>JALGQZ010000004.1:65920611-66520611 GCA_023105745.1 Austropuccinia psidii
GTCTGATCTTCCTGGCCCTGATGATCTTACTCACAGGTCCAGGGGAGTCCTCTATAACACTATCTCTTGTGGTGTAGGGTTCTTTCCCCTGGAGGGGAATTTATCCTCCTCTGTCTGGAAGTATGGTTTGACCAAACTCACTGGAAAGACTGGATGTTTCCTTGAAAACTCCTCAGTGAGTTTGACTTCCACTGCATTTTTTCCTATCAACTTAATGATAGTAAAAGGTCCTACAAATGAGTCCCTCATCTTTTTAGGTCCTTTGAGATTGTTGAAGTTCAGTGTAGACACTAACACCTGGTCCCCTTCCTTGAAGTCAGGTTCCATATGTGATTTGTCCCACCTCTGCTTATTGTATTCTTTTGCCTCAGCTATGCATTTGGCAGCTGTGTCACAGGCCCTCTTCCACATATCATGGAAGTCTTTGGCTGTGGGGTGGATAGTCAGGAGATTTTTCTTCAAGTGATCCACAGGCAACAGGGGGTTCCACCCTTTCTCCACCAGTGCCGGTGTTTTACCTGTGGTGGAGTGCTGGCTTGTATTATAAGCCAGTTGGACTGCTGGTAAGAGGGTAACCCAATCATGGGTGTATCCTTCATGGTCCTTGTATTCCATGCCATAGACACAGAATCTTCTGAGGATGTCCTCCATTGTTTGGATCATCCTTTCAGCTAGGCCATCTGTTTGTGGATGGTAAGCTGTGGAAAAAGCAAGTTTGGTACCAAGCATGTCATATAAGTTAGTCCAAAATTCAGATGTGAATTTTGGGTCCCTATCACTAATGATGATCTTAGGGACTCCACAGGTAGATAAGATGTTATTCCAAAACAACAGAGCAGTATCCAGGGCTGGCTGTGTCTTCTTTATGGCATGGTAGACACCTCATTCTCTTGCTGAACCTATCAACTATGATAAAACAGGCATTATAGTTTTCTTTGCCTCCTGGGACAAGTCCTGTAACCCAGTCCATGTTGATGGTTTCCCATGGGTGTTTGGGTTCTTCCATGTGTTTAAGTAACTCATACTTCTTCCCATGTTTCCTATTTGCCTTTTGACATCTTTCACAAGTGTTGATGTATTCACTCAACTCTTGTTCCCACTTGGGCCACCAAGCTGTGCTTGCTACCCTCTCTTTGGTCCTGTCTTCACTCATGTGTCCCATATAGGGGCAGTCATGGCATTCTTGTAGGATCAATGAGATTTGGTCTCTGTCTACCACTGTGAGTGCACTTGTGTGCTTTTCTCTGTGGTAGAGCAGGCCATCTATAAGAAAAAACTTATTGTCCTTATAGGCCCTCAACCAGGGTTCTTCCAGCTGGGTTTCCAGTTCTGGACTCCTGTACTTTTGTTGAAGGAGTTGGAGTAGTATGCTACACTGTTTGTGTTTGGCATAAGACTTCTGTACTGCACTGAAGAATTCATTGTGCAGTTCTGAGGAACTTATTCCCAGCATGGCAGTTTCTGTCCCTTCTGAGTCAGTGTTTCCACTTTCAAGGGAACCACTTTCTGGTGCCCATTCAGATAATCTGAAGTTTTTTCTCCTATCTATTTCCATGAAATGGATAGGGATTTTTGCTGCAACTTCTGGGTCATAAGCTGGATTGCTTTTGACATTGTCCAGTGGCCATCTGCTGAGGCCATCTGCATTGGTATGGCTTTTAACTTCCTTGTATATGATGGTCATGTTCCCTCTATACTCCTGGATGGCTATTTGCCATCTCAGCATATGTCTATTTGTAGTCTTCATGTTTAGTAAAGACTTCAAGGCTGTGCAGTCTGTGTAGACTTCAAAGACTGCACCCTCCAAATAATAATGGAGTTTTTCTAGAGCCCAGACTAAACATAGACATTCAGTCTGGGTGGCCCCATACCTGGCTTCTGAATCTTTCAGTTGCCTAGAGATGTAACATATTACACCCTCTCTTGGTTCATCATCCACAATTTGTCTTTGGTGAAGGGCTGCTCCTAAGCCTTGGCTGCATGCTGCATCTATATATAACTTGAATGGTAGTTCAAAGTCAGGTAAGATGAGCACTGGTGCATTGGTGAGGTCATATTTGATTCTCTCATGTGCATCCCTCCTTTCTTTGGTTATTTTAAAAACTACATCTTTTGAACATAACTTGTATAAACTACTGGTTATGTGGGCAAAATTTTTGATGTGGTTTCTATAGTAGCTAGCAAACCCAAGAAAGGATTGCATCTCTTTGATGTTCTTTGGTACTGGTTTTTGCAGTACTGCTGCTACTTTGTTCTGGTCAATTGCCAGACTAAGACCTGAGACTTTATGTCCTAGAGCTAGTAGCTCTTGTTGGCCAAAATTACACTTTTTGAGTGAAATTTTCAGATTGATGGGTATACATTTACTTAGAACTCTGTCTATGTATTGTACATGGTCTTCCCATGTCTCTGAGTATATAATGATATCATCAATATATACTACCATCCAGCCTTCCATTATTTCTTCTTGAAATATGGTGTCCATCATCCTTTGGAAGTGGGCTGGTGCATTTTTGATGCCAAATGGAATCCTGGTATACTCATATATACCCATATGTCATATTATCCTGAGTAACTTAATGGAGTTTGGTTTAACTCCATTTTGGTGGAAGCCTTTCATACAATCCATTTATGTTATGGATTTGGCTTTAGCCAGTTTATCCAAGTCATGAGGTATCAAATTTCTTTTCCTTGTTAGTACCAATAGTGATGTGCCTATTTTTACTGTTGTAAATGTCTATGCCATACATCCTCTGGTAATCTGTTTCCAGTAAAAACCCTTGGATATGGGCATCATTAAGCACTACAAACTCTGGGTTGAGTCTGATATTACCCTTCCTGTGGGGTATAATTATCTCTTTGATAATTGTCCCAATGGAGGTCATCTTCCCTGATGCACTTTTAAAGTTCTTTGCCTTAGTGGGAAAGAGCTGTTTTTCCCAGTTTGGGAAGTGGGTATCCAGATAGTCTCTGGCCACTATGGAGCAGTGTGCTCCACTATCACTGATCAGTTGGTGCTGAGCATTGTCAATACATACAGTCATCTTTGTGGCTGTTCCATGTATGTATGCCATTCCTTTAGTTGGTGTAACCAGGAATGTCTGTGCATCTTGTGTGTGTTTTCACAAGTTCTTGTTTGCAGTGTCTTGTGGCATACCTGCTTCCAACTGTATGTCCTGAATTTCTAGTGGGGTTTCCTCTTGGTATTCCACTAGAAACTCTTCTCTTGGGTCTTGGTCATCATCAGATGGTTCTCTGATGGCATCACCCATAGAGTCTGATTCAGAATCCTCTGTTGGAGGTTCTTCCTCTGGGACTTTCTCAATGGCATAGACTTTTTTCTTTGCCTTTGGACAGTTGTTGGCATAGTGGTCTGTTGAACCACAATTGTGACAAGAATTTCTCTTCTTTGCCACTTCTGCCACTTTTTCTTTGGGTTTGTCTTTAAACTCTACCCTGAAAGGTTGTTTCTATTTGAAACCACTGCTCTTATATGGGTGAATTTCCCTATATTTGTCCTTTTCCTTATGTCTTGTAAGGTGTTGGCAATGTCATCTAGAGTGCAATTCTGGTTGCATCTGCATTTTACTGCATGTGCTAGTTCTCCTGGCAGTTGTGTCAGAAGTTTGTGATTCCTCATTTGGATGTTCATCTGAGGATCAATGGCTTTAAGTCCTTTAGACTGTCTAAGACACCACTCATATGGATCTTTATCCACAGAGTATTTGTCATTCTCAAATGACATGGTCTTTTGCCATATCCAAGTTCCATTACTGTACTTTTGGATGATTTGACTCTTCCACCATGGCCAGTTTCTTCTGCCATGGATTTCTTTCATTTCTGTGTACCATATGCTTGCATGACCTTTAAATGCAGTATTCAATCTAGCAGTAATCCAGTAGTCTGGTATGCTTGGTACATCAATGAAGAGTCCATCAATATAATCTATGAGTTCCATATGATCATATTCTCCTGATCCAGAGAATTTGGGCCAGTTTGAGGCCTCAGGAAGCTGTTTCAAGGCTTCCTTCTCTGAATAAGACATGCCATCTCCATCCTGGTATTGTGATGGAGATCTTGCCTTATTCAACAACATGACATCTGGTTTGATGTCATCTGGTTGATATGGATACTCCATAGCTTGGCCTCGTGGTTGGGGCTTCAAGCTATGATAGGCATTAAACAATTTGTTAATGTCTTGATCCAGACACTCCCTGTCCCTTGTGCTGTGGTGTTGTTCTTCAAAGACTATATTCAGTCTTTTGTTGGTTTCTTCAGAGGCTTTGCTCAGTTGAGCATATCCTTCTTGAAGATTCTTAACTATTTGTTCCAAGGAGGCTTGAGTTTGTCTCATCCTCTCTTGGCTAGCTTTAATTTCTGCAAACTGCTTTGCAGATTGTTCAGCATATTGGGACATTTGTAACCACAGTGTATCACTGTTGATGTTACTCTCAGATGTGACAATGTTATTTTCAGTCTGAGTGGGGGTAATGTTTCTATTACTAAGACTACTGATTCTAGAGTGGTTTACAACTACTTCTGGTTCTTGTATACTTCTTTTACCAAATCTAACAGCTTCTGGATCATGGGGTCTGACTCTTTCCTCCTCTGGTTGAAGGAGGCTTTGTTCTTGCCCTTGTTTCCCTGTCTTCTCCTGGAAACTTCCTGGAATTGTGAAGAATGGTGACTCTTGGCCACTGATCTGCTGGTTTCTGAATGGTGTGAAGCCACTGGAGAGCTGATTTGGCCTGCTCCTTGTGAATCTGAAGGAATCTGAGTAGGCCCTGTCTGGGTTAATTGTTCTTCTATTGCTTGGATAGTGGCTTGATTCTCCCTTATCCTCTGTGCCCTTGCCTCCAGGGGTCTGTGCTGCCTGGTAGGATTCCAACCTTTGGTGATTACCATAAGGTCTTTGAAGTCTATCTCTTTGAGACAGATCTTCTGGCAACTTGATCCAAGTTCTTCCCAGTGAGTTGCTAGGTTGAACCTCTTGTTGTCCATGCTCCATTGAAATAAATCTTTGAGGAGTTGGTGGATCTGAAGAACTTGATCCATATCCTTCCAGTCCTCTGGTTTGAGGTTTCTGTTGAATTGGAGTGTGAATGGCAAGGTTGATATTATCTCCCTCATTGTTTTGCCATCCACCACTGTGTCCAAGGTGTCTTCTTTCAGGTCTTCTGGTTCTGGACAATCCTTCTCTGTTCTCTGGCTGGTTCCTTTGGAAGACAAGGTCTCTGAGGTATGCAGGGGACATATCAGTGCTTGCAAGCAGTCAAAAACTTTATGTTCTTAGGGTATTTACCTTTGACTGTGCCTTGTACAAATTTATTATCTGCTGATTTGGGCAGTTTGCCTTTGGAGGTTACAACTGGGTTAATAATTGTAATCTTCCCTGTACAAGTGGTTAAGGTTGATTTACCTTGTATTGAAGCAGAGTACTGTGGTTTTCTACTCCTCTGAGTGGCTATTGGTGTCCACTTTTTGGCTGTAATGAGGCCTTCAATAAGCCTTTTTCCTTTGCCCTTGCTGCCCTCTGGTTCTGAGGGTGTCACTGGTGTGTTGGCCTGTGACTGGGTCTCAAGTGGTATGAAGTTTTCTTCCACTGAATCAAACAGGAAAAAGAGGGCTTGTGTCAGTTAAGACTTCTTAAAAGGCTGGTTTTGCACGTCTAAGAATGGCCTCTGGGCTTGTATATTATTACAATATGCCCTTGTATTATGAAAATGTAAGTGAATTAACAATTTCATGTCAAAAATACAGCTTACTGATATGTGGTATACTGTTTGTATACCAATATCTCACAGAATACTTGTAATTAGCAAGTGTAATCTGTCAAAAGATGGTGTATTACAGGGCAATTGAGTTAACAATGTTCCCAAACACGCCTCAACTGTTGGTTTATCAGTATGAGCTGTCTTAATTCACTTAATAATTAAGACTGTATTAGTGGTTTAAAGTGTTTTTATATATAAAACACGCCAAAAATACTAGTCCTGTGGTTATTAGCCACATGGCAGATACTCTATAATATATGAGTATTTATTTAAAAATTAAAAAAGTATATATATAATATATATTTAAAGAGAAAATGACGCCTAAAAAAGGTAAAACAGGTGTCAATAAATGATAAATGTCAGGCTGAGTCTATATTGAAGTAGTAATAAAGGTATTTACAACTAGAATTATGACTGTGACATGTAGAAAATTGATTTAAAGATGATTTATAATATAATTAAGGGGTTCTACTATTGGATAATAGTGGTGGTGAGCGCTATTGAGAACCCAGGGTGCAATCTTACCAGTTGGGTTACTATAATAAGAGTTACAATAATTAAATATATAATTATACCTGTTTATTACCCAATAGTAAAACTGTTTTTGACAGTTTACTACATAGGGTATTCAAGAGCAGGATGAGGAGACAATTCTGGCTGTGAAAAGCCTCCTTTTTATCCTGAAATGGGGTGGAAAGGGTGCTAGACCTTTCCACGTAGAGGAAGTGAAGATTTTTCACCTTCCAGGACTGGCTTGTGGTTTGCAAACAACCTTTATAGCCTGTATTGGGCTCAGATGTGGTTTTGAAACCACATCTGGGCGGTTTTCACCAATACAGGGTGAAAGTTTTCATCTGGGGACCTCACAGCCTGATTCTGATGTGTATGATGCGTAGAATGCTGTACAGAAACTGTATGGGACCCCAGTATTGACTGACATATGAGGTATTGAAGTAAAAACATGCTTCTTCGTCTATTTGACACCTCATATTCATGATTATGGGATATTATCCCATGGTAAGGCTGTATATGACAGCAGGTGGGATTTTAACCTTAAAACAGCCATAACTTTGTCAATTCTTGAGATATCGACCTCAAAACTGGTTCAGTGTGTAGCCCAGTATGTTCTCTAAACAATGGTACCTCATTTGATATGGGTCCCATTAAATATGGCAAAGCTATCCCATGTACAAGATTTTTGTACATTTGCATGTTTTAGGCAAAAAGCTGTATTGAGCTTGTTTGCCCCATACCTTCTGCAGTAGTTGAGATATGAGGAAGTGTATTACATCATCAGATAGCCCTGATTGTTCTCTTTCCAAAAAGACCCCACTTCAGGTATCCCACACTAAAGCTGTAGAAGTTAGATGAGAGGTGAATGTTTTGTTCACCCTTATTTGGCCTGAAATTGACCATAACTCCAGTAATATTGGTGCTAGCTCAGTTTGGATGGTACCATTGGATAGCCCTGGCTTAAAGCTTCATTTTGAGTACCCATTTGATGAAGCTAAGCCTCACCTTCTAGATCTTATATGAGAGGTGAAAATTAAGGTTTATGCTCAGCAATAACTTTGAGCAGGAATAACTTTGTTATTTCTAGTCCTATGGTGATGGGACTTATATTTTCAGGAAGAGGTGAGTTTCCTCTTTCTTTTGAGCTGATTTGTCTCAGCTCCATGTTTTGGTGGTATCTTGGCTATACCATTGGTTTATGGTATTTTGGCTGTCATGCTTGTGCTCTGGTTTTGAGTCACAGGCTGACAGGATAAGCTTAAATTACTATTTTGACGTGAAAAATAGGCAAGGGGGACAAAAGACATCAAAGAGAGCCAGGGTACCCAACTTCTGAGGCCTCAGAGGCATGGACACCTCCAAAGCTTGGATTCATGGCTGACCTTTGCCTAATTGGTAAAATAAAACCTTTTGGGAACTTGGTTACCATGTTACAACTACAGTAAAACTTAAGAAAATAGCAAATAACCTGCTATTTTGACGTGCCAAGGAGGTAAAGAGCTACTTAGACTCCTGTAACTATGTCAATTCTTAATGACTTTCCATGTATAAACCCCAAAAGAGTAATTAAAACCCTTTTTGGACTTGTATCCATTGATTTACCTCATAGCAACCGGTGAAACACTGATATTTGCAATTCTATGTAGAAATGAGGTAAAAACTTCAAAAATTCATTAAAAATACAATTCTTAATGAATCTTTCTGAAACTTTCAGGACTAATATAAAACTGTATTATCTATGGTAAAACCAAAAATAATTACAGTTTTACTAGTAAAATTAAAATTGTTACTTACAGTCCATTTTTGACTATTCTACGTGAAACACTGAATCTTCCAAAATTCACAATAATTACATCCTGTGATGAAATTGGCAATAACATTGGTAAATTTGAGAAATTAATGATTATTTTGGAATAAAAGAAGATTTACAGATGTTACTCCGTTTATTCTTAACCATATTGGGGTTGGTAGTCACGTAAAACCATCAATTAAGGAATTATGATAATCTTACGTGACAACAGATGATGCAATTAATAATCCAAAAAGGTTTATTGCTTTCTCACTCACTGGTTTTTCAGTTTGCTCCATGGCACGCCTCTGTGAGCTGTTGTTGACTTAAAAGAAGCCTCTTCTTGCTGTTTTTTCCACATCATCATCATCTTATTATCATTTAAATCATTGTTACCAACAAGTAAGTATTAGTTACCGCTATTCTTAAGTGTTTTAATCTTTCAGAATCAATCAGAGAGACGTGAAATCATAGAATCCAACTGTATATTGTTGTAATACTGTTATAAATCCATTTTTGATCCTTAAATCCAAAATTCTATGTCAAATCTCTCTATCTTATCTTTCAATAAGTTCTTTGGAATATTAGTGAGTGATTTATTCTTAATTCTTAAAGTTTCTCTCTAAAATTAGTTTTCTTCAAGAATTATCATTATAACTATTCTTGCAAAAGATAATTATATATTAAAATAATTTTATTATTTTAATAAAAGAAGTTTTTTATTATTAAAATCTTCTTGTAATTGATTCTAGTAGACAATTACTTGCTCACTGTTAAAATCACTAGTAGTGCTTAACACGTGAAAGAAATAATTCTTTAATTATTTAATTGTGGTTATAATAATATTTTATTATTATATTTCATAAGAACAGACATAGTACTGTTGATTAATAGTGATATTATCATCAGTTTCATAGTCGCATCTTAAACTTTTACTTGTTGTACAATACTAGTTATTATAACAGTAAGCAGTAATTTTCTCCTAGAATGAATTCAAATTACTCATAATAAAACTTCTTATTAAAATAACATAAAATCATTTTAATTAATTATTATAAGCTCTCAAAGAAGCTACAAACTTGAGAGAAAAAACTTCAATATTTTACCAAAAAACTCAATAATACTCCAATAATGCCTTGAAAAAAATTGATAGAGTGATTTGATGGAATTTTAAGTCACATCAGCTCACAGAGGTGACCCATGGAAAAAAACAGAAAACCCAGTTATTGAGAAAACTTTTACCTTAATTGGTTTAATTATTAAATCACCTGTAGTCATTTAAAATTATGATAATTACTTAATTCAGTCATTTTACTTAACTGCAAACCCATTTATGGTTGGGAAATATAGGAGTAAAGACTTTAAATCTTCCTTTATTTCAAACTAAATGAGGATTTAACCAAATTTTAAGTCTTATTAGGAATTTAATTTAAGGTTGTATTTTCTGTGAATTTTTGAAGATTCAGTGCTTCATGTGAAACCATAAAAAGTTGACTGTAAGTAAAACATTTAGTTTGAATTACAAAGTCATTATTATGTTTTTTTAGTTTGTGTTTTACCTTTCTCTTTTGGTCCTGAATTACTAAGAAGTATCAATTAACATTTTTATTTTAATGTATTTTTAAAGTTTTGACCTCATTTCTATGTAGAAAAGCAAATAGTATGGCAACAGCTAGTTTCCATGAGTTAAATTCATGGATGGTAGTCCAAAAAGGGTTTTGGTTACTATTTTTGGGTATATCCATGGCAAATCATTCATAATGGATATGGTTACAGGAGTCAGGGTTTCTCATTACATCCTTGTCACATCAAAATAGCAGCTTGTTTGCTATTTTCTCATGATTCAATGGTATTTTTACTTGGTATTCAGGTTCCCAAAAGGCTTAAATATACTAATGGGGCCATTATCAGCCATTAATCCAAGATTTAGAGCTGGCCATGTGGCAGAGGTCTCAGAAGTTGGGTACCCTGGATTTCTTTAATGTCTTATGTCCCTCTTGGCTCTTTTCATGTCAAAAATAGTAACTCAGGATTCAAGACTGATATCCACTATGGTTATATAAAAGCTGTAGTTCAAAATACAGTAATTGTAAGTTCTAAAAACATTCATAACACCATTCTCAGTGTAAATGTAATATGAGATTTCTCACAATCCCATTATTTTGGTGTAAAATTCAGAAAAACAAAACTTTTCACAAATCTTTTATGTGGTATTGATCATTTTTTGTTGAAGTATTTTCCATATTACCACCACATATATTGAATTGAAGCTTATTCACCTTATGGAGTTACCATTGGTAAGTTTTTGTGTAGAATGCAGATCTGGCCATAAATCCATGGATTTACTTACAAAAAGAAGTTATTCATCTTTTCTTAAATGAACAATGATGCATTTTGGATATATGTATGAATTATGGGTTATGCATAGTCCACAATTTATTCTTATATTAATTATGACCAATTTTGGGTATTTAAAATATAGCACAAGGCTCACAAACTCAATCAATACATATTTTCCCCACCTCTCAATAGAATTCCTCATGGCCAATTCTTACTAGTAAATTCTTTTTCCTGAGCTTAAAAACATTTTACCATTTTACATTAATAGTCTTACTATTATTACTACTTCATAGATTCATTGTGAAAAGGAGTCTTTCCAACAAATATTCATGATTATCAAATGTAATTAATTTCAGCTGTGAAAAAGATTAGAACTCTGAATTTATCATCCCATTATACATATTTAAGAGTAGAATTTCTTTTAAACCACTAATATGAGATTATTCCAATGTGACTTATATCCTCTTGAAGACAAAACTATACCAATTATTAGACTATATCAAACAAAATAAACTTCAAAAAAAATACAAATTTCCTGATTTGTATTCCAACCTTGATTCAAGGACCTCTAAGGACCCTTCACCTCTCTATGTGCCCCAAAGTAAGATTCTTTGTATATTTTCAAACTCTTTATTTATTCCAATATATTTTATTTTTCCCACAAAAATCACAAGGTATAATTTCATTCTTGGAGCACTGAGAAATTGGACAAATTCTTTCAAAAATATTAAGCTTCCTTTAATTATAATTTTAAAGTTGATCAAAAATACTCAGATAAAATATTTCTAAATTGACATTAAATAGATCATAGAATAAAATTCTCAATATCACAGAAATTAACAAAATGGCAAAAAAAAAATAATTTTTGTCTACCTGGATTATTGATTTGTTGAAGCCTAAGGTGCCAATAAATAACCTCAATCCTTAAATATTAAATCTGTTTTTAGGACTAACTGGGAAGGAATTATTGAGAAATATAATATTGATGTGTTAATAAATGCAGCCTGTCAAAAAAAATGTATTTTTAAACCCAGAATTGAATTATTTTTCTCATTTTCTTGCTATCATACATTCCATATAAAAATGAAATATCCAAATCTTCATTCTTGGAAACCTAAAAAGGAATATTCATAATAAATATATAAAAATTTATGCTTTCTCATGATTCCAGTATTCATTCACTCAGCTTTCAGCTTACAATTATTCTATTAACATTATAAATTGTTTCAAAAATTGATAATACTTGCCCTTACAGAAAGGTATAAACCTGAGATTAATTCCACTGAATTTTATTTTCATATCTTACTAAGAATATTATTTCCATTTCACAACTCTTTGAATTAAAAGAGTAGGAGCTATAGAATCAATAATCTATTAAAAGTGTAAATCATGGATATTTGAAAATCTGAATCCCTTGAGTTTATTTAACTAGAATTCTTTTACCACAATAAACTAATGAAAATCTGGCTATAGTAAGAAGGTGTTTCCATCCAGTAATAAAAAAATGGTTTTTATATTTTTAAAATAAAAATGGGTCCCATAAAGATGAGTGTATGAGGAAACTGGTTTGGGTATATATCGAAGTATTGTTGATGATCGGTTTTTTCTATTCTATTTCAGGTGATAATTCTGGAATTGATATAATCCTAACAAGGGAACTGAATCAAGAAATCTTTGCAACAATGGAAGAGATTAAATTTATTTACTTTCACATTTTGTATTTATTATTCAGGCTATTTCTGATTTAAAGGGTTTTTTCAATTATTATGAGAAGATCTCCTAATAACAGCTGAAACATCAAGATGGGTTTCCTATTCAAATTAAGTTCATTTTTGGAATAATATCTTCAATTTTGAACTAAATATCATTCAGTACTGTATGTCTCAAGTAGAGGCTTTTTTCATGCAAATGATATCTTTGAAATGGGCTAATAAATATTTCTAAAAAATACACCCTTGAGCATGAGTAGGATTGAAGCTCTAGTGATTTATTCTCTGAAGAATCTCTTATTCCCATAAGAACAATGAAAGTAAATAGAATAAAAATACAAACTATGCTATATATAATATCTGGGAATTCCTTCGGGATGGAAGTAGATCTAAAGAAGAATGATATTTTTGGGAGGTATTTTTATAAGCTCCATTTTATATAGCTGTTGCAATTCAGGATAATTACCCCAAAATGGAATTGCTTCCTTCATAGAAAGAAAAACCTCAATATATAGTCATTTAAATTAATAAACTAGACCTTAAATTTTCAAACAACTGAGTAACTGTAGCAAGGAATAAAATTAATAGAGAAAATCTTCGAGATTTTGATAGTTTTTGTTCTGAGTCTAACCTCAATTATCCAGCTAAAAATCTGGAACTTGCATTTTATGTCGCTATATTATCTACAATGTAGGATCCATTTATTAAATTCCCTCCTTTCTCGTACTTTCATTCCACATGTAAAAATACAAAATGAAGAAAACATCTGAAATCTAAAACAATAACTCACCATTTGTCAATTTTATGGAATTCAAAAGAATTTCAATCAATTTCCAAGAAAACAAGAATCTCTCAAGAACAATTCCTACAATGATTTTAAGTTAAAATGAGAAAGTATATAAAGAAATTAAAATTAATTCAAACTTGAAGCTTTGACTAACAATTTCAAGCTATCAATTGAAAAAATCAAGCATGCCTCTTTGAAAAGTTTCAAATGCATGAGCTTGAAACAAATTTTGGAAAAAAATATCCTATAGCCTCAAATAAAGATGTGGAAACTTATTTCAAGGTTGATTTGATATTCACAATGCTATATTTTACAATATATAATCTTGCGTGAAAGTCACTCAAAAACTAATAACTATTAAAAAATGGATTCCCTCAGGAAACCTCCTGATTGATTTTGAAATTGGGTTTCAATATCGAGTAATGACTTATTTTGCGTAAAATGTGGAGTTAGGCTTAATTAATAGTGGTTGAGTGGCCACTCTGATCAATTTTAATTGGGCACAAAATGAATATCGTTAATTTTTCAAAGTAATAGATTTTTCAGCTGTATTCCTTTTCGGAGGCTTCAAAAAAATGCAAGCGAGGCTTTTGGTCTTTATATGAACTTGTGATATCTTATATTTTTTCTGGTCCGTGTCTCTAATTCATTTTATTTTAAAAAGAGTTTGTGATGTTTTTGGAAATTGTGCTTTTAATTTTCCTGAAAAATCTCAAACAGAGGGAAATATGAATGAAATAACGTTAGTTAACATTATTTCCATCATGATATCTTCTTTGATAAATACATAACAGAAACCTACCGATTTATCCAAATTTAATTACAATACTATTCAGATTTTTCCAAAAACCAAATTTGGGATTGATTGAAGAATCCAGGTTAAATATATATTAAATCTAATCCATATTTCATACTCAAAATTAACATGGTGGTCATCTTTTCAATAACTTCTAATTCATAAATATGTTTTTTTTCATATTTTCTCTCTTTCATTTACACATATATTGCTCTAACTTTCTTTCCTCTTTTTCCGCAGCCTAATAGTTCAGCTTTAATTTAGGATTTCCCCCCTTATGATTCTTATTACTAAGTGAATATTGTATTACATATAATTTTGAGCTTCTGGTACTAAATCATACCAGCCTGAATTGATATATTATGTGTTTCACTTTGTTAAAATAACTCTTGCAATCCTTTTCTGAAAATTCATCAGAAATTTCTACAACCTTTAGCTCCATAAACACACTTAGACTCCTATTTGTGACACAAAAAGTGTGCACAACCTCATAAAGAGATTGCTTCCAATAATTAAGAAATAAATTTCTCCCAAAATTCCTTCTCCGGAGAAGCCAAATTCCACTTACTAAAATACTGTTTTTATGAAATGAAAGCTGTCACTGTTTGCATTTTAACACATGATTTCCACAGGTAAACACCTGTTGCCTGGTGTTAGATGTTTACTTTAACACATATTTTCTTTGTTTCCCAATGCTTTTATTGCAACTTCACATTGTATTTTCACATGCTGCATTCAAGTCTCCTTACCCCCTTCACTCTCCTCCTTGGTGCCTTACAATGGCACAGAAGCGGTAGCCAATATATTATCATTATCTTTTGAAATATATAAACGATCATATTGAGAGTTTTTCTTTTTGCAGCGGTATACATATATGTTGAAATTTCACCTTATAAATGAAAAGAAAATGTTTTTGAGCTGAAAGTTTTCTTGATGAAAAATATCCATACACTTTTGCTTTGCCAAAAAAGCCTTAGATAAATTTTTCAAAAGAAAACTGAGGAAAATGTATGGTATTACAATGAATTGATAACAGGTTTTCAAGTGGTACAAATTGAGCTTAGTTATAAAGCCATTTTCCAAGTTGATTAGGCTGATTGTCAAGCTTCACTCTGCTAAGAGATCCTTAAAAACTGGTTTTACCAGTTGAAATGCGTTAATAATCTGGCGATAGAAACATTAGCTTTTTAAAGAAGTATAATGGCGATCAATAAAATAAATAATGCAACCATCAAGATCAAAATTAGCCAGCTAGATTTGGAATCTAAGTCATAGCCCAAGCAGTTTTTTCACGAACACAAAGCCAATATTTAAAACAATTTGTCAGCTTCATTTCTTAAGTCGATGCTTTTTTGAAGCGAATCAAGTTTGCTCAAAGCGAAAGCGCAGTTGCAACAAAAACAAGACTCAACTCTTGTTTTCTTGAACAAATTGAGCTAACTTGCGATTAGCCTTTGAAAGTCTTGACTCGGTTTGGTCAATCTGTTCGTCCAAATCCTCAAGCAATCTATGTCATTTGAAAATGAAAAATATCCATATCAGTAAGGCTGGGGACTCAATTCATGTCACGTTGTCCAAAACAAATATCTCATGAGACGAATGAAACCTAAAAAATTGTAAGGCAAGGATACAGACTGACATGTTATGCTCTGAGATTTCACGACCCATCAAGCTAGCTTGCTCTCGTAAAACATCTACAACTCCTGAGATCACCCCCAAAGTTTGATCTTGTTGCGCCATTACCATCTAAAAAGGTCAAAGCAAGTCTACTGATGAGTATCAAACAAAAGAGCCATGAGAAAAGAATATTATACAGATTGCTGCTCATGATTAAATTCTTCTGCATCATCTATATCGATTGGGCAATCGTCTCGAAATGGCGGATGGTGGCGAGAATTAATGGGGGCATTTGAAGGGTTTGAAAAGGCCGAAGGTATAAGAGGATGATAATTTGACGAGTTTAGCACAAAGGATGAAGTAATTGCTTGTTTCATTTCCTTGAATTAAAAAGGGAGAGTGATAGAGCTGGGTTAATAACAAGCATAATAACAAAATGATGTGAAAACTTGTGAGAGGAGGAAAAAGATGAGATTTAATCCCGATAACTATTAAGTTTTTTGCACCGACCTCAAGCTGCTTTTGGGCATTGGTCACCCAAGCTCTTCGCTTTCGTATCTCATTATAGCTGATGCCAAATCGACTCTGATGACCCAATTTTTCAAAATCCTGCTCCAATACATTTACTACTTCATCCAGTTCGGAAATATCAGTCTCTAACGTTGACAAGGTCGTCTTCAGCTCCGACCTGGCGAGAGAGAGTTCCTCTGAGGATGAATGTGAATCAGGTGGAAGAGTGAGTAGGATGCGATTGTAAGATGAGTAAAGTCCAGCTGCCGAGACGAGGGCCGATTCGACTTCACTTGATAAACCCAGAATAGAAAAGAATATCACAACTGTCAATCAGCTTGACTATTTCATTGGTTTTCATTTTTTACACGGTTCATCGCCTCATCATATCGTCATATCGTTAAGCAAACAGCCAAATTTAAGTTGAAGCAGATTGAGAAAAGACAGACCGAAATCTAGAATGTTTCAAAACATTGGCTTGACTCACGCCTTGACTTGAAAGTAAGGATCTTGGGTAGCCATACCGGCTGCTTCGTACTATGTCTTGAGAATGAATTCGATATCCGAAGATGAGGTGCTAATCATCTATTGAACGCCGAGAAACACAACCAACTTGATGGAATTTTCTCCCGGACCGGATCGATTTGCCAAAAGCAAACCTCCGAACTCAACTGTATAGCCAACGACGGTCCTTTTGTAAAAATTTAGCAGGATGAGCTTGCTCTACGTATCCATCGGAGAAGTTATAAAGGTTTGAGTGGAGGCTTTACTGCAAAGGGTGTCCTCCGCCTTCCCACGCCTGGCAGCCCAACAGCACTGCCCAAAGCTTGTTCCTTGAAGTCTTCCTTCTGGCTAATCTTTATGAATCATAGCTATTAAATTCTCCAACGCCAACCTCCTCTGATCCTCCACCCATCCTATCTTTACAATGATTGGTTTTTATAATGATATCTTCCTTCTGGATGAGCTCAAGTTGTGGGCCTTTCAGATATGTTGAACATACTCACAAAACAACAGAAAACTTCATCACAAACAAATTTACTTTAAATTGACCCACATGTGCAAATTTGTCGAGATTATCATACAAGAAAGGTCATGGTTTTGTAAAAAGTCGACGCTGAGATTTCATACTATCTCTTTGATTTTGAAGCCAGAGATACCTTGTGGTATCAGTAAGATATTTTACCCGAAAATGGCCTTCAGAGATGTGAAAACTTATATTACTTACTCAATTGACTTTCATACAAAACTTCTGCTCAACCTTATCCAGAGTCTTCAGCATCACATATATATTAATTGAAAGAGCACTTTATATTGTTTTTTAACCTGTTTTACGGCTTAAATTCTGGAAACCTTACCTAGGTGTCTTCAAAATCGTGTTCTGTACGTATCATTGTTTGGTTGAATCTTCCATTTTGAGGAAATGCTTGAAGACATCTTGCTTTTTGGAAGCTATGGATTCAAGAACATACTATAAATGATAAAAATAAATCACTCTTTTTACAAAATAGAAATAATAGACATTAATGTATGCTTTGATTCAAGAATCTGAAGTCTCAAAATATTTGATTTTGAGAGTGACACATTTGGAATAATAGAGGAAAAATGAAGAAAAAAAATTCCAATGATACTCAAGAAGGAAAATAAAGATTTTATAAGTGAATTTTTTTGAGTTTGATTAGAACTCAGGAGCTTGAGGATAGACTGTATAAATGGAAGAAGGGAGAGAAATTGAATTGAAGAGGGAAGGGGAAAAAAACTTCAATATGGTATCTCAGAAGGCTTTACTAAACTCCATAGAACTAACATAAGTTAATTTTTCACAATTAAAATTGAAAATAGCCATTTTTGTAGAGATTTGTATTAAAAAAGATTTGTAGCTTTTCGAAAGGTTTCTCTGAAAACCCATTAGAAAAATGATTTTACCAAATATAATGGAAGTATCATTAAATTGAGGATTTGATGGTTAATCATAGAATTAGGATTTTTTTACTCAAGACTGTAAATAAATAATTGAGCTCCAGTACCCATATGTAAATATTCTAAATCAGGATGAAGCTCCAAGTATTAATCTCTCACCAAATAGAGGTAGAATCATCAGAAACTGCTTGTACTCAAAATATTAGGGGGGTTCAAATATGACAAATCACAATTTCTAAACACTGAATTTAATTTCTTTCTTTTTCAAAATACTACACCTGACAAGATGTGGTATTTTGAGTCACCATAAACCTTTCTTTTTGTGTCTAAATCCTCAATTATGGTTAGGAATTTGTATAAAAATAAATCTGTCTAAAGATCCAATTATTTTAGTATCAAATTAACTACATATTAATTTTAACTTTTCAATCATATGTCTTTTTTTAATTTATTCGTATGCACCCAGAAACAACTAAAAGAAGAAATTCAAGTTTCAAAATCAAAAATTGCCAAATATCTTGTCAAGATCTCTACTCAAATGTGATATTTTAGCAGCACAATTGGAATATGCCACGGAAATTGAATCTGATGAAGATCTTTAAGATGTTATACATGCTTTTCATACAATTTATAAAAAGAAATACCTCAGAAAATGGCGGTTATTTGTCTTTGCTTATATTCTGAAAGTCTGCCTCGTACCAAGCTCAAGCAGCTATGTTGTACACAATAAAGCTCATGTATTTATTTGATATCTGTTATTGGAAAGTAGCCAGTATTTCACAGGAATTCAAGCCATAATAAACATGAGCCAGGAATTCAAAGAGCCATGGATCTTTCAAGACTTGGTTTTGATGGTAATGGTGCATAAGTTGGAACGATTGGGGAAGACTTTGGTATCATAAATGGTGCAGTTATTATATATGCACAATGGGTCATTTGATGTTGATTAAAGTTGAAAAAAACATAAATCTCATGGCTAAATGAGAAAAAAAAGGATCAAAATTTCACGAGTGATTAAAGCTTAAGGCTTTCCTGGTTGTTTTGGATTTATTGACTATAGAATGATTCCATTATCCCAAAGGCAACCTAATCATGGACAACTTTATTATGATTGTAAGAAGTATGTTTGTCTCTTCTCTGGCTCAATACTATAGTATAAAGTATAATTTCTTTGGATAAAGGGAATGAGCAAAACTGATAATGGCCTTCTATTTAGTTACTCAATGTCATTCCAGTTAGTATGTGATGTCAATTTTGTGTTTTACTTCTTTTAATGTTTTATTTTCAGGATAAGTACATGACTAAAGTGTATATGAAAATATGAGGATTCAAAAAAGGTCTTGAATATATTTTGTTAATAGAAATTATTCTAACTTTTTTTCCAATAAATAAAATTCTGGAATTTATTTCATAATTAAATTCCTCATAAAAAATTAGATGGGGTCCCCCCTGAGTGAAAATTCTGTAACTGAACTCTCAATAATCTTGAATTAAGGCTTTAGTATTTTCTGTATTGAAATATGAAAATCCTCAAACCTCTAATGTAGTTCTCACCACATGTGGTGTTAACCATCAATTTTTGTGTTAAAATTGAGATGTGGTGTGTAGTTTAGAAGCTTTGAAAAATCACAGTATTTGCAATTGAAATGTCAAACTCTGCACTTATATTACATAAGTGAACTTGAATTTACATATATGTGGAATCAATAATTACAGTTGTTTACTGTAGGTTCACAATTGGATTACAAATGTAAGTTTCTATTATAATAAATGATGAGGAATTAAAGAAAAAATAACTTGGAAAGATTAATTTTGGTGGGGAAAAGGAATCTTGGATCTAAGGGTGAAAGACTCCCCCCAATGTTTTGCTGACAGGCATGAGTTGTCAAAATCCATGAAAAGGTTCATCACTTTTGGCCCAGAATTGAGTCACAGGGCCTGTGACTCAATTGATGATGAGATTTTGATACCAACCAGGGAATTTTTAACTGGTTTTAAGGTATATTACTGTGAGACTTTGATATAAGACCACATATCCAAAAAGATCACAAGAAAAACTTTACAATAATTATTCCTCCAAATAATTATCTTAAAATAAGTAAAAATGCCATAAAAAAGCATAAATTCTGATTTAACTTAGAATCTGATGAATAAGAATTTGGAATAAATTACACCATTATATTCCCCATGATAAAACACACATATATAAGTTTCAAGGTATATCTGTAAAGTCAACAACTAATGAGTAATAAGCTAAAAATGCCATAAAAAGACATAAATTCTAATTTATCTCAGAAACTCACAAAGCAAAATGTAAAATAAATTGCAACATTGGATTATCCTTGAAGAACTACACATAGAATTTTTATATGTCATTTCTCTAAACTCAATAATTAAGGAATTAAGCTGAATATATGCACTTTTCTGGTCAGTGCATACATTCATGATTTTTAGCTAATATCTCTTGGAATATACATGATAGAGAGTTAAACCAAAAATAAAGCTAACACGTAATTACTGTAGAAAAACAGATATGATCTTTATTTGAAAAGTTAAAAAAAAGGTTATAACTGTTATAACTTGTAAGGGTTTATTGAACAAAATTGCTAGAGCTATTGACCACTTTGTTGTGAAAGTGGTCCAAGCTTAAGAAAAAGTGGATATTTAGGTTCTACTAGTTCATATGGGAAGAATGATGTATTTTTTATCATAATATTCAAGGTAAAAACCCCTGAAATCATAGCTTGAAGTTTAAAATATTGAATTTCAACACAAAAGATGAGATACAAGAAAAATCATCAAAAAAAGAGTTTTGATGATGTAATGAAATCCTCTTGGCAGTTTAATACAGACATTACAAGCCATTGGAATTCACTCTTCAAAGAGCAGTAGCATGTATAAACTAAAAGTTATTAATGATCAAAGTTTAAGCTTAAAATTGATCATTCATGATCACTCACTGTAGTCTTATTTCAAGCTTAACAGTTATGTAACTGATAAAACTGGCTGATACTATTAGATTATGATTAATAGTAATAAAACTCATAAAATTTAGGCTTCTGCAAAGCCTATGATGTCATTAAACTTAGAGCTATAGTGATAACTCTAAATAATGGCGTAATAATGAGATAAGATGGATTGATCATGATGTAATCATCACAAAACCTTAAAATACTAATCATTTCCAGTGGCTAACATCAGTAAAAATCTACTAGAAGCCTACTGGACTCTAGAAGGGAGGAATTTACTATAAATAGAGCTCTTTTTACTCTATTTTCCCCCCAGAAGCTTCAAAAACAATAAAACATTAAATAAAAAGGTAAAATCTTCATTCTTTATATAAAAATCACTTATATTATCAATGACCAAAGGTAATATTTATTATAATCATAAATGTTGATGTGATGACTCCATTTGTATAATTGTTCTTGTTATATTTCTCTATAAATCTTATTTCCATGTAAAATTAAGAATATTTGTAATTTCTCATATTTTATTTTGTAAATACAATTTAAATAAGTTGTTTTTACATGTTTCAGCGTAAAATATTACAAAATTATTATATTAAGGGTTAAAAGTAGGTTATTTTCTCCTTTATAATAGTTTCTCTCTATTATTACTCTTAATAATTCTTTTATTAATATAAATAGTATTTATATTAATATAGCTTTAATATTGGTAATATTATTGTTATTAATTGTTTTTTATTATTGAAAGACAATTATCTATGCCTTTATTATTTGTTGGTAACAATAATAAAGAGCTTTAAATATATTAATATATTTATTTGATAATATAATAATTTAACACCATAATCATAATAATTCTCTATTATTATAATTATTATCTATTTTATTCATTTAATAAGGAAATTCATAGCACAATAAGTGAAATTTTTGTAATATTTACTTATTTTTTTATTGCCAAACCTTACATTTGGGGGCCTGGCCATGATTTTTACTTAAAGAACTTTAAAAAAAGATTAATTTTGGGTTTATCCAATAATACATTATACTTATAATTAGAAAATTATGCAATGTATTTATATTTATTGATTTTAAGAGCCAATGAGGCATTTGGAAAGCAATTGTACCATCTTATACATGGTTTTTCACATCCTTAGACTTGCAAGAGCTTTCTTTGAGTGACTATAGTAATTAAGAAAGATATTTATAAATTAAAAAAAAATTATATTATAAATTTATTGTCTTAATTTTATTTTATTTTTTAAAAAATGATAAAAAATATATAGATTAAAAAACAAATAGAAAATTTTTGTTATTATTTTTGTTTTCATTTCTTTTATTCATTCTGTTCTTGCAAAATATATTAAAGCAATTCTTATGTAGAAATTGCCATATCCTATAAAAAATACGACTTTTTAAGAAAAGACTTATATTTATTTGTCTCTTTAGTGTTTGCAGACAACCCAGCAGAGGATAATCAAACCACTGTTGAGAGATTGGTGGAAGAAACTTGTCCAAGTTCTCCAACACCAATTTTCAATAATAAAAAGAAAGCTAAGAAATTAATCTTTCCAGGACTCACTATTCAGGACCCTGAAGGTGAGTACCTCCATTTTGATTTCCATAAAAATATTTCTTTGTTCTGAAATCTTTTGTTTTTACTATGAGTACTAGAAGAGGATCCCAATTTTACATCCAATAAGATGGAGGTGGACTCAGAATTAGAGTTGATCCCTCAAAAGGGAAAAGAAAGGGCAAAATCCCCAGTGGAACAGAATCCACACAAGGAAGTGCCATATCCCAAAGGCAAGTCCCAGATATGCCCATGATTTCTGTACCAGAATTGGAACTAAGTATGAGTAATTCCAACAGAGACAAATCACATTCAGAGGGCTCAAGTGGAAATTTATATGAGCCAGTACAAATAGTATTACACAGTGTAAAAGGACAAAGATTGGAAAATGTTTCCACAAATCCACCAAGGAGTGATGAACTCCTGGAATATCCTGAAAAAATTCCTCAAAGAGAAGGAAATAGTGAAATACTCCAATGGATGGAATCCAGTATCATCCAAGCCTCAAATCAAGAAAATAAAGGAATACCATGCCCAAAAGAAAGAGGCAAGAAAGGAAGAAGCCCCAGTAGCTTCTACCAGCAACCCTCAAGCCAACCAACTTCCCCAAGAAGGGAAGAAGAATAAGAAAAAGAAATTGAGGAAAGCATATTCCCCAAGTTTCAGGATCCCAAAAATCCAAAATGATTCCATGGACAATGTCTTCAACATGGCCAGAACCTTGATGGAATTCAAGGACAAAGAGGAACAAAGAATGATACAACCTCATCTCCCAAAGACATAACTTTGTCTCCTGATGTTGTAAATACTTTAACTGATATTGAAAATAGTATCTTACTTCTTAAAGACATTAAAAATAGTCTGTTATCCTTACAAGAGATAAATAACAGCTTATCATTTTTAACAAAAATTGCTGTAAAAAACAAAAAAGAAATTGATAACATTGAATTTATGGTTGAAAATAATAAATCAAAAATTATAATTGACAATACTCAAAAGTTAATACAAGGACAACAAAAATTGTATAAATACATAAAATATATTCAAGAAAAAACTTTAACAATCAATTGTGATGGAAGCGGTGAAAATTTAACAGAAAAATGAAACAAATTAATTATTTCTGTTTAATTTGAAGAAAAGAATTCATCACACCAGAAATTACTTCTAGACCATGTAGAAAAGAGTGACGAAGAAAGAAAGAATCTTAAAGATGACATTAAAAGTGAAATAATACTTATTACTGAAAAAATTGATAAAATAAATGAGGCTAGCTTAAATATGCCAAAGCTATCAGCCCCATTTTCTCACATGAGAAGTCCTGTTAAGCCAAAAGATGAATTAACAAACCCATTCATGACAGACTTGAGTCATAAAGACAATAACCAAGTCTTATTTAAGGAAACACCTCAATTCAAAGAATGGCCAACATTCACAGGTGAAGGTGAATATGACCATATGTTATTAATTAAACCAATTAATATGTTACAAGAAGATTATGTCACACCAGATGAATTGATAACTGCAATATTACATTCATTATTTGAAAAATCTTCAAAAAGATGGTATTATGGCATAAGACAAGCCAATGGTAAAAATACCTGGTCTTGGTGGAAAAATGAAATAATCACCAAATGGTCAAATGATGCCTGGTGGTACAAAATTGAAAATTCATTTGAAAATTCCTTCTTTGATCCATATAAGGATAAAGCTTTGACTTGGTTCTTAAAAAAAGTAGAAATACTGAATGCACTGTACCCAGAAATGTCACAAAAGATGGTGCACATGAAGATACTTAAGAAATCTGGAGGGGACTTAGAACATGCCCTGAGAAGCAGGTGTATAGAACCATGCTCCACAGAAGAATATATCAATGCACTAGAAGATATAGTAACAAGAACTAAGATTGGCAGAACCTAGAAAAAAGTGGACATCAAAGGTCCAAATAAATCATTTATTAAGAAAGATAAATCAAAACATCCTTTCAAGCCCAATACACCCAACAGTAATGAGAAAAGAAAATGCCATAAATGTGGAGGTATTGGACACTTAGGCAATAATTGCCTTAAAAAGGCAAAGATCAGTGAAATTGTGGAAACAGAAGACCAAAATGACAAAGAAGAAGAATTAAATTCTGAAAAATACACTGAAGAGTAAGAAACTTCTGAAATTGATGAAATTAATATAATTAATGCACAAATTGATAATATTTATTTCATATATGAAGTATTTGATTTTAACTCAGACTTACCACAAGTTGGAACATCCGATCCAAGCCTGACTAACATACAAGATGCCAAACTTTATAGAACCAAACCAGAAAAAGGAATGGGATATACAGCTGGAAAGTCAATTATAAGCATTGTCAGGGTTGAAAGCCAAGAGGAAAAAGTGAACTTGGATAAAGGAGAATACTGCAAATTTGTTGGTAAAGGTTATTTCAAATAAATTGTACCAGAGTGGGAAGGAAAACCTCTACCAATACAAGGATTCAAATTTAGTAGTTCCAGTGAAAGTATGAAGCCCCTTGTAATAATTGACTTAACACTAATTTTTCCTCACCCTTCAAAATGTATAAGAGTGAAAGTGGAGTTTGTAATAATGGACAACTGTACTAGTAACCACTTTATACTTGGAAATGATTACTTGTCAATCTATGGCATGGATATATCAAATCAAAAAGATAGATATTTTACCATAGGAGACAATAAGAGACAAAAATTTGGGTTTTTAAATAAAAAAAAAACAAATTAGAGCCATAAAAAAGAAGAAGAGAAAAACCCAGAAAAAGACTTTTTCATAGGGGAATGACTTAAAGAGAGAGAATTAAATCAAGAACTAACAGAAAAAATGAAAGAAAAATTGATTGACCTCTTGTTCAAATATAAAGATGCCTTTGCAACTGACAAAAAGCCACTAGGTGCCATTATTGAACATGAAGTAGACATTATCCTTAATGTAGAAAGCCCTTATCCTCCTCTGTTAAGGAGACCAGATTACCCAGAAAAACCAAGAGCTAGAGAAGGCTTAGAGGTACATATTAATGAATTAATGGACCTTGGGGTATTAAGGAAAGTAGGACATAATGAACAGGTAGAGCTCACTACACCTGTCATTATTACTTGGCATAATGGAGAATAAAGGATGGTAGGGGACTTTAGAGCTCTAAATACCTACAATATCCCTGGAAGAAATCTAATACCCATAATGCATGAGACATTGACACAATTGTCACAGGCTAAGTTCATTACAGCCATGGATGCTCTGAAAGGATTTCATCAAAATTTCTTGACAGACAATGCTAAGAAACTACTGAGGATAATAGTCCACTGTGGGATATATTAATATTTAAGGATGCCATTTGGTATAAAAAATGCACCTTCCCATTATCAAAGGAGGATGAACACCATATTTTCTGAAGACTTATCAGAAGGATGGTTAATAATCTATATTGTTGATATTATAGCTTGCTCAGAAACCTGGGAAAGTCACTTAACAGTACTAGAAAGAGTAGTACAAAAGATAGTCTAAGTGAATATTAAAGTTCCATCAAAAAGTGTAATTTTTCATATAGTAAGCTTAAAGCACTAGGACATGTTGTATCTGGACTAAGCTTAGGCATAGATAAGAGCAAAGTAGAAGCAGTACTACTGAAACCAATGCCCAAAGCAAAAAAGAAATGCAATTATTTCTAGGATTTACTGGTTACTACAGACAGCATATAAATGACTTTGCAAGAATTTCCAAATCTTTGTATAAACTCTGTGACCAACAGACAGTTTATGAAATGACTGAAGAAGGAGTCAAAGCATATGAGGAATTGAAAAATTCCCTCACAAATGCCCCTTTTCTTCTAATTACAGATTGGAAACTACCTTTTAAACTATACATTGATGCTTGTGGAGAAGGATTACATACTGCACTACACCAGACACAAGTCATCAATGATAAAACGTTTGAAGAACCAATATGCTTCATTTCAAGACAAATTAAGCCAACAGAAGAAAGATATGGAGCAAGCCAAATGAAACTTTTTTGCTTAGTATGGGCTTTAGAAAACTTACATTATTATCTGGATGGTACAGTGTTTGATTTAATCACAGACTTTAATGCTGTAAAATCTTTGTTAAACATGAAGACACCAAATACACATATGCTAAGATAGCAAATTTATATCCAATAATATAGAGGAAATATGACTATAGCTCATAAATCTTCAAATAATCATAAAAATTCAGATAGTCTTAGTAGATGGGCTGTAGAAAATACACCTGAAAACACAGCATGGGTGCCACAGGAAGAGAACCATATAGAAGGCATATGTGTCACAAAAATTGGCACAGAACTCTTTATCAAAGTTCAAAAAAGCTATAAGATGGATAAGAACTGTAATATCCTATGCCAACTTCTGATGAAAGACTGAAAAGACCCATCACTCTCATCCAAACTAGATGAAATATGTAAAAAGGCATATGATGAAGGAAGATTCTACCTCCTTGATGCAATACTGTATCATAGGACAAAACACACATGTGTTATGACCTTAACAGATAGAGCCTTAATTGATACTATATTACATGAATGTCATGATAGTGTTGCATCTGGATATCTCTCAGATAATAGGACACTGGAAAGAGTTAAAACCTGCTCTTGGTGGCCAAACTGGATTAAAGATGTTGCATAACACTTCCAAGCCTGTGACAGATTTCAAAAAGCAAACAGATCCACAGGAAAGAAATTTGGAATGATGATGCAAATCCAAGAACCAAACACTCATGGGAAATAGTTTATATGGATTGGGTGAAAACCGTACCTCCAGGAGGAGACAGGAGCTATAATGCATGCCTAGTACTGGTTTACAGATACAGTAAAACTCCAATGTTCTTACCATGTCATAAAGATGACACAGCTATGGACAAAGCCATAAGGATATGGAATAAAGTTATCAGCCACACAGGCTTATTCCAAAATATCATAAGTGACAGAGACCCAAAATTCACTTCAGCATTATGGAAAAACCTCCATAACTTGTTTGGGACAAAGTTATCATTCTCAACAGCTTAAAACCCTCAAACTGATGATCTAGCAGAAAGAATTATACAAACCTTAGAAGACATGATCAAAAGATTGTCAGCCTGTTACTCAAAACCAGAGCACAAGCATGACAGCCAAATACCATAAATCAATGGTATAGCCAAGATACCACCAAATCATGGAGCTGAGCCAAATCGGCTCAAAATGTATCAAACAAAAGAGGAAACTCACCCCTGTCCAAATATACAAGTCCCATCACCATAGGACAAAGAATGACAAAGTTATTCCTGCTCAAAGTTGTTGCTGAGCATAAACCAGAATTTTCATCTCTCATCTGAAATACAGAGTAAGAGGCTTAACCCCATCAAATTGGTAATTGAAATGAAGCTCTAAGTCAGGGCTATCAAATGGTGCAAGCCAAATTGAGCTAGCACCAGTATTACAGAAGTTATGGCCAAATTCAGGCCAAATAAGGGCGAATAAAATATTTACCTCTCATCTAACTTCTACAGTTTTAGTATGAGATACCTAAAGTGGGGTCTTTTTAGAAGAAGCACAATTAGGGATATTTGATGGTTCCATTAATTTCCCCATATCTCATCTAGAGCAAAATTTATAAGGCAAACAAGCCCAATACAGCTTTTTTGCCTAAAACCCACACATGTATAATTTTCTTGTACATGGCATAAATTTTCCATGTTGAATGATAGCCATATCTAATGAGGTATCATTGTGTAGAACACATACAGGGCTACACACAGAACCAATTTTGAGGTTGATATCTCAAAAAATGACAAAGTTATGGCTGTTTTAAGGCCAAAATCTCCCAGTTTGGCCAACACAGCCTTACCATGGGATAATATCCCATAACTATGATTATGAGGTGTCAAACAAACAAAGAATCTTGTTTTTACTTCAATACCTCATAGTTCATTCAATAATGGGGTCCCATACAGGTTCTGTACAGCATTCTACGTGTCATACACGTCACAATCAGGCTGTGTGGTCCCCAGATGAAAATGTTCACCCTATATTGGTGAAAACTGCCCAGATGTGGTTTCAAAACCACATCTGAGCCCAATACAGGCCATAAAGGCCTTTTTCAAACCACAAGCCTGTTCTTGAGAGTGAAGAATCTTCACTTCCTCTACGATAAAAGGTCTAGCAGCCTTTTCACCCCATTTCAGAATAAAAGGAGGCCTTTTCACTGCCAGAAAAGGAATCCCCATCCTGCTCTTGAATTCATATGTATTACAACTGTCAAAAACAGCTATACTCTTGGAAAAAATCAGTTTATACTTCAAATTTAAGTATTTTAGCTCTTATTATAGTAATCCAACTGGTAAGACTGCACCCAGGGCTTTCAGCAGCTCTCACCACCACTATTAGACAATAGTAAAGCCCTTTTATCATCATTACAACCCTTATTATTATAAATTAAACTCCTTTAAAACTATTTTCACCATGTCACAGTCATAGTTAAAGCTTGTAAACACTATTATACACCTTTATCATAGACTCAGCCTGACAAAGATTCTGTGCTTATGAACTAGAATTAAAAGACTCTGATGGCTTTACCCATGATTGGTGTACCCTGATACCAGCTCTTGAGCTGGCATATAAAACATCAATCCATTCTTCAACTGGCAAACACCAGAAATGATAGATAAATGTTGGAATCCAAGACTTCCTTATGATACCCTCAAAAAGGACTTCATGGATATACATCCAATAGCAAGAAGTTTTAAAATAATGCTTGACAAAGCCATATATCATGCAAAAACATGTATGCAAGACTCTGTTAAACATTCAAAAGAGAGATGGGATCAAAGTCATAAAACACCTTACTTTAAAATAGGAGACTTGGTCTTAGTATCAACTCTGAATTCTACTAATATCAAAGGCCCAAAGAAATTGAAAGATTCCTTTGCAGGACCATTCATGATAAAAGCACTACATGGACCTAATGCTGTGCAATAAGAGCTAACATGTGAACTTATGAACAAACACCCAACTCTCCCTGTAAGTCTGATAACACCTTACAGCTCAAGTGACAAAGAGTTATTTCCATTAAGAAATAAACCCCCTCTAGAAGAAGGAGAAGAAAAGAAAATTGTAAAAGTCCTTAAAGAAAGAAGGACAAGAAACAAAAAGAAAGGGAATACCTTGTAAGGTATAGGAACCCAGCTCAAGAAGATGAATTTCTACTTGAGAAATATATAACTAATTCTAATAAAATACTAAGAAGTTTCAGACATGAAAGAAGACCTAAAGAATAAAAGAGTTAAGCCTTATTGAGCTTCAAGACTAAGAACATCTAATGAAGCAGTAGGACAGTGGATGATACCCTAATTAACTATATCAGTTTGTAGTACAATGCTTTTTGGTGGTAGGGAATGCAAGCCTTTTAGATATGACCACATATCCAAAACATTCACAAGAAAAACTTTACAATAATTATTCCTCCAAATAATTATCTTAAAATAAGTAAAAATACCATAAAAAGGCATAAATGCTGAATTAACTGAGAATCTGATTAATAAACATGTCAAATAAATTACAAAATTAAGTTTCCCATGATAAACCACAAATATATAATTTTTATGGCATATCTGTAAAGTAAATAACTAATGAGTAATAAGCTAAAAATGCCATAAAAAGACATACATTCCAATTTATCTCAGAGACCAATGAAACAGTATGTGAAATAAATGGAATCATTGTATTTCCTATGAAAAACTACACATAAAACAATTTTATTTAATTTCTCTAAAGTCAATACTTAGGGAATTAAGCTGAATATATGCACTTTTTTGGTCAGTGCAAACATTCATGGTTTTTAGCTAATATCTCTTGAAATAAGCATGATAGGGAGTTAAACCAAAAATGAAGTTAACACTTAATTACTGTAAAAACAAAGATATCGACTTTATTTGACATGTTATAAGCAAGGCTATAGCTTTCAAGGGTTTATTGAACAAAATCGCTAGAGCTGTTGACCACTTTCTTGTGAAAGTGGTCCAAACCAAAAACAAATTAGATATTCAGGTTTCAATCGTTCAAGCTTGAAGAGTGATGTTTTTCTTACCATAATACTCAAGGTAAAACCCCCTGAAATCAAGGTTTGAAGCTTAAAAGATTGAATTTCAACAGAAAAGATGAGATACAAGAAAAATCATCAGAAATAGATTTTTGATGATGTAATTGAATCCTCTTGGAAGTTTAATAAGGACATTCCAAGCTATCAGAATTCTCTCTCTGAAGAGCAGTTTTGTGTATACCTTAAAAGTTATTAATGATCAAAGTTTAAGCTTAAAATTGATCATTTATGATCACTCACTGTAATCGTATTTTGAGTTTAACAGTTATATAAGTGATAAAACTGAAAAATACTATTAGATTATGATTAATAATAATAAAATGCACAAATGTTAGGCATCTTCCAAGCCTATGATGTCATCAAACTTAGAGTTGTAGTGATAACTCTAAATAATGGCAGAATAATGAGACAAGATGGTTTTATCATGATGTAATCATTAATAAACCTTAGAATACTGATAATTACCAGTAGATACCATCAGTACACGTCCACTAGAATCCTACTGGACTCTAGAAGGGAGGAATTTACTATAAATAGAGCTCTTTTTACTCTATTTCCCCCCAGATTCATCAAAAAATAAAACATTAAATCAAAATGTAATATCTTAAACCTTTATATATATATAATTTCAATTATCAAAGACCAAAGGTAATCTTTATTATAATCATAGATCTTGACGTTATTACTAAATTTGTTTAATTGTTTTTGTTATATTTCTCTATAAATCTTATTTCCACATGAAATTAAGGATATTTGTAATTTCTCTTATTTTATCTTGTAAATACAGTTTAAATAAGTTCTATTTACATATTTTGGCATAAAATATTTCAAAATTATTATATTAAGTGTTAAAAGTAGGTTAATTTCCCTTTTATAATAATTTCTCTCAATTATTACTCTTAATAATTATTCTATTGATATAAATAGTAATTATATTGATATTTAGCTTTAATATTGGTAATAGCATTGTTATCAATTGTTTTTTATTGTTGAAAACAATTTTTTATGCCTTTATTATTTGTTGGTAACAATAATAAAGAGCTTTAAATATATTAATTATTATATATGAATATATTTATTTCTAATATATTATATTTTTATAATATAAATTTTATTATTATATTCATTGAATAATATAATAATTTTATGCCATAATTATAATAATTCTCCATTCCTATAGTTATTATTTATTTTCTTCATTAAATAAGGACATTAATAGTACAATAAGTGAAATATTTGTAATATTTACTTATTGTTTCATAGTCAAACCTTACAATTACACATATTCTGACTTGTTTTGAAGGCTTTAAACCAATTATTACCATAGTAATGGAAGATTTACGTGAATAAAATGGCTGAAACCAGGGTTCAATGATTCCATAGTTGGCTTTTATGTTGTCAGTGTGTTTCCCACAACAGATTAAAGTAATTTTCACATTTGCAGTAAGGAAATGGGGGCTTTAAAAGAATTTCTTCTCTTCCTCACTTTTCTATTCATGTTGGAATTTTTTCCTTTCATAATTAGTTTAAAAACTCACCATGAAAAAAGATATCCCTGGCGGCAGGGGTAGCAGGTCCAACCCAGGTTCAACCCAGCTTCCAAATTGCTTCATACTGGGCTCTAACTTGCTATTATTATGTGGGCATCTTCCAAGCCAGATTTCCACAATTCAGGAATACATCACATTAAGTTAATTGAATTTTGTAACTTTTGAAAATCCTCAATAATCCTTCATTCCAAAAATTTCCTTGAGAAAAACACTAATAATTTTTAAATCAAAATGAAGCCATTAACCATGAAATATTGCTTTTTACATTTATCAAAATCAAAAATTCCTCCTTTCAGCATCCATTTTCATATCCTTCCTTTTATACCCTTTTTTTCTACAAATACTTCTTGCAGATGTCAATATTTCCAACCTTAAAAATATTTAAATAGAAGTTTTTCTCTTTAAGTAATTACTTAGCATGAATTTCTTCAATTGACAAAAAATAGAAAGATATGTATGTTTAATTACCTCTTTGTACCAAACAATTTCATTTATCTTGATTGCCAGAAATCAAATAACAATTATAATATATCATTTCCTTGAAACGTTGGGGCACAATTGGGAAATATACTGTGAATAGCAGGCTCAAAGAAAATGTTTCACAAAAAAACATTCACTCATTATTGTTTTCTCTCTCTCTTGTTCTTCAAATCTGATCAGTAATTCAAAAAATAAGACCAAAGAAATGTCACAGCAGTGCTTGGTTAAAACAAGAGTGGCCTGGCATTCAGGAATCAAGATTTCACTTGGAGGGCTCCAAAAGAATAAAGAAAGAAAGAAGACTATATTTCTTTGAGAGAAAAAGAAAGCAATAAAAGATATTCCAAAATAAAGAGGTAGCCAGAGGCCAAGTTAATAAGAGAAAGCCAAAGTCCAAAGAGCCAACCAAATGAATCCTCAATTCACTGTTTCAACCTGCCAGATAGAATAATGGAGTTAGTCAAGGATATGACCACCAATATCCACTGACAGGCAAAGAAAAAGGTTCAACTGACTGACTTAAGATTATCAGTATTTCTTCTAATAATGGAAGAAGAAAATGAGGATAAAAATAAGTCCAATATACTAATTAACTGGGGAAAAAGTCCCCAGGGAAGAAAAGGTGGCCAGTATATGTGAAAAACTGAATACTGATCCTGAAGGGTTGATCACCCAGCTGTATTGACTGTTTTGGGTCAATACAGACCTGGCCATTTTGAGAATAAAACTGTGTGACTGAATTCCCACAGTGGAATATGAATTGGCCCAAAAGGGCCAACGCCATACAGTCTGCTTGAATACAGCCTGTATGGACCAATTGAGTTGTCCAAGGAATACTGAAGTGCTTGATTCCTTGACAGCTGATTAAATGATTGATAACCTCTTGAAATTAGCCCTTGAATAATCTTGAAATGAAATAACAGCCCAAATCCTGCAGGTACAGGTGGCTGGGGTCCTTGAATGGTCTTCTGGTAGCCGTCAAGGATTGCAAGACTGAACAACTGAAAAGTCTTCCTTCAAAATGGGTGATGTAGTTGGGGACTTGAATTGAAATGATATATTTGGTTCCTGAAAACATTAACATTGGATTTTGGAGAAAAAATGGTGCATAATGGTATATTATACCATATATGAACCACACCTGGATCCTTTGGTACGGGGTCTGTGAATGAAGGAAACTTCTTCCCCTGAATTGAGGGGAAGCCTTTCAGGACCTGAGCTGGTGGTTTCCAGAGGCCATGGGTTGAAAGTGGGGTCCATGGTTGATTATGGCTCATTTGGGGTCCTAGGGTCCTTTTGGCCATTTTGGGATCAGGTGGGCCCACCTGGCCTTGGGGGCTAGTAAACTGCGCCCTTGGCCCCTTTTGGCCTAATTGGATTGGGGCCTAAAAGGTCTCACCAAACATGGACCATTGATTACAGCCCACTGGCTGTAGAGGCCATAGACTCCCTAATAAAAGGGGGTGGGCCAAAAGCCCTGGTGATGGCTAGAGGGGCCAGAGGGCCCTGGAAGGAAAAATTACCACCAGGCCCAAAACAACAATATTGACCTGGGGGTTGGTGAGGTGGAGAACTGGCCAAAGAGGCCAATGATTATAAGATATGGCCTGAGGCCATGAGTGGCCAGTGAAAGTTGATATCACCCAAAGGGGCCAATTGGCCATAAAATGATGGTATGGCCAGTTGCCCATAAATTGGGATCAGGCTAAAACTCCCATAAACACCCATTGGGGGGGCTATTACACATTTTCACAAAATCTGAGATTTAATCATGGTCCAACCTCTTTACCATGATTAAAATAACCTTATTACTCTTATTACTCAAAAAAATATTTCTTACCACATCAAATAAAACTTAATATAACCAACAATTCCAAAATGAAACAAACCACTTGATAGGAATTAATAATCAATTACCATATATTATATATGAAGTACATTATTGAATATATGATTATATCCTACTGTGATGGGGAATAAATTTTCACTTACATTCTCAATGTTTTCCATCTTCCAGAGAACAATCAGCAACCTCATAATGTTTCCAAATTAAAATCAGGTGAATAAATTACTGCTACTTCTGCAAACCAAAAATCTCAGAAATTATTTTTACACTCAATTATTTTAGGTTATTGGTAAAAAAACATAATTTTATGGTAAAAACATGTAAGGGGTGGTTTTTAAATGAAATACGGCTATTTATGGAATTTCTGATGCCATTAATGTCATTTATGGCATCAACAATGCCATTTGTGCCATTAACAATGCCATTAATGACATTATCAATGCACCATTTCTTATGCCATTTATGGCATTATCAATGCAATATTTCTGATACCATTAATGCCATTTGTGTAATTAACAATGCAATATTTCTGATGCCATTAATTCCATAAATGGAATTAATAATGCCACATTAACAATGCCATTGATGGTGTTGCATAAATGACATTAATAATGCCATTAATGGCATTATTGATGCCATAAATGGAATTATCAATGCAATAAATAGTATAATGCCATAAATGAAATTTTCAATTCCACAAATGGGATTGTTGATTCCATAAGTGGCATTTTTAATGCCATTTATGGTATTGTTAAGGCCATTAATACCATTTTTAAGGCCAATGTTCAGGCCATTCATGCAAGTGTTGAGGCCATTTATGGCATTTTTAAGGCCATTAAATTCAATTTATGGAATTGTTGTAATGCCATTTAGGCCAATTTTCTGGCCATAAATGGCATCTGTATGTCATTCTTGATGCCGTTTATCGCATTATTATGTCATTTGTGATGCCATTTATGGCACTTTTGATGTGATAAATTGCACTGTTAATGCCAAAAATGAAATTTTAACTTCCACTCATCATAAATTACATTTTTAATTAAATTTATGTCATAAATGGCATTTTCAATTTAAATAAAAACATGAACAAAAAAACGTAAAGAAACAAGGACTTTTTGGGCCTACAAATGTCCTGGAAAAAAAATCCCAAAATGTTGGCCTTCTGGTTTCTTATTCTCAAGATTTTTCCCTTTATTTTAAAAAATAAATTATGGAAATTCATAAGTGGGAACATATTTAATGAATTTTTTGGAAAAAATAGGCCATTTTGCCAAATTGGGAAAAAAAAATTGAAAAAAATTGGGACCTTCACATCCCATGTTGGGAAAAATATGGCAAAAATAAATTATAGAAATTCTCAAAACTGAGCCTGAGCAATTTTTATTAAAAAAATAAGTTACTTGGGTGTTTTGGCCATAAATTGGTAAAAACACATAAGGCCTTATGTGTATTTACTAAAAGCTTACGTGTTTTTACCAACACCCTTATTTTATATTGATATGAATAGATTTTTCTTTTGATTGACTTTCTGTACTAAGGTCTTCATCATATAAAAATCAGGAATTAATTATCAATTTTTTGGGTAAGCTGAAATCTCCATTGAGTTAAATCATTATTTTAGGGAAATCAAGCTTTAATCATCTGATCATTACATTTTCTCATACTTATTCTTTGAAAAAAATTTCTTTCATAAAAATCTTTGGAATTTATTTCAAAATTAATCTTATATTAGCATCTTTGTAGTAATAATATCTTGATTACCATATTAATATTTTATAATGCATTATTATCTTTTTCAATCAATTAATTATGTATATTAATCTGAAAGGTAAATTGGAAACCATATTTGCACTTTTATATTGCTATTTATAACTAATTAAAAACAAGAAAAATTGAAACTCTTGAATAAAAAACATCATATAAATGTGGTCAATTCTATAGATATTTAGAATGGGATGAAGAGATTTACAATAAAATTCAAAAAAGCATTTGTTTTGGATGTGAAATTTATATACTTAATCTGAATAATTCATGCTTGATCATTAGCTTAATAAACCTTCATGGGTGATATTTAGATCAATATAATATGCTAAAAATAGTGGTACAGCTGATTATTTTAAATGAGCTCATTTAATTGCATAATATGAAATATTTATTTCATGATATTTACTTCCTAATCCTGGAATGTCTAAGCTTTTATTCTTCCAAGAATCAACCTTTCAGATTTTTGCAGTTTCTGATACCCTTCAATTGTGGTTCATAAGAAAACAACTTGTATCATATTTTTCCATTTTCTTCACAAAAACAAAAGATATTTGAAAATATCAGTTTGAGAATTACCATGATTTGATCAAATGAATGAGCTCCAGAAAATGAAATACAAAGATTCTGTGAGCCTTAGAGGTAATTTCATATACCCAAAAGACCACAGATAAAAAATTAACATATAAATATAGATAAAATAAATTTATTTATATTTTTGAAATAAAAATCAAAATATAAATATAAAATCATATTCAAAATTAAAAATTTAATTACAATTTAAAAATAAAATTACATTAAATTTTGAAATTATAAAATTACATTTATACTTCAAAAAATTAAGTAAAAATGAATTTTTAATAAAATTGTAAAAAAATAGATAAATTTGGAAAAAAGTTAAATAAAAATGATGATAACTTTTTATCCAATAAATAAACATATAAAAATTATCTCACCATTGGATTCCTCATAAAAAATCAGGTGGGGTCACCTCTGAGTGAAAGTTTTGTAACACAACTCTAAATAAGCTTAAATTAAGTTTTTAGTATTTTCTGTATGAAAATTGAAAATCCTCAAAACTTTAATTTAATTCACATCAAATGTAGTGTTAATCACCAAAATTTGTTTTAACATTGAGGTGTTGTGTATAATTTAGAAGTTATGAGGAATTAAAGTATTTTCAATTGAATTCAATTGAAATGTCCAAATGTGCGCGTGTATTACATAAGTGAACTTTGATTTACATATGAGGTATCAATTATTACTGTATTGAACTGTACAACTCAATTTAATTACATATGTAAATTATAAGTATAATACATGATGAGGAATTAAAGGAAAAATAAATTGGAAAGATCAAATTTGGGGGGGGAAAGGAACTCCAGCTCTAAGGGGGAGCTAGACCCCCAAAATCCTTGCTGACAGGCGTGTGGTGTCAAAATTCACGCAAAAGTTCATCACTTTTGGCCTGGAATTGAGCTACAGGGTCTGTGGACTGAATTGATGATGAGGTTTTGATACCAACTGGGGTAGTTTTAGCTGTTGCCAAGAGGGTAAAACTACCCTTAAGATGAAACAATCATAGTAAAACAGTTTTAACTGGTTTCTACGTATCTTACACACATTATGATGTGTTTTGAAGGCTCTAGACCAGGTATTGCTATAGTAATGGCTGATTTAAGGGTCTAAAATGGCTAAAAATGGCTTAAACCAGCCCTTTCTTGGTCTAAACCAGGTTTCAATGATGCCATAATTGGCTTTCCTGTTGTCAGACTGTTTTTCACGACTGACAAGAGTAAATTTTACTTTTGGAGTAAGAAAATTGATGGCTATAAAAGAATGTCTTCTTTGCCCCACTTTTCTCTTCATGTTCAAATCTTTTCCTTTTATATTTAGTTTAAACATTGTTAAACCAATCAATAAAAGATTCCAACCACCTTTTTTAAATCATTTTAAACCTTTTAACCACGTGAAAAAATCATTATAATCATTTTTTGTAACTCTTATAATCATTTTTACCCCTGAACCACCCCAAAAGTGAATTAAAGCATCTTTCATCACTGTAAACTTTGTCACTTTGTTTCCAAATTCACTCTGGTAACTTTTGGGTGTGTTTTCTCTTTAATATTCTCTTTAAAGACTCTGTTCTTTAATTAATTGCTTGCAGTTCATTGCTCAATCAATTCCAATTGAAATTTTTCTTGAAGAAATTTCTTTTGTAGCCTTAAAATATCACTTGTAGAGTATTTTTTGGATAAAGGTTTATTGTTGGTAAAACAATAAATCTTTATAATATTATTTTTTTATACTAATAAAGCTATAAAAAATGAAATGGGCGTGTTTTCTTATAAAAATAATATCTCTTACTATTTTTAATTGATTTTTACCTTATACAAATTTTGAGGACAGGAAAAGTACTTGATTTTTAATAAAAGTTTCATATCCACACCTTACAGATTCTCAATTGGCTGGAAATAGAATTGGAAAAAAATAATTCAATTATTAATTTCACTTTCATTTCACAAATTCTTCCTTGAAGCTAGGGATTTTATTTGTAATTATCTAAATATATCTACATAAAAATTGACATATATTTCTGAATTGAAATTTGGTACCAGGTTTTAATTGAAATTTCAATTCCCTAACTTGAATTTTTTCCTATCAATTATTCCAAAAGTAAAATGGTTGAAGCTGAAAAGGTGAATTTTGAATTCATACAGTTGCTTGAAATTGAATTATTTTCTTATACAGATAAAAGGATAATTTTATTTAAAAATAAATCTTATTCTTCCAAGTGTTTTTGACTAAATGGCAGAGAAATTTACAAGAATTTCATGGTAATAATTTGGGTTTTTTTTTTGTTTCCTACATTGAGACAAATTAGAGTGGAAGTACTTGAGTTCACTCTTTAAACCAATTTTGAATGCTTGATCTCAGCAGAAATACCAAAAATTAAAATAATTCTACTATCTGTATTTATAAATTCAAATAATGTTTATGCACAAAATCTTTAAAATGGTATAGGTGTCAAAATTCATGAAAGTATTGTTGCCATAGATTCATTGATATAAGAGCTTTCAATTTGATAAAAGAAAATTTATTCATAAAAACACTGGATATTCAATCTTCATCTGAATGAGTCAAAGATAAACAGATTATCCTTTGTATTTCTCTTTGAAGGTTTTGTATCAACTGCTAACTGGTCAAAAATTGGGTTCATTTTTTCAAACTATTGATTCCTCCAGAATTCATCATGTTAATAGATAGATCCTAAAATTTTTCCTGTTTTTTTACTTTCTTTGGAAATTTGGATGAAAAGTATTTCCAAATTTCTTCAAATTTGGCACAAGCCTTTGTCCAACCCACTTGCCTTGGCTGGTTTTTAGTCAAGTTGGATACAAATTAGATATTGGATTAATTAATACCTAATTATTCTTATACATTTGACAATCCTAAAACAGAAAAGAGTATGTCTATGGTGATAGATTTAAATCACTCACACAGAAAATTAATTCAATTATTTCAAAGAAAGACACTGTATAGAATTATCACCCATTCAAAAAATGTAATATCTTTGGTCTTTGGGATTGGCTCAATGTCTTTTGATGGTTTTATCATAAAACCAAAGATTTTCAAGGAGATTATGAAATAAATATTTGCTTATCCACTGGGATTTTATACATAAAAATGTATTATTTGTGATATATATATAGCATTTCCTAAAGAAAAATTCTTCCTAATACTTCTACACTATTATTCAAGATTTTGGTATTTCTTTCATATCCATTTGATCTTTTCTTACCTTTCCTTTTATCAATTTTTTTATGAAATGCATTATACATTAAACCATTATTATTTTAAATCATCCTTAAATTTTTCATTTTTGTATTTTTTTGTAACTTTTTTCCTTAGCTTTTATGGAATGTAATGAATTACTTTGGCTTTTTGAATTTTTTTCTTTTCTTAATGTTTTTCCTTCCACCCTTTTTTTCCAAATTTCATTTCTTTTTTTTGAATTTTTGTTTATTTTGTTTAATTCTTAGAAATTTTCTTATAGTGTTACTTTTTCTATCATATGGTTTTTGATTTTCACTCTTTCTTGCATTTTTTGATTGGAAATTCTGCAATACCAATTTATTCATTTTTTTTACTTTCCTTCTTTTATGTTTTTGTATTTTTATTTTTTACTTATTTACTATTTTTTTTTTTGGATCTTGAATTCTATTTTCTTTGTACATTGGCTTTCCTTCAAATTTTTGAACTTTTGAGATTTTGGATTTTTTTGAATTCTTTTTGGATTTCTTTTTTTTTCAGATGTTGAATTTCCTTTACTCATTTTTTTTTGTTTGGGGGGGGAGGTTTAGATACTTCATATCAGTGCTTCTAGACTTATTTGGAGTTTAATTTTGTCATTTGTTCCTGATAGTGCTATCACAAAAAAACTGGCCAAATAAAACTCCAAATCAGTGCTTCTGCACTCATCTGGAGTATTTGAATGCCAGAAAAAAAAATAGAAAAATAATTAAATAAAATATAATAAAATAAAAACAATAAAAAAAAATGAAAATGAAAATGCAAAAAATAAAAATATCAAATAAAATAAAAAAAAAGAATATAAAATTACATAAAACTAAATTAAATGAAATAAAATTAAATCAAAAATATAAAAAAATTATAAATTTTCAAATAAAAAGAAACAAAAATGAGCTAAAAAATTGAAATAAAAACTAAAATGAAAAGAAGAATTAAACAAAACCAATTTTGGTTTTGAAAATATTTACAAAAATGACATCATCAAAAAAATAAAAAAATATCAAAGGAAAAAAAATATTGAAAATGTTTCACAAAAGATCAAAAACAAAAGTTAATTTTTTTGTATTAACTACAAAACACATACAAATACTCAAGCTAAACTCAAATTAAAATAAAAATTAAATGAGAAAGCTTTAATTTCTTTTGAGAAATTAGACATTTATTAGAATTCCTCATGATGATGATGTTAATTTTTTACAAAGAGTATTTTAAACAATTCCTTTTTTACTACTTAAAAGAATTTCAAAGAAGGGATCAAAATTTGTGGAAATATATGAAGAATAGAAAGCCAGTAATGGGTATTGTAAAAAGTGAACACTGTCATTCTTTTCAGATTTGTGGGTAAACACATCAAGTTTGAATAATCATGAGGCATGAAAAAAAAAATTAAACAATTCAGGGAAAAATTGGGTCCATTTTTCAGGGACAATATTGCTTCAAGGATCATGAATGTAAGGTTTTACTCTGAAAAAATAAGTAAATATTACTAATAATTTACTTATTTTACTATGAGCTTCCTTATTAAAGTAATTAACAATATTGAAGATAGCTATAATGATAAATAAATATTATAATTATGGCATAAAAATTATGTATATTAATTAAACAAATGAAATAATATAAGAAAAAATAAATATATTAATATTTAATAATTAATATATTTATGGAAATTTATTATTGTTACAAACACATAATAAATTCATAAGAAATTGTTACTTACAAATAAAAAACAATTTATAATAGTAATATTAGTGATATTAGAGTTATATATTAATATACATACTATTTATATTAATAGAAGAATTAATAAGGATAATAATAAAGAGAAATTAACATACTTTTGAAATTGAATATAATAATTTTGAATAATTGTATTTCAAATAATGTAGATAAAACTTATTTAAATTGTAATTACAAATAAATATAAAAGAAATCACTAATATTCTTGATTTTACATGGAATTGGAGTTTTTAGAGAAAAATTAACAAAAAAATAAATATTGGATTAATCAGGTCAAAATTAATAATTAAAATCAGTATGAACTTTAGTCTTTAATAATATTATAGAATTGTATAAAACGAATAAGGGAATTACCTTTGGATTTGATATTTTTCATGTTTTTTATGTTTCTGAGGGAAATAGATGTAAAAAGAGCTCTATATCTAGAAAAATCTTCCCTCCTATAGTACAGAGGAATTCTGATAGACCTTTACTGATGGTATACTCCTGAATTAATCAGTATTTTAAGCTTTAGTGATGATTACATCAGAATTAAACCATCTTATCTGATTATTAAGCCATTATTTAGAGTTATCACTGTATCTCTAATTTTTCTTACATAATAGGCTTTCCAGAAGGCTGAACTTCATATATTTCATTAGTATTAATCATAATATAATAGTATTACCCATTTTTATCCCTTATATAACTGTGAAGCTTGAAATAAGATTAAAGTGAGTGATCATAAATGATCATTTTCAAGCTTAAAATTTTATCATTAATACCTTTGGATTTATACATGCTCAACCCATTCAGAGAGTGAAGTCTAATAGCGTGGCATGTACTTACTAAGCTGGAAAGAGAATTTCACTAAATCATCAAAGCTGTATTGTTGATTATTTTTTTTGTAGCTCATCTTTTCTGTTGAAATTTACTATTTTAAACTTCAAAACATGATTTCAAGGGGTTATACCTTGAATAAAATCATTAAAATTACATCATTATTTACGTGTGATATATTGAAATCCAACCATTCACTTTTTATAATTTTAGACCACTTTTAAAATAAGGTGGTCAACAGCTATTGTTATTTTGCTTAATAAACCCTTTTAAGTTATATCCTTGTTCATAGCATACCAAATGAAGTTTATTTCTGTATTTGTACAGATATTGAGTGTTAACCTTTTTTTGTTTCAAATATTTATCATGCATATTTCAAGAGATATGAGCTAAAAGCAATAAATATATGTGCTTATCATAAAAACGCATATATTCAGGTTATCTCAGTAAGTATTGAATTTTCCGATATGAAATGAAAATTTTATATGTGCTCATGGGGAATCCAATTGTGTCATTTATTTCACAAATTTATTGATTGGTTTCTGAGATAATCAAGATTTTATGCCTTTTGATGGCATTTTTTACTCAATTTAAAATAATAATTTCAATTATTATTATTAAGATAAGTATTTTAACATTTTTTTGGTCTTTTCATATATGTGGTCATATCTCAAAGGCTCACATTCCCTACCATCAAAAAAGGCTTTACCACAATATGATATAGTGAGTTAGGGTATCATACACTGTCCTACCTCTTCAATAGACTTCTTTAGTCTTGAAGCTCAAAAATTCTTAGCTTTTTTATTCTTTAGGTCTTTTTTCATGTCTAAACCTTCTTAATAGCTTATCAACATTGGGCATATCTTTCTCAAGTCACCATTTATCTTTTTGAGTTGGGTTTCTATACCTCACACAGTATTCTCTTTCTTTCTTGCTTCTTGTCCTCCTTTATTTAAGGACTTTCACAATTGTCTCTTCTTCTCCTTCTTCTAGAGGGGGAATTTTGAGTGGGGGTCTATTTTTAGGTGAAATAACCCCTTATCACTTGAGCTTTAAGCTTTTACAGACTTACAGGGAGGTTCGGGTGTTTGTTGCTTAATTCACCTGTTAATTCTAGTTGCACAGGATTAGGACCATATAATGTACTTATCATTAAGGTTCCTTAAAAGTAATCTTTTAATTTCTTTTAGTGTTTGATGTTATTAAAGTGGAGATTTGATACTCGTACCAAGTCTCTTACTTTTAAGTCAGGTGGCTCATGAATTTTGTCCCATCTTTCTTTTTGCATATTTGAAATCATCTTCCATGAATCTGTTTGCATTATTTCTTTCTTTGTAAAGCATTGGTTTTAAGCTGCTTGCTGTTGGATGTATATCCACTAAGTCCTTTTTAAGAGTATAATAAGGAAGTTTTGGATTTAAACCTTTCTATATCATTTCTGGTGTTTTTCCAGTTGAAGAATAAATTCATGCCTTATATGCCAGTTCAAGAGCTGGTATTAAGGTACACTAATCATGGGTAAAAAAATCAGAGTATTTGAATTTTGAGACATAAGCACAGAATCTTGTTATCATTTCTTTATAATTTTGTATCATTATTTCTGCTAAGACATCTATTTGAGGGTGGTAAGCTTTTGAAAATGATAAATTTGTTCCAAACAAGGTATAGATATTTGTCCATAATGCTGAAGTGAGCTTGGGATCTCTATCACTTATTATATTTTTGAATAAGCCTGTATGACTAATGACTCTATTCCATATCATTATGGCTGTGTCCAAAGCTATGTCATCTTTAGGCAATGGTACAAGCATTGGGGTTTTACTGTACCTGTCAATTAATACTAGGCATGCATTAAAACTCCTTCCTCCTCTTGGAGGTAAAGCTGTTACACAATCCATGTGAAATATTTACCATGAGGATTTGTCCACCTTATAGCTTTCTTTAACTTAATTAAAGAATTATGTGCCAATGTTTGTGACACATATCCCTTTTATATGATGTTCTTCCTGTGGTACCCATGCTGGGCTTTCAGGTGTATTTTCTAAAGCCCATGTGTTAAGACCATCTGCAATTTTATGAATATTTCCAGATTTTTGAACTATAGTCATATTTTTTTATATTATTTCATAGAAATCTTCCATCTTAGCATATGTCTATTTGGTGTCTTCATTTTCAATAAAGACTTTACAGAATTGCAGTCTGTGATTCATTAAACACTGTTCCATTCAAATGATAGTGTAATTTTTCAAAAACCCACACTAAACAAAGAAATTCCATTTTTCTTTCTTCATATCTTGCTTCTGTTGGCTTAATTTGTCTTTAAATGAAGCAAATTGGTCCTGCAACAGGTTTATCACTGATGATCTGTGTCTGGTGTAGTGCAGCACCTAATCCCTCTCCGAAAGCATCAATGTATAGTTTGAAAGGTAATTTTCAATCTGAAATTAGAATAAATGGGGATTTCATGAGGGATTTTTTCAGTTCCCAATATGCTTTAACCCTTTCTTTGGTCATTTCATAGACTGTCTTTTGTTCACAGAGTTTATACAAGGATTTGGAAATTCTTGCAAAGTCTTTTATATTCTATCTTTAATAGCTAAAAAAACCTTGAAATTATTTAATTTATTCCTTTGTTTTGAGAATTGGTTTCAGTAGTACTGCTTCTACTTTGTTTTTATCTATGCCCAAGCTTGGTCCAGATACAGCATGTAAGATGTGACTAGGAAACTGATGATAATATTACTATTAATCAATAGTACTATGTCTGTTCTTATGAAATATAATAATAAAATATTATTATAACCACAATTAAATAATTAAAGAATTATTTCTTTCACGTGTTGAACACTACTAGTGATTTTAACAGTGAGCAGTAATTGTATACAAGAATCAATTACAAGAAGATTTTGATAATAAAACTTCTTTTATTAAAATAATAAAATTATTTTAATATATAATTATCTTTTGCAAGAATAATTATAAATATAATTCTTGAATAAAACTAATTATTTAGAGAAAAAACTTTAGGAATTAAAGATAAATCACTCACTAATATTCCAAAGAGCTTTATTGAAAGATAAGATAGAGAGATTTGACGTATAATTGTGGATTTAAAGGATCAAAATGTATTTCTAGCTGTATTGCAACAATATATAGTTGTATTCTATGATTTCACATCTTTATGATTGATTCTTAAAGAATTAAAACACTTAAGAATAGGTTAACTAATACTTACTTGTTGGTAACAATGATATAAATGGATAATAAGATGATGATTTGATGTGGAAAAAACAGCAAGAGGAGGCCTCTTTTAAGTCAACAAAAGCTCACAGAGGCGTGCCATGGAGCAAACTGAAATACCAGTGATTGAGAAAACAATAAACCCTTTTTGGATTATTGATTGCATCATCTGTTGTCACGTAAGATTATCATAATTACTTAATTGATGCTTTTACATGACTACCAACCCCAATATGGTTAAGAATAAAAGGAGTAAAATCTGTAGATATTCTTTTATTCCAAAATAATCATTGATTTCTCAAAGTTATCAATGTTATTCGCAATTTAATCACAGGTTGTAATTACTGTGAATATTTGAAGATTCAGTGTTTCATGTAGAATAATCAAAAATGGACTGTAAGTAAACCTTTTAATTTTACTAGTAAAACCATAATTATCTTTGGTTTTGCCATAGATAATATAGTCCTCCATTGGTACTGAAGGTTTCAGAGAGATTCATTGAGAATGGTATTCTTAATGAATTTTTGAAGTTTTTACCTCATTTCTACATAGAATTGCAAATATCAGTGTTTTACTGGTTGTTATGAGGTAAATCAATGGATACAAGTCCAAAAGGGGTTTTAATTACTCTTTTGGGGCTTATACATGGAAATTCATTAATAATTGACATGGTTACAGGAGTATAAGTAGCTCTTTACCTCCTTGGCACGTCAAAATAGCAGGTTATTTGCTATTTTCTTAAGATTTACTGTAGTTGTAACATGGTAACCAAGTTCCCAAATTGCTTTAGTTTACTAATTGGGCAAAGATCAGCCATGGATCCAAGCTTTGTAGCTGTCCACACCTCTGAGGCCTCAGAATTTGGGTATCCTGGCTCTCTTTGATGTCTTTTGTCCCCCTTGCTTATTTTTTACGTCAAAATAGAAATTTAAGCTTCGAGTGAGATATCAACTATGGGTGTACCCAAAGTGTAAGGTTTTACTATGAAACAATAAGTAAAGATTACTAATATTTTACTTATTGTACTATTAATGTCCTTATAAATAAATCAAATAAGATAAAAAATAATTATAATAATTGTAAGGTTTGACTATGAAACAATAAGTAAAAATTATTAATTTATTACTTATTGTACTCTGAATTTCCTTACAATTGAAATAAATAAGATTAAAATAATAATAATAATAAAGAAATATTATTATTATGGCGTAAAAATATTATATTATTAAATAAATATAATAATATAATTAATATTATATAAAATTCTAATATTGTAAATAGTATATTAATATAAAATAATTAATATATTATAAAGCTCTTTATTATTGTTACCAACAAATAATAAAGGCGTAAAAAATTGTTTTTTATAAATAAAAAAACAATTAATAACAACAATATTACCAATATTAAAGTTATATATTAATATAAATACTATTTATATTAATTAAGAATTATTAAGAGTAATAATAAGAGAGAAATTATTATAATAAGATGAAATAGCCTACTTTTAACACTTAAAATAATAATTTTGAGATATTTTACGCCAAAAGAATATAATACAACTTTTTCAAATTGTAGTTACAATAAAAATAAATAAAATTTACTAAATTTCTTGATTTTACGTGGAAATGAGTTTATAGAGAGATTTATGACAAAAACAATTAAAAAATTGATTTAATCACATGAAAGTAGTGATTAATAATAAGATGGTCTTTGGTTTTTAATAATATAAGAGTTTTATATAAAGAATAAAGAAATTACCTTTTATTTAATTGATTTAATGTTTTTGATGCGTCTGAGGGGAAAATAGAGTAAAAAGAGCTCTATTTATAGTAAATACCTCCCTCCTAGAGTCCAACAGGCTTCTAGTAGACGTGTACTGATCATATCCACTGGAATTGATCAATATTTTAAGGTTTGGAGATGATTACATCATTATCAAACCATATTACATCATTATTACACCATTATTTAGAGTTATCACTACAACTCTAAAGTTGATGACATCAGAGGCTTGTCAGAACCCCAAATTTCGTGGATTTTATTAGTTTTAATCATAATTTAATAGTATTAACCAATTGTATCACTCTTAAGACTGTTAAACTTAAATTAAGGTTACAGTGTGTGATCATAACTGCTCAAATTAAGCTCAAACTTTGATCCTCAATAACGTTTAAGATTTACACGCTACAGCAATTCATAGAGTGAATTCTGATAGCCTGGCATAACCTTATTATTCTGCCAAGAGCTTTTCATTACATCATCAAAACTCTAATTTTGATGATTTTTCTTGTAACTCATCTTTTCTGTCGAAATTCAATATTTTAAACTTCAAACCTTGATTTCAGGGGGTTATACCCTGAATTTAATAATGAACATTACATCATTCTTCACGAATGAACTAGTAGAATCCAACTGTATACGTTTTTTTAAGTTTGGAGCACTTTCACAACAAAGTGGTCAACAGCTCTGTTGATTTTTATCAATATTTCATCATAGGTTTTAACCTTGTTTATAATTTGTAAAATAAAGTTCATATCTGTGTTTTTACAGTAATTACGTGGTAACTTTATTTTTGGTTCATCATTCTATCATGTATAGTTTAGAAGATATTAGCTATGATCCTTGAATATATGCGTTGACCAAAAAAGTGCATATATTCAGGTTAATTCCTGAAGTATTAACATTGGAAATTAGCTTATTAATTGTTTTATGTGTGGATTTTCATGGGGAATCCACTGGTACAATTTACTTTACATGTTGTTTCATTAGTTCTTGGGTTAAATAAGGTTTTATGGTTTTTATAAGGTATTATACCTTATAATTCCTTAAATATTGACTTTACAGATATGCCATAAAAATGGTATATGTGTATTTTTCCATGTGGAATCCAATGGTATAATTTATTTTACATGTTGATTAATTGGTTTTTAAGTTAAACCAATTTTTTTACCAAATTATGGTATTTTTTGTATATTTAAGTAATTATTCTTAATGTATAATTGTTCTAAGTAATTTTAATATAATTATATTAAAGGTATAATTATTCTGAGTCTTTTTTGTGACCTTATTGGGTATGTGGTCATATCTCAGAGGCTCACATTCCCTACCACCAAAAAAGATTGTACCACAATCTGATATGTGTGATTAGGGTATCATCCACTGTCCTACCTCTTCATTAGACTTTATCAGTCCTGAAGCTCAATAATGCTTTATTTTGTTATTCTTTAGGTTTTCTTTCATGTCTAAACCTCCTCAGTAGTTTATCAGCATTTGTTATATCTTTCTCAAGTAGCCATTCATCTTCTTGAGTTGGATTCCTATACTTTACAAGGTATTCTCTTTCTTTTTTGTTCCTTGTCCTTCTTTCTTTAAGGACTTTTACAATTCTTTTTTCTTCTCCTTCTTCCAAAGGGGGAATTTCAAGTGGGGGTTTATTTCTTAGTGGAAATAATTCCTTGTCACTTGAGCTGTAAGGTTTTATAAGACTTACAGGGAAAGCTGGGTGTTTATTCATTAAATCACCTGTAAGTTCCAATTGTACAGCATTGGGTCCATGAAGTGCTTTTACCATAAATGGTCCTGCAAAGGAATCTTTCAATTTCTTTGGTCCTTTTATGTTATTAAAGTTAAGAGTTGATACTAATACCAAATCTCCTACTTTGAGGTCAGGTGGTTTATGACTTTTGTCCCATCTTTCTTTTGCATATTTGAAAGAGTCTTTCATGCATCTGTTTGCATGGTGTCTTGCTTTATCAAGCATTATCTTAAAACTGCTTGCTGTTGGATGTATGTCCACTAAGTCCTTTTTGAGGGTATCATAAGGAAGTCTTGGATTCCAACCTTTCTCTAGCATTGCTGGTGCTTTGCCAGTAGAAGAATGGATTGATGTCTTATATGCCAGTTCAAGTGCTGGTATTAGTGTACACCAATCATGGGTAAAACCATCAGAATCTTTGAATTCTAGCCCATAAGCACAGAATCTTCTTATCATGTCCTCTAAGGTCTGTATCATTCTTTCTGCTAAACCATCAGTTTGGGGATGGTAAGCTGTTGAGAATGATAGCTTTGTCCCAAATAAGTTATGGAGATTTGTCCATAATGCTGAAGTGAACTTTGGGTCTCTGTCACTTATAATATTTTGGAATAAGCCTGTGTGGCTAATGACTTTATTCCATATCATTATGGCTGTATCCACAGCTGTGTCATCTTTATGAAATGGTAAGAACATGGGAGTCTTACTGTACCTGTCAACTAACACTAGACATGCATTATAGCTCCTGTCTCCTCCTGGAGGTAGTGCTGTTACCCAATCCATATGAACTATTTCCCATGGGGATTTTGGTTCTTGGATTTGGATCATCATTCCAAATTTCTTTCCTGTGGCTCTGTTGGCTTTTTGACATCTGTCACAGGTTTGGCAGTACTCTGCAACATCTTTCTTCCAATTTGGCCACCAAGAGCAGGTTTTCACCCTCTCTAGTGTCCTATCTTCTGAGAGATGTCCAGATGCAACACTATCATGACACTCATGTAAAATAGTGTTTATTAGTGTTCTATCTGTTAAGGCCATAACACATGTGTGTTTTGTTCTATGGTAAAGGATTCCATCAAGGAGGTGGAATCTTCCTTCATCATATGCCTTTTTCCATATTTCATCTAGTTTTGATGAAAGTGATGGATCTTTGCAGTCTTTCATTAGAAGTTGGCTTAAGATATGGCAATTTTTGTCTGTCTTATAGCTTTCTTTAACTTGGTTAAAGAATTCTGTGCCTATGTCTGTGACACATATTCCTTCTATATGGTGCTCTTCTTGTGGTACCCATGCTGGATTGTCAGGGGTATTTGCTAAAGCCCATCTGCTAAGACCATCTGCATTTTTATGAATATTTCCAGATTTATGTACAATAGTCATATTTCCTCTATATTCTTGGGTAGCAATTTGCCATCTCAGCATGTGTCTATTTGGAGTCTTCATATTTAATAGTGATTTTACAGCATTACAGTCTGTGATTACATCAAATACTGTGCCATCCAAATAATAATGCAGTTTTTCTAAAGCCCACACTAGGCATAAGCATTCCATTTGGCTTGCTCCATACCTTGCTTCTGTTGGCTTTATTTGCCTTGAAATGAAACAAATTGGTCCTTCCACTGGTTATCATTGATAATTTGTGTTTGGTGAAGTGCAGCACCTAGTCCTTCTCCACAAGCATCAATGTACAGTTTGAAGGGTAGTTTCCAATCTGGCATCAGAAGAAATGGGGCATTTGTTAGTGAATTTTTCAATTCTTCATATGCCTTGACCCTTTCTTCAGTCATTTCATAAACTGTTTGTTGGTCACATAATTTATATAAGGATTTGGCAATTTTTGCAAAGTGCTTTATATGCTGTCTGTAGTAACCAGCAAATCCTAAAAATGATTGTGTTTCTTTTTTGGTTTGAGGCATTGGTTTGAGTAGTACTGCTGCTACTTTATTTTTGTCTATGCCTAGACTAAGTCCAGATACAACATGTCCTAGTGCTTTTAATTCACTATATGCAAAATGACACTTTTTCAAGGAAATTTTCATATTCACTTGGACTATTTTTTGTAGTACCCTTTCTAGTCTTGTAAGGTGATTTTCCCAAGTTTCTGAGCAAACTATTATATCATCAATATAGATAATTGACCATCCTTCTGATAATGCTTCAGGGAATATGGTATTCATCATTCTTTGATAATGGGAAGGTGCATTTTTTATCCCAAATGGCATTCTTAAGTATTCAAAAATTCCACAATGGACTATTATTCTTAGTAGTTTCTTGGCATTGTCTGTTAAGACATTTTGATGAAAACCTTTAAGAGCATCCATAGCTGTGATGAACTTAGCTTGTGACAATTGGGTCAATGTCTCATGGATTCTAGGTATTGGATATCTGTCTGGAATGGTATAGGTGTTCAGGGCTCTGAAGTCTCCTACCATCCTTGATTTTCCATTATGCCAAGTTATAATGACAGGTGTAGTAACTTCTACTTGTTCATTATGTCCAACCTTTCTTAATACTCCAAGGTCCATTAATTCTTTAATGTGCACCTCTAAGGCTTCTCTAGCCCTTGGACTGGCTGGATAAGCAGGTCTTCTTAATAAAGGTGGGTAAGGTTTTTCTACATTAAGAATTATATCCACTTCATGTCCAATTATGGCACCTAGTGGCTCTTTGTCAGTTGCAAAGGCATTTTTATACTTAAATAAGAGGTCAATCAATTTTTCTTTCATTTTTTCTGTTAATTCTTGATTGAATTCTGCCTCTTTAAGTTGTTCAGATATAAAAAGTTCCTTTTCTGGAATTTTTTCTTCCTTGTTAATAACTGTGATTTGTTTTTTGTTATTTAGGAAGCCAAACTTTTGTCTTTTGTTATCTCCTATGGTAAAATATCTATCTTTTTGGTTGGAGATATCTATACCATAGATTGATAAGTAGTCATTCCCAAGTATTAAATGATTACTAGTACAGTTGTCCATTACTACAAACTCTACTTTAATTCTGACACATTGTGTGGGATGAGGAAAAATTAGTGTTAAATCAATTATTCCAAGGGGCTTCATGCTCTCACTTGCACTACTAAATTTGACACCTTGTATTGGCATAAGTTTTTCTTGCCAGTTTGGGACAATGGTTTTTAAATAACTTTTGCCAACACAAGTGCAATATGCTCCTGTATCCAAGTTAACTTTTCCTTCTTGGTTATCAACCATAACAATACTTATACTTGATTTTCCAGCTTTATATCCCATTCCTCTTGCAGGTTTGGTTCTATACATTTTGGCATCTTGTATATTTGTCAGGTTTGTGTCAGATGTTCCAACTTGTGGTAAGTTTGAATTAACATCCAGTACTTCATAAATTATATCAATATTATTAATTTGTGCATTAATTATATTGATTTCATCACTTTCAGAGCTTTCTGACTCTTCTGTCTCTTTTTCATAGTCAGATTCCTCTTCTTTGTCATTGTGGTTTTCTGTTTCCACAATTTCATTAATTTTTGCTTTTTTAAGGCAATTATTGGCTAAGTGTCCAATACCTCCACATTTATGGCATTTTCTTTGCTCATTATTGTTGGATGTATTGGGCTTAAAGGATTCTCTTGATTTATCTTTTTGATAAATGGTTTATTTGGGCTTTCAATGTCCAATTTTTTCCAAGTCCTGCCAATTTTTGTTCTTTTCACTATATCTTCTAGTGCATTTATATACTCTTCTGTGGAGCATGGTTCTATACATCTGCTTCTTAGGGCATGTTCTAGTTCCCCTCCACATTTTTTAAGTATTTTCATGTGCACCATCTTTTGTGACATTTCTGGGTACAGTGCACTAAGCCTTTCAACTTGTTTCAAGAACCAAGTTAAAGGTTTGTCTTTCTCTGGGTCAAAGAAATAGTTTTCAAATGCATTTTCTATCTTATACCTCCAGGCATCATTTGCCCACTTGGTGATTATTTCTTGTTTCCACCAAGACCAGGTATTTTTACCATTTGTTTGTCTTATGCCATAATACCATCTTTTTGCAGATTTCTCAAACGATGAATGTAATCTTGCAGTGATTAATTCATCTGGTATGGCATAGTCTTCTTGTAACATGTCAATTGTTTTAATAAATGACATGTGGTCATATTCACCTTCTCCTGTGAATGTTGGCCATTCTTTTAATTGAGGTGCTTCTTTCATTAAGACTTGGTTATTATCTTGGTGACTCAAGTCTGTTATGAAAGGATTTGACAATTCTTCTTTTGTTTTAACAGGGATTCTTATATGAGAAAATGGTGTTGATAACTTTGGCATATTTAAATTAGCCTCATTAATTTTATCCATTTTTTCTGTAATAAGCCTTATTTCACTTTGAATATCATCTTTCAGATGCCTTCTTGCTTCATCACTTTTTTCCACATGGTCCAAAAGTAATTTTTGGTGTGATGAAGTCTTTTCTTCAAATTTTTCTACAGAAATACTTAATTTATTTAATTTTTCTGTAAGATTGTCAATACTCACATCATAATTGATTGTCAAAGTCTTGTCTTCGATATCTTTTATGTATTTATACAATTCTTGTTGTCCTTGTATTAATTTTTGAGTATTGTCAATTAAATTCTTTGGTTTATTATTTTCAACAATAAACTTAATGTTGTCAATTTCTTTCTTGTTTTGCACAACAATTTTTGTTAAAGAAGATAAATTGTTATTTATTTCTTGTAGTGATAATAAACTATCTTTAATTTCTTTTAGAGGTAATATACTATTTTTAATTTCTGTTAAAGTATTTACAACATCTTTGGACAAGGTTATTTCTTTGGGAAATGAGGTTGTCTCATTGTTTGCTCTTCCTTGTCCTTGAATTCCATCAAGGTTCTGGCCATGTTGAAAACATTGTCCATGGCATCCTTTTGGATTCTTGGGATTCTGTAGCTTGGGGAATATGGTTTCTTCCAATGCTTTTTCTTGTTCTTCTTCCCTTCTTGGGGAAGTGGGTTGGCTTGGGGCTTGCTGGTAGAAGCTACTGGGGCTTCTTCCTTGGTTGCCTCCCTCTTTTTGGCATGGTAGTCCTTGATTTTTTTGATTTGAGGTTTGGATGACAGTGGATTCCATCCATTGGAGTATTTCACTATCTCCTCCTCTTTGAGGAACTTTCTCAGGATGTGCCAGGAGTTCATCACTCCTTGGTGTATTTGAGGCAACATTTCCCAATCTTTGTCCTTGTACACTGTGCAATACTGCTTGTACTGGCTCATGTAGATGTCTATTTGAGCCCTCTGAATGTGATTTGTACCTGTTTGAGTTACTCATACTTAGTTCTAATTCAGGCTCAGATATCATGGGCATTTCTGGGACTTGCCTTTGGGATAAGGCACTACCTTGTGTGGATTCTGTTCCACTGGGGATATTGCCCTTTCTTTTCCCTTTTGAGGGATCAGTTCTACCTCTGAGTCCAGCTCCATCTTATTGGATGGAGTATTGGGAACCTCTTCTGGTAGTCATAATTAAAGAATAAGAAAAAATAAAAGTATTTTAGAATAAAATTCTTTTATGGCAATTTAACAAGAGGTGCTCACCTTCAGAGTCTTGAATGGTGGGTCCTGGAAAGTGTAATTTCTTAGCTTTCTTTCTTTTGGTGATAACTGGTGTTGGAGAACTTTGACAAGTTTCTTCCAACAACCTCTCAACAGTAGCTTGGTTGTCTTCTATTGGGTTATCTTCAAACACTAAAAAAGACAAATAAATATAAGTCTTTTTATAAGAAGTGTTATTTTTGGCAAGATATGGCAATTTTCCACGTAGAAATTGCTTTTATATCTTTAATGAATAAAGAAATGAATAAAAATGAACAAAAATAACTTTTTTTATTGTTTTTTAATATTTTTTAATATTTTTTATTTTTAAGGAATAAAATAAAAATTAATATGATTCTTTATAAAATTAAATTATAATAAAAATTATTTTTAATTTATATAATACCTTTCTTAATCACTAGAGTCACTCAAAGAAAGTTCTTGCAAGTCTAAGGATGTGAAAAACCACGTGTAAGACAGTACAATTGCTTTCCAAATGCCTCAATAGCTTTTAAAATCAATAAAATATAAAATTATTATATAATTTTATGATTATAAATATAATTTATTATTGGATAAACCCAATTAGAATCTTTTTAAAGGTCTTTTAAGTAAATATCACGGCCAGGCCCCCAAATGTAAGGTTTGACTATGAAACAATAAGTAAAAATTACTAATTTATTACTTATTGTACTCTGAATGTCCTTATAATTGAAATAAATAAGATTAAAATAATAATAATAATAAAGAAATATTATTATTATGGCGTAAAAATATTATATTATTAAATAAATATAATAATATAATTAATATTATATAAAATTATAATATTGTAAATAGTATATTAATATAAAATAATTAATATATTATAAAGCTCTTTATTGTTGTTACCAACAAATAATAAAGGCGTAAAAAGTTGTTTTTTATAAATAAAAAACAATTAATAACAATAATATTACCAATATTAAAGTTATATATTAATATAAATACTATTTATATTAATTAAGAATTATTAAGAGTAATAATAAGAGAGAAATTATTATAATAAGATGAAATAACCTACTTTTAACACTTAAAATAATAATTTTGAGATATTTTACGCCAAAAGAATATAATACAACTTTTTCAAATTGTAGTTACAATAAAAATAAATAAAATTTACTAAATTTCTTGATTTTACGTGGAAATGAGTTTATAGAGAGATTTATGACAAAAACAATTAAAGAATTGATTTAATCACATGAAAGTAGTGATTAATAATAAGATGGTCTTTGGTCTTTAATAATATAAGAGTTTTATATATAAAGAATAAAGAAATTACCTTTTATTTAATTGATTTAATGTTTTTGATGCGTCTGAGGGGAAAATAGAGTAAAAAGAGCTCTATTTATAGTAAATACCTCCCTCCTAGAGTCCAACAGGCTTCTAGTAGACGTGTAATGATCATATCCACTGGAATTGATCAATATTTTAAGCTTTGGAGATGATTACATCATTATCAAACCATATTACATCATTATTACACCATTATTTAGAGTTATCACTACAACTCTAAAGTTGATGACATCAGAGGCTTGTCAGAACCCCAAATTTCGTGGATTTTATTAGTTTTAATCATAATCTAATAGTATTCACCAATTGTATCACTCTTAAGACTGTTAAACTTAAATTAAGGTTACAGTGTGTGATCATAACTGCTCAAATTAAGCTCAAACTTTGATCCTCAATAACGTTTAAGATTTACACGCTACAGCAATTCATAGAGTGAATTCTGATAGCCTGGCATAACCTTATTATGCTGCCAAGAGCTTTTCATTACATCATCAAAACTCTAGTTTTGATGATTTTTCTTGTAACTCATCTTTTCTGTCGAAATTCAATATTTTAAACTTCAAACCTTGATTTCAGGGGGTTATACCTTGAATTTAATAATAAACATTGGATCATTCTTCACGAATGAACTAGTAGAATCCAACTGTATACTTTTTTTTAAGTTTGGAGCACTTTCACAACAAAGTGGTCAACAGCTCTGTTGATTTTTATCAATATTTCATCATAGGTTTTAACCTTGTTTATAATTTGTAAAATAAAGTTCATATCTGTCTTTTTACAGTAATTACGTGGTAACTTTATTTTTGGTTCATCATTCTATCATGTATAGTTTAGAAGATATTAGCTATGATCCTTGAACATATGCGTTGACCAAAAAAGTGCATATATTCAGGTTAATTCCTTAAGTATTAACATTGGAAATTAGCTTATTAATTGTTTTATGTGTGGATTTTCATGGGGAATCCACTGGTACAATTTATTTCACATGTTGTTTCATTAGTGCTTGAGATAAATAAGGTTTTATGGTTTTTATAAGGTATTATACCTTATAATTCCTTAAATATTGACTTTACAGATATGCCATAAAAATGGTATATGTGTATTTTTCCATGGGGAATCCAATGTTATAATTTATTTTACATGTTGATTCATTGATTTTTAAGTTAAACCAATTTTTGTACCAAATTATGGTATTTTTTGTATATTTAAGTAATTATTCTTAATGTATAATTGTTCTAAGTAATTTTAATATAATTATATTAAAGGTATAATTATTCTGAGTCTTTTTTGTGACCTTATTGGGTATGTGGTCATATCTCAGAGGCTCACAATAATAAAGAATTATTATAATTAAGGCGTAAAATAATTATATTATTAAATAAATATAATAATATAATTTATATTATAAAAAAATAATATACATAAAATAAATATATTAATATAAAATAATTAATATATTTAAAAGCACTTTATGATTGTTACCAACAAATAATAAAGGCGTAGAAAATTGTGTTTTATTAATAAAAAATAATTAATAACAATAATATTACCAATATTAAAGTTATAAATTAATATAAATACTATTTATATCAATTATAGAATTATTAAAAAGTAATAATAGAAAAAAAAATTATTATAATAAGAGAAAGAACCTACTTTTAATGCTTAATATAATAATTTTGAGTAAATTTACGCCTAGAAATGTAAATACAACTTATTTAAATTGTAGTTACAATAAAGTTTAAGAGAAATTACAAATTTTCTTGATTTTACGTGGAATTGCGGTTTTTGAGACAAATTTAAACAAAACAATTAAATAATTGTAATAATCACATCAAAGATGAATATTATCATAAGATGATATTTGGTCTTCAATAATATAAAAGTTTTATATATAAAGAATAAAGAAATTACCTTTTTAGTTAATGATTTAATGTTTTGTAAGCATCTGAGGGGAAAACAGAGTAAAAAGAGCTCTATTTATAGTAAATACCTCCCTCCTAGAGTCCAACAGGCTTCTAGTAGACGTGCACTGATCATATTCACTGGAATTGATCAATAGCTTAAGGTTTGGTGATGATTACATCATGATTAAACCATACTATCTCATTATTATGCCATTATTTAGAGCTATCACTATAATTCTAAGTTTGATGATGTAAAGGCTTGGCAGAACCATAAAGTTCGTGTATTCTATTAGTTTTAATCATAAACTAACAGTATTCACCAATTTTATCACTCATATGACTGTTAAACTTAATTTGAAGTTACAGTGAGTGATCATAAATGATCAAATTAAGCTCAAACTTTGATCCTTAATACCTTTTAATATTTACACACTACAGAAATTCAGAGAGTGAATTCTAATAGCTTGGCATAACCCTATTGTGCTGCCAAGAGCATTTTATTACATCATCAAAGCTCTATTTTTGATGATTTTTCTTGTAACTCATCTTTTCTGTCGAAATTTAATATTTTAAACTTCAAACCATGATTTCAAGCAGTTATACCTTGAATATTATAATGAAAAATACATCCTTCTTCACGAATGAACTCGTAGAATCCAACTGTATACTTTTTTTAAAGTTTGGACCACTTTCACAACAAAGTGGTCAACAGCTCTGTTGATTTTAGTCAATAATCCCATACAGGTTTTGACCTTTTTCATAGCTTGTGAAATAAACTTCATTTCTGTATTCCTACAGTAACTATGCTATGACTTTATTTTTGGTTCATCACTCTATCATGCATATTTGAAAAGATATTAGCTAAAATCCTTGAATATATGCATTGACCAAAAAAGTGCATATATTCAGTTTAATTCCTTAAGTATTGACTTTGGAGCTTAGCTTCTTAATTGTTTTATATGTGGATGTTTATTGAGAATCCAATGATACCATTTATTTCACATTCTGCTTCATGGGCTTTTGAAATAAATAAGGATTTGTGTTTTTTATAAGGTATTATTATTTATAACTCATAAAATATTGACTTTACAGATATGCCATAAAAATGGTATATGTGTATTTTACCATGGGGGATCCAATGGTATAATTTATTCTACATGTTTGTTCATTTCTTTTTAAGCTAAACCAAGTTATATGCCAATTTATGTCATTTTTGTAACTTTAAAGTACTTATTTTCAATGTATAATTATTTTAAATGTTTCTTGTGACCTTTTTGGGTATGTGGTCATATCTCAAAGGTCCACATTCCCTACCACCAAAAAAGATTGTACCACAATCTGATATGTGTAATTAGGGTATCATCCACTGTCCTACCTCTTCAATAGACTTTGTTAGTCTTGAAGATCAATAATGCTTAACTTTTCTATTTTTCAGGTTTTCTTTCATGTCTGAACCTTCTTAGTAGTTTATCAGCATTTTTTATATATTTCTCAAGTAACCATTCATCTTCTTGAGTTGAATTTCTATACCTTACAAGGTATTCTCTTTCTTTTTTATTTCTTGTCCTTCTTTCTTTAAGGACTTTTACAATTTTCTTTTCTTCTCCTTCTTCCAAGGGGGGAATTTCAAGTGGGGCTTTATTTCTTAGTGGAAATAACTCCTTGTCACTTGAACTGTAAGGTTTTATCAGACTTACAGGGAACGTTGGCTGTTTGTTCATTAATTCACCTGTTAGTTCCAATTGCACAGCATTGGGTCCATGAAGTGCTGTTATCATAAATGGTCCTGGAAATGAATCTTTCAATTTCTTTGGACTTTTTATGTTATTGAAATTAAGGGTGATAGTAGGAGCAAGTCTCCTATTTTGAAGTCAGGTGGTTTATGACTTCTATCCCTTCTTTCTTTTGCATATTTGAAAGAATCTTGCATACATCCGTTTGCATGGTATCTTGCTTTGTCAAGCATTATCTTAAAGCTGCTTGCTGTTGGATGTATATCCATCAAGTCCTTTTTGAGGGTATCATAAGTAAGTCTTGGATTCCAACCTTTTTCTAGCATTGCTGGTGTTTTGCCAGTAGAAGAATGGATTGATGTTTTATATGCCAGTTCAAGGGCTGGTATTAGTTTACACCAATCATGGGTAAAACCCTCAGAATATTTGAGTTCTAGTCCATAAGCACAGAGTCTTCTGATCATTTCCTCCAAAGTTTGTATCATTATTTCTGCTAAACCATCAGCTTGAGGATGGTAAGCTGTTGAGAATGATAGCTTTGTCCCAAACAAGTTATGGATATTTGTCCATAATGCTGGGGTGAACTTTGGGTCTCTGTCACTTGTAATATTTTGGAATAAGCCTGTATGGCTAATAACTTTATTCCATATCATTATGGCTGTGTCCATAGCTGTGTCATCTTTGTGACATGGTAGGAACATGGGGGTTTTGCTATACCTGTCAACCAATACTAGGCATTCATTATAGCTTCTGTCTCCTCCTGGAGGTAATGCTGTTACCCAATCCATATGAACTATTTCCCAAGGGGATTTTGGTTCTTGGATTTGGATCATCATTCCAAATTTCTTTCCTGTGGCTCTGTTAGCTTTTTGACATCTGTCACAGGTTTGGCAGTATTCTGAAACATCTTTCTTCCAATTTGGCCACCAAGAACAGGTCTTCACTCTTTCTAGTGTTCTGTCTTCTGAAAGATGTCCAGCTGCAACACTATCATGACACTCATGTAAAATAGTGTTTATCAGGGTTCTATCTGTTAAGGCCACAACACATGTGTGTTTTGTTCTATGGTAAAGGATTCCATCAAGGAGGTGGAATCTTCCTTCATCATATTCCTTTTTCCATGTTTCATCTAATTTTGATGAAAGTGAAGGGTCTTTGCAGTCTTTCATTAGAAGTTGGCTTAAGATATGGCAATTCTTGTCTATCTTATAGCTTTCTTTATTTTGGTTAAAGAATCCTGTGCCAATGTCTGTAACACATATTCCTTCTATATGGTGCTCTTCCTGTGGTACCCATGCTGGATTGTCAGGGGTATTTGCTAGAGCCCATCTGCTAAGACCATCTGCATTTTTATGAATATTGCCAGATTTATGAACAATAGTCATATTTCCTCTGTATTATTGGATAGCAATTTGCCATCTCAGCATATGTCTATTTGGAGTTTTCATATTGAATAGATATTTTACAGCATTACAGTCTGTAATCATATCAAATACTGTTCCATCCAAGTAATAATGTAATTTTTCTAAAGCCCACAGTAAGCAGAGGCATTCCATTTGGATTGCTCCATATCTTTCTTCTGTTGGCTTTATTTGTCTTGAAATAAAACAGATTGTTCCTTCTACTGGTTTATCATTGATGATTTGTGTCTGGTGTAGTGCAGCACCTAGTCCTTCTCCACAAGCATCAATTTACAGTTTGAGGGGTAGTTTGCAATCTGGCATTAGAAGAAATGGGGAATTTGTCAAGGAGTTTTCAAATTCTTCATATGCCTTGACTCTTTCTTCTGTCATTTCATAGACTTTTTGTTGGTCACATAGCTTATACAAGGACTTAGCAATTTTTGCAAAGTCCTTTATATGCTGTCTATAGTATCCAGCAAATCCTAGAAATTATTGCATTTCATTTTTGGCTTGAGGCATTGGCTTAAGTAGTACTGCTGCTACTTTATTCTTGTCTATACCTAGACTAAGTCCAGATACAACATGTCCTAGTGCTTATATGCAAAATGACACTTTTTCAAGGAAATTTTCATATTCACTTGCACCATTTTTTGTAGTACCCTTTCTAGTCTTGTGAGGTGATTTTCCCAAGTTTCTGAGCAAACTATGATATCATCAATATAGATGATTAACCATCCTTATGATAATTCTTCAGGAAATATGGTATTCATCATCCTTTGATAATGGGAAGGTGCATTTTTTATCCCAAATGGCATTCTTAAGTATTCAAAAATTCCACAATGGACTATTATCCTTAGTAGTTTCTTGGCATTGTCTGTTAAAGCATTTTGATAAAATCCCTTTAAGGCATCCATGGCTGTAATGAACTTAGCTTGTGACAATTGTGTCAATGTCTCATGGATTCTGGGTATTGGGTATCTGTCTGGAATGGTATAGGTGTTCAGGTCTCTGAAGCCTCCTACCATCCTTGATTTTCCATTATGCCAAGTTATAATGACAGGTGTAGTGACCTCTACCTGTTCATTATGTCCTACCTTTCTTAATACTCCAAGGTCCATTAATTCTTTAATGTGTACCTCCAACGCTTCTCTAGCCCTTGGACTAGCTGGGTAAGCTGGTCTCCTTAGTAAAGGTGGGTAAGGCCTTTCCAAATGAAGAATTATATCCACCTCATGCCCAATTATGGCACCTAGTGGCTCCTTGTCAGTTGCAAAGGCATTTTTGTACTTAAATAAGAGGTCAATCAATTTTTCTTTCATTTTTTCTGTTAATTCTTGATTCAATTCTGCCTCTTTCAGTTGTTCAGATATAAAAAGCTCCTTTTGTGGACTTTTCTCTTCATTCTTAATAACTGTAATTTGTCTTTTGTTATTTAAGAAGCCAAACTTTTTTCTTTTGTTATCTCCTATGGTAAAATATCTGTCTTTTTGGTTAGAGATATCTATACCATAAATTGATAAGTAGTCGTTTCCAAGTATGAAGTTATTACTAGTACAGTTGTCCATTACTACAAACTGTACTTTAATTCTGACACATTTTGAAGGGTGAGGAAAGATTAGTGTTAAATCAATTATTCCAAGGGGCTTCATGCTCTCACTTGCACTACTAAATTTGACACCTTGTATTGGCATAAGTTTTTCTTGCCAGTCTGTGAAAATGGGTTTTAAATAACTTTTACCAACACAGGTGCAATATGCTCCTGCATCTAAGTTCACTTTTCCTTCTTGGTTATCAACCATAAAAATACTTATACTTGATTTTCCAGCTGTATATCCCATTCCTTTTGCAGGTTTCCTTCTGTACATTTTGGCATCTTGTATATTTGTCAGGTTTGTGTCTGATGTCCCAACTTGTGGTAAGTTTTAGTTAACATCCAGTACTTCATAAATTATATCAATATTATTAATTTGTGCATTAATTATATTAATTTCATCACTTTCAGAACTTTCTTACTCTTCTGTTTCTTTTTCAGAGTCAGATTCCTCCTCTTTGTCATTGTGGTTTTCTGTTTCCACAATTTCATTAATCTTTTCCTTTTTGAGGAAATTATTGGCTAAATGTCCAATACCTCCACATTTATGGCATTTTCTTTGCTCATTATTATTGGGTGTATTGGGCTTGAAAGGTTCTTTTGATTTATCTTTTTTGATAAATGGTTTATTTGGACTCTTAATGTCCAATTTCTTCCAAGTCCTGACAATTTTTGTTCTTGTCACTATTTCCTCTAGTGCATTGATATACCCTTCTGTGGAGCATGAATCTATACAACTGCTTCTTAGGGCATGTTATAGCTCTCCTCCACATTTCTTAAGTATTTTCATGTGCACCATCTTTTGTGACATTTCTGGGTACAATGTATTAAGTCTTTCAACTTGTTTTAAGAACCAAGCTAAAGTTTTGTCTTTGTCTGGGTCAAAGAAATAATTTTCAAATGCATTTTCTATCTTTTACCTCCAGGAATCATTAGCCCACTTGGTGATTATTTCTTGTTTCCACCAAGACCAGGTATTTTTGCCATTTGTTTGCCTTATGCCATAATACCATCTTTTTGCAGATTTTTCAAATAATGAATGTAATCTTGCAGTGATTAATTCATCTGGTATGGCATAATCTTCTTGTAGCATGTCAATTGTTTTGATAAATGACATGTGGTCATATACACCTTCTCCTGTGAATGTTGGCCATTCTTTTAATTGAGGTGATTCCTTCATTAAGACTTGGTTATTGTCTTGGTGACTCAAGTCTGTTATGAATGGGTTTGTTAATTCCTCTTTTGGTTTAACAGGGCTTCTTATGTGAGAATATGGTGTTGATAACTTTGGCATATTTGAGTTAGCCTCATTAATTTTATCCAGTTTTTCAGTGATAAGACTTATTTCACTTTGAATGTCATCTTTCAGATGCATTCTTGCTTCATCACTCTTTTCCACATGGTCCAAAAGTAATTTTTGGTGTGATGAAGTCTTTTCTTCAAATCTTTCTACAGAAATGCTCAATTTGTTTAATCTTTCTGTAAGATGATCAATACTCATATCATAATTGATTGTCAAAGTTTTTTCTTTGATATCACTTATGTATTTGTACAACTCTTGTTGTCCTTGTATTAATTTCTGAGTATTATCAATTAGAACTTTTGGTTTATTATTTTCAATCATAAATTTTATGTTATCAATTTCTTTTTTATTTTGTACAAGTTTTGTTAAAGATGATAAGCTATTATTTATTTCTTGGAAAGATAATAAACTGTTTTTAATGTCTTTAAGAGGTAAAATACTATTTTTAAGCTCTGTTAAAGTATTTACAACATCAGGAGACAAGGTTATTTCTTTGGGAAATGGGGTTGTCTCATCCTTTGCTCCTCTTTGTCTTTGAATTTCATCAAAGTTCTGGCCATGTTGAATACATTGTCCATGGCATCTTTTTGGATTTTGGGGATCCTGTAGCTTGGGGAATATGGTTTTCTCCAATTCTTTTTCTTGTTCTTCTTCCCTTCTTGGGGAAGTGGGTTGGCTTGGGGCTTGCTGGTAGAAGCTACTGGGGCTTCTTCCTTGGTTGCCTCTTTCTTTTTGGCATGGTACTCCTTGATCTTTTTGATTTGAGGTTTGGATGATAGTGGATTCCATCCATTGGAGTATCTAACTATTTCCTCCTCTTTGAGGAACTTCTTCAGGATGTGCCAGGAGTTCATCACTCCTTGGTGTATTTGAGGCAACATGTCCCAGTCCTTGTCTTTGTACACTGTGTAGTACTGTTTGTACTGGCTCATGTAAATGTCTATTTGAGCCCTCTGAATGTGATTTGTACCTGTTTGAGTCACTCATACTTAGTTCCAATTCTGGTTCAGATATCATGGGCATTTCTGGGACTTGCCTTTGGGATAGGGCACTTCCTTGTGTGGATTCTGTTCCACTTGGGATATTGCCCTTCATTTTCCCTTTTGAGGAATCAATTCTACCTCTGAGTCCAGCTCCATCTGATTGGATGGAGTATTGGGAGCCTCATCTGGTAGTCATATTTTAAGAAAAAATAAGAAATAAGAAGATTTCAGAACAGGAATTCTTCTTATGGCAATTTATAAATGAGGTGCTCACCTTCAGAGTCCTGGAAAGGACAATTTCTTGGCTTTCTTTTTCTTAGTGATTATTGGTGTTGGAGAACTTTGGAAAGTTTCTTCCACCAATCTTTCAACAGTGGTTTGGTTATCCTCTGTTGGATTATCTTCAAACACTAAAAAAGACAAATAAATATAAGTCTTTTATATAAAAGTGTTATTTTTGGTAAGATATGGCAATTTTCCACATAAAAATTGCTTTTATATCTTTTTTTAAAAAGTGAAAATAATTAAAGAAATGAAATTAAAATGAATAAAATAACTTTTTTATTGGTTTTTAATATTTTTATTATTTTTTATGTCTTTATTTTTAAAGAATAAAATCAAAATGAATATTATTCTTTTATAAAATTATTTTTAATCTATAAAATATCTTTTTTAATCACTAGAGTCACTCAAAGAAAGTTTTTGCAAGTCTAAGGATGTGAAAAAACCATGTGCAAGACAGTAAAATTGCTTTCCAAATGCCTCAATAGCTTTTAAAATCAATAAATATAAAATTATTATATAATTTCATGATTATAGTTATAATTTATTATTGGATAAACCCAATTAGAATCTTTTTAAAGGTTTTTTAGAGTAAATATCACGGCCAGGCCCCCAAATGTAAGGTTTGACTATGAAACAATAAGTAAAAATTACTAATATTTTACTTATTGTACTGTGAATGTCCTTATAAATAAATTGAATAAGATAAAAAATAATTATAATAATAAAGAATTATTATAATTAAGGCTTAAAATTATTTTATTATTAAATAAATATAATAATATAATTTATATCATAAAAAAATAATATACATAAAATAAATATATCAATATAAAATAATTAATATATTAAAAAGCACTTTATTATTGTTACCAAAAAATAATAAAGGCATAAAAAATTTTTTTTATTAATAAAAAATAATTAATAACAATAATATTACCAATATTAAAGTTATAAATTAATATAAATACTATTTATATCAATTATAGAATTATTAAAAAGTAATAATAGAAAAATATTATTATAATAAGAGAAATTACCTACTTTTATTGCTTAATATAATAATTTTGAGTAAATTTATGCCTAGAAATGTAAATACAACTTATTTAAATTGTAGTTACAATAAATTTTAAGAGAAATTACAAATTTTCTTGATTTTACATGGAATTCAGGTTTTTGAGAGAAATTTAAACAAAACAATTAAATAATTGTAATAATCACGTCAAAGATGAAGATTATTATAAGATGATCTTTTGTCTTCAATAATAGAAAAGTTTTATATATAAATAATAAAGAAATTACCTTTTTAGTTAATGATTTAATTTTTTGTAAGTGTCTGAGGGGAAAACAGAGTAAAAAGAGCTCTATTTATAGTAAATACCTCCCTCCTAGAGTCCAACAGGCTTCTAGTAGACGTGCACTGATCATATCCACTGGAACTGATCAATATTTTAAGGTTTGGTGATAATTACATCATGATTAAACCATATTATCTCATTATTACGCCATTATTTAGAGTTATCATTATAGCTCTAAGTTTGATGACGTCAAGGCTTGGCAGAACTCTAAATTTCGTGGATTTTATTAGTTTTGATCATAAACTAACAGTATTCATCAATTTTATCACTCATATGACTGTTAAACTTAATTTAAAGTTACAGTGAGTGATCATAAATGATCAAATTAAGCTCAAACTTTGATCCTTAATACCTTTTAATATTTACACACTACAGAAATTCAGAGAGTGAATTCTAATAGCTTGGCATAATCCTATTGTGCTGCCAAGAGCATTTTATTACATCATCAAAGCTCTATTTTTGATGATTTTTCTTGTAACTCATCTTTTCTGTCAAAATTTAATATTTTAAACTTCAAACCATGATTTCAAGGGGTTATACCTTGAATATTGTAATAAAAAATACATCATTCTTCACGAATGAACTAGTAGAGTCCAACTGTATACTTTTTCTAAGTTTTGACCACTTTCACAACAAAGTGGTCAACAGCTCTGTTGATTTTAGTCAATAATCCCATACAGGTTTTAACCTTGTTTATAACTTGTGAAATAAACTTCATTTCTGTATTTCTACAGTAATTACGTTATTACTTTATCTTTGGTTCATCACTCTATCATGCATATTATCCTTGAATATATGCATTGACCAAAAAAGTGCATATATTCAGCTTAATTCCTTAAGTATTGACTTTGGAGCTTAGCTTCTTAATTGTTTTATATGTGTATTCTTATGGAGAATCCAATGGTACCATTTATTTCACATGCTGTTTCATTGGATTTTGAAATAAATAAGGATTTGTGTTTTTTATAAGGTATTATTACTTATAACTCATTAAATATTGACTTTACAGATATGCCATAAAAATGGTATATGTGTATTTTACCATGGGGAATCCAATGGTATAATTTATTTCACATGTTTGTTCATTGGTTTTTAAGTTAAACCAAGTCTTATGCCAATTTATGGCATTTTTGTAACTTTAAAGTACTTATTTTCAATGTATAATTATTTTAAATGTTTCTTGTGACCTTTTTGGGTATGTGGTCATATCTCAAAGGTTCACACAAAGTCCATGTAAGAATACCATGATATTAAGTGCCCAAAACATGCATAACACTATTGTTAGTGTATATGCAACATGGGATTTCTCACATTCCCATTATTTTGGTGTGAAATTAAGAAAAACAAAAATTTTCATGGATCTTTTATGTGGTATTGAAGTATTTTCCATATTACCACCTCAAAGAGTTAATTTGAGCTTATTCACTCTATGGAACTACCCTAGGTGAATTTTTGTGTAGAATCCAAATCTGGTCTTAAATCTATGGATTTACTTACTCAATAAAAAGTTATTCATCTTTTCTGAAATCAAAAATGATGAATTTTGGATGACTTATGAGTTATGCATAATTCAGAACTTATTTTTAAGATAATTGTGGCCTATTTGGGTATGTAAAATATACCTCAAGGCTCACATTCAATGAATCCACTTCCATGGAATACAGAGAAGGAGGTGACTGGGCTATTTGATGAAATGTACCCCCCCACACCACAGGAGGGGAATACATTAGAAGGTGGACTGTTACACTTTTTTTCTGAACCTGCTGAGCCCAAGACAACCAATGTATTGCTTTTCTGGAAGTTGCAAGGATCAATCTTCCCCACCCTTGCACAGATGGCATGTAAGTATTTGGCCATATCTGCTACCAGTGCTCCTTCCAAAAGGGTTTTTTCAGGAGGTAGGAAGATAATCACTTATCAGAGGGCTTCCTTATCAGCCACTCATGTAGAGCAATTGGCCTGTGTAAAAAATTGGGGGCGTGTGTTTGGGCATGTCTATTGTAATGATTGATTGAACTGCTTTTGGCTTATTTTATTCTTTTATTCTTTTTTATGTCTATTTTGATAGTCTTAGATTGCCATAATACTACACAGAAACAATCAGAGACCTGATTGTTATGTTCCCTATACCAATCCTCATCCCCTGACAACCCCACATTGAGTTTGCTCAAAAAGAGTGGCCCCTGGCCCCGCTTCTGACAGGTTCTCCGGAGGGGAATCCTCGATTAGCCTCCTCCGGGGGACACCCATAGTTGGGAAGATTTCTGCTGTATATCTAGAACAGATACCCACCAAGTCATTATGACATCTCTCCAAGAAGCTTCTTCCTAAAAAATGGAAGCTTACATCATTTAATCTTTAAATAGTTGTTTGGTGAGTAGATATGAGCTTTAAGTTTCAATTTATCAATTATATTCTGTAAAAAAAGAAACATGCAACCAGCCTTCTGAACGTCTTAATCGCAACAGCAGATGAGATCTGGGCTGTCGCTGGTACATACGTTAAGAGCAGACTGAAATTACTCTCCAAGGAGATCGTACACTCGTTGACTTTAGCTACAATTGAGCCATCTGTCGCGGTCGCACATCAGGGCCCCTGGACGCTCTTCACCCTGGGTCAATTATAAGGTAAAAAAAGTGGAGGAATGATTCAGAAGGTGCACCTGGCCAGAACTTGGGTTTAAGGATTTGTCGATGATTGCGTGAAAATTTATGGAGAATCACAAGCAAAGATGAGTAGATTGAGATTCACTTGCCTAAACTTCAGGCAGAAAGGTGGATGGATTGATACGTTAATGAAAAATAAATTGGATGCATGTTTTTTTTCAAAGCTCAAATGAATCCCTTGGATCATAAATTGACAAAAATTATAAATCAATTTATTTGACTTGTTTTTTGTGACTATCTGATTTTTGATTCTTGTATAAATGAGAAACATCAGAATTTGTGGCAAGCAAAATGAAGCGACACCTCATTCTACTTTGCTTAATTCAAGAAAATGTGTTAAGACTGGATTATAGCTTGATTTAATGAAATCTTCGTTTTATTTATCTTAATCAAGTCAGTTCTTTTCATTTCCATAACTTCAAAAAAATCTTTATTTTTCTCCTTCCTTCCCAAAAAAAACCTAGAAAAAAGTATCCCTTTTAATGGTTTTTCTTTTTGGAAAGAAAACAGTAAAAATAATGGTTTTTTATCTTTGATATTGGATCTTTGTATCAATCAAAAAAAGCGGTAATTTTTTTTTTTTGATTTTCTTAATGTAGATCCGTAATGAGAATGAATTTTGTAAGAAAAAGGAAAAAATTCTCAAGAGATTAAGAATATTTGTTTTGAAAATAAGGTATTTGATTGAAATTTCAGGAAAAACAAGAAAAACTATAAATAACTAACATTATAAATGTTGAACCACTTTTGGTGATTGAATATCTTTCCCTCTTTTACTGAAGAGAATGAAAATCTTTCAATCTGATTTACATCTAAATGATTTTTTAATTTTTGAATCTGATCATTTGGTAATTCAATTTTTCCTATTTGACTGTCGTCGCTCCATGCTTGAATGACTTCAGGTTCTGTTTTGGGTAAAAGGGTATATAATAATTTAGTCCTTTTGGTTCTTTTCTTTAATGAATCGCTGTTGATGTAAACCATTCGACAAAACATCCAAATCTATTTCCAACATCAAGTCAATATTTTGCTCAGACAGTCTCTCAAAAGTAATTTTGCCACTCACGCCAATTTGATCTTCGATTGCGCCTGCCGTACAATCTCGGTCTATTTGAGCTGGTTGAATTAAAATCTTGTAAACTCCTTCAGATTCTAGTAATCGAAAAATTTCTTCAACAATCGATTTTTCAAACCATCTTCCTCCTTTTAATTTGATTTGCTGTTCTGTCATCATCAATTCATTCGATCCAAATCGGTTAACGATCGCCCGTTTATAAAATCTGATCAAACCATCCTTGGTATCTTCACTACCTCCACTCATCTCTTCACCCAGACTCATTAAACAATTTGAGCATTCAATCAGCTCAGCTCCTAAACCTCCCACAATCTATCACCACCTCAAATCACAATTGTTACCAAAAAATAATAATCATGAGAAGGTTGTGTTAGTTCAAGATTAATAAATAAATCATCAAAAAAAAGCGGTTATATCCTTGCTTCAATAAACCAAAAAGAGACAATTAGCATCGCAAGTGGTTACGAAAACCCCTGACAAATATCAAAGAGACTGATTGGATAAGATTACGATTAAGAGAAGGAAGCAAATGGAATAATAAGTGAAACTAATAATAGCAAATAACGACAAAGATTACAATAAAAAAACATGAGGAAAATTGCTTGAGAGTGCTTTGAATAGTAGGAAGGAAAAGTGAGAAGAATTACAAAGATTTGCAGGGGATGATTACAAAACAGCTTGAATGAATGATTCAGAGAGAAAATTTGATATTTTAAGTATTTTTTTATATTTTTTTAACTGACCGACTGCCGTGATCTTTTCTTCCAACCCAAAGGTTTGTTTAACTGATGAGCAATACGATGAAACCAGGCAAGGCTGAATTCAATGAATGAGTGACCAATGAAGCCTTCACCGGAGTCTGGTTTCCTTAACACGCCGTTAGGAGTTTGATTGCTGGATTTGAGTTTGGTATCTTCGTGACAAATCCAATACTCGACAAACTCTTGCCAATGTTCTGAGGGCAACGCAAACCATTTGATTTTAGCTTCATCTAAGCCATGCAGCAACCCATTTCCGCAATTTCCACAACAAATTTCACCAATGCCATTATCCCGTAAAGTGGTTAGACCAAAAATATCTTGAAACTTTAAATCTTCTGCTTGACTAATATCTCCTGTTGGTTTAATTGTTGACATTCCAATCGCGATAGTGTTATTTCCTTTGATTTGAACAAAACATGCCTTCTCTTTAACTTGCACACCTACATCGATTTCAATTTTTTCACTTTCCACCTCAATGATAATAATGTTATTGATCCCCTGAACGTTAACATTTTCTTGAGAAAGTTTGAAATCACTCAAACCATCATACCAAAGCCATATAGTAAGTTTTCCAATCCAAACTTGCTCTTCTGATGCCCATCGCCATTGGTTAGTAACTAATCCATTTTTAGAGGCGTCCTGCACTTTTTCAATGACAAAGAATAATAAACACTCAGTTTAAGAAGGCTAAGGTGACTATGTGACAATGTGTTTAATCAAAGACTGAGAACGCACCGAGATGTGACGAAAACCGAGCCAAGTTACCGATTGAAGTACGCATGCCTTCGACAGCACTATGACTAGAATTGAATTTCCCAAACAAGGTTTTTGATCTCGTTTCAGGAATAGTGGTCAAAATAGATGATTGATGTTTTAAATGATGACCTAAGAGGCTCGAAGCTTCATTATCTTGATCATGATCATCTTCATCGATTTTAGAAGAATCATGATCTGATGATTCTGATAGAGTGGATAGATGAGATGATGATGGAATGTTCAATAACGAATTGGAGGGTCTAACAGGTAGTTGTTGATGATGATGAATGGAGGAGTTGAGATGATGAATTGATTTATGATTTAAGAAATGGTGATGTGTGTCGACCAAAGAGGATAATTCTTGATGAGAAGGATTTTGATTAGAAGATGTGATTAAATTATTGAGATCTTGATGATTGATGATCTCATTTGAGCTTGATTCTAAGTTTGAATTATTTTTTCGAATTAAAGAAGAGGCTAAAGGTGCGGAAGAGAAGATGATAGAATGCGAGGGTAGTTCAGCTCTTTGATTTTCTAATCTTCTAGAGGAAATTTGATGAATTTGATTTAATAGTTGATTTTCGGATTCATTGGGTGATCCATTAGATCTTTGCCTATCTAACTCAGGCGGTCTGATATCGTTAAGCCGTTCTACAGCTAGCATTACAGATTCTAGATCAGAAATCATTTTCCTGATCAAGATGTTTGATTAAAAGTTCGGTTTAATTTAAGACGAAGATCAAGATAAAAGCGATAAGACTTGATGATTTATTCTGATAAAAGGTTTAGTCTAGGATTTAAATAGAAATAAATGAATAAATTGATAATCAAAACTAGGTCTTGACCGAGTGAGTTGTCGTTTAAGATGAGAAGATGATAGATAGATCGTAGACGATTGAAGAAAATAAAAAAATTTAGAAGGATTATTTCTTAATTTCGCGCCGAGCTTCTTAAAATTTTTTGAGGATTTTAAATCAAAAATTGCTAGCTAACTCGGTTTTAAATCTAACAACAGTTTTAAATTTAACTACGCTCGCCTCACAAGCTCAAAACATTAAAACTTGGCCTCAACAGCCACCAGGTGAGAACACTACAGTATAAAATTAATTACCTTGGTCTTTTTGGCCTACGAGCCCATGATGAGCTGTTTTGGCATGGAGCATAGCAGCTAGAGTTATACAGAATACATGAGGCTCTGATGTCTTGAGGCTGGGTTGGCTAGCCAACTGGCTTGCCTTGCTTGCTGGCAGGCTGGCAGCGATCTCAAATGAATTGAATCACAATCTATTCAATTTATCACCAAGTAACTACTAATTAAAACTTGGTGCCTACCCAGTGTACTGTACCCATCCATACTTTTTTAATTTGAGACTTATGGCAAATCTCAGAAACCAGGAAAACTCATCCTGTGGTTTGTCTGTGTATCGGAATTCATTAATAAAGAATTTGGCTAAAAATCTATACAGATTTATTAATCTCTATCACAAGTAGTTCAACACATTTCTCACGCATTCATAATTGAATCTTGTGAGCTGGGGCCCTGTGTTGTTATTCAAGAAAGTTCTGGAAACTTCCAGAAGAATAAAATAATTTTTATTTTTAAAATTTTACTAATTAAAGGTTATTATAGTAAATTTAATAAATACAACTAATCGATTGTTAATTGAATTTTATTCAATCTCCCCTTTAGAGAGATTAGCTTACCTATTATTAAACGAAATGTTATAAAATATAAATTAGTAAAATTTTAAAAATAAAAAATATATCAGGAAAAGATCTCCCCTGCTGAGGAGAGATCCTTTCGTATTATTTCATAAATTAAATGGTCGATGATGTATTATGAATATTCATTGTGAATTATCATTAAGTTAGGTTTCAATATCTCTCCTGTATTTCTGTAGCAATACAACACCTTCTTTTTTTAAAGTGTTATTGATTTCACATACCACACTGTAAGCTATTTACAAGAATTTCAGATAACTATTTAGTATATACCAACGTTGGCATATGAGTACTTAATAATGGGACTCAAAATAATCAATTTTGTATGCTGATGCTGATGGGTCAGTTATGCTCACCCACTAGTTGCCGAAATAAATTTCCGAGTGTTTGTGAGCAGAGTCACCAGCAGTGATTTTAGGTGGCTTGTGGCTCTGCTCATCATATTTTAAGTGAATACAGTGCAAATACCCACTCTGTATTGATAGATGTTTAGCTCTTAGTGCATTCATGTGACCCCGATACACAACTTTACTCATGGATGGGTAAGGTTTGCTCATCCAAATGGTGCAATCTTACCTTACGCAAGAGGTTATATAAGTTTGAGGAAGCCAAAAATTTATAAGTTTTTCTGAAAAAAATTCAGAGTCAGAATGTCTAACCCATATAATCATCAGAATTGTGATTCACAACTGACCCATCCCGGATTGGGTCATAATCTTCGAGCTCATAACAATCATAATACTGATGAGTGGAACCATTCATATGTACTTCCTCATTTGAATACAATGGCTTATTTGCAGCATATGCCCTCCATGAAGATCAATTCTACTATCCAATCATATGGCCAAATGAATCCAGAAAGCTCAAGGGAATCCCAATTACCTTACAGTAATTTGGTCAATCCAGACTCCACAAGTATGGTTAACTCAAGGCCTTCTGAATTTAGACAAGAAAGATTTCATGATCAAGGTGGTAATTCTTACAACCCACAATCAACTACATCAATAACCTCACTTAGCCAAATTACAAGTCAACATGAAAGTACAATGGCCAATGAATTGCCCCAAACAATGGACAATAGTCAGCAGATGCGAAAAAGGAAGAACTCAAAATTTTCTGATTTAGATAGCAATTCTAGAAAGATAGCGAAAACAGAGAAGACAACAAGAAGCAATAAAAATCCAGCATTCAGTCAGTCAGACTTTGAAAACATGTGTGATTATGTGGAGATTGAGCAAAACTACAACGATTTATTTGGTGATTGCAAAAAAACACGATGGGGAACAGGAAAGCATACTCGCTTACAAGCCTTTGGTCGCTTTGCAAAGTATTTAAATCTTAATCATAAAAAAGGGACTTTAAACCTGGATGCCCGCAAACTTCAACAAAGGTGGCAAACATACAAGCGCAAATTTATAATTGCTTCTAGAAATGAGAAAAGTACTGGGGCTGGAACAGAACTTGAAAATGGGCTAACACTAGAAGAACATCTTGAAAATCAATGTCCTTGCTATAGACAGATGGATGCTATTTTTGGAAAAAAATCAAACGTACGAGGCAGTTATGTTATAGATACTGGAAAAAAAGGAAAAAGTAAAGAGAAAGACATTAGTAATAGTGAATGGGACATGAAAGGTGATAGTGATGATGGTAGTGATCAGGATGAACTAACAAGTGGTAAGGAGAAAACAACCAGAGTAGTGCAAGTTGATCAAAGGGATAATTCATCCGAGCCTAAAATCGTTTTGGTTAAATCGCAAGCTAAACTGAAGAAGTCAGGGCCAAAAGGGGGCTTGCCTTCCAAAGACATTCATGGAAAAGATAAGGGAGTCCTAGGCACTTTAGAGCGTACAATGGGTGCACGAGAACATCAGATTACCCAACAACTTGAATATACTTGCCTAAGGGAAGAAAGGCAAGCCAAATTGATTCTACAACGTGAGGAGAAAAAAGAAATCTTTATGAGGGACGAAGAAGAAAAGAAAAGGGCATTTGCACGTGAACAAGAAGAAAGAAGAGAACACTTGAAGTTGTTGGAAATTAATAAAAACGATGACATTCGGATGAAAGAATTAGAAGAGCAAATCAAGACTCGCAATGAAAAGGCTAGTCAAGACGCTGAATTGATCAAACTGGAAGTTGAGGAGCGTCGTTTAAAAATAGAGGTACAGAGGGCAGCACTAGCAAATTCAGAGAAGGAAGTCAATCTTAAGCTGAGAGAAATAGAGATGAAAGAAAGGGACTATGCGATTCAAGAAAAGAAATTGGCTCACAAAATTGAAACCTCTCAGAATGCCGCCCGTTTAGAAGCACTAAAACAATTGGTTCCTAAGGGTTCCAGTGCAGATGAAATGGAGCAAATACTTGAATTATTATTTAAAAAATGAAATTATTTAAATGGTTAGCAGGTCATCATTTAAATTGGAAAAAATAAAATAAAATGTAACTCACATAAACTAACTGAATCTCATGGGTAATATTCCAGTTCTGTAATTGTGCTGGACACATCTATCCCGAATTGTGTTTTGGAATTCTTGACTAGATTCCAGGTCATCATAAATTAGTCCGTCTTGAGGTACCAATTGTTCTTCTAGTGCCAAATCCTCCCATGCATCTTTGAAATGAGTAAGCATGTTGTGTAATACACAGCAGCTCATGATCCATCGATTGTAGTTTATTTTGTGCTTGCGCTCATAAAGTTGCAGACGCATGCCTCTCAAAGATTCCCACCTACCTTTGAGGATACCAATTGTATGTTCATTACGAACACGTGCTTGTGAGATACAATAATTAAATTCTTTATTGATTCGCTTATTTGCAGTAGGAGCCTTGAATGAAGGAATTAGCATGTGACTAAGAGGATATGCTGAATCCGCAATTAAATATTGGCCTCAAATTTTAAATAATCAGCATTAGGCTAACAATGTTATTTGTGAATTATGTAAAAATAACTAACCTGATTCAAAAAATTCATGGCTATGTTGGTAAATAGCCATCTCCCTGTACAGACCTCCATCTGCACATGAACCAGGCCATCCAGCCATGAAACATGTGATAACCTTATCACAATCGCACACAATTTGTGCATTGAGGGAATAATTTTTCTTGCGATCAAAATAAATCTCACCATCAAAACCTGGCTTTTGATAAATGGGAAAGGTTGTACCATCAATGAAGCCGATGCAACCTTCAAAACCTTCTTGAGCCATGACCTGTGATATCTTTCTGCAGCGATCCATGTCAGGCCACTTGATATATTTTTCTTCTAGTGCGTTGATTGCCTTTATTACTCTTCGCGAGCAATGTACCACTGAGCCTTCACTAATCCCAAAACTTCTTGCAAATCGACCTACTGAGGCACCATTCCCATTTGTGCCTAGTCGTTCAAGTGTCAGTGCAAGTTGATGTGAAATTGGCAATTGCTTGTGATTGCTCTTATTTTTGAAAACATGGTGCTCTTTAATTTCGTTAAAGATAAAGTGAAACCCTTCAGGAGTTGTCCTGACACTTTGTTTGAAATCCTTTGCCGACATCTCAAACAGATGGTGAATGTTAAACTTTGGGGACTTAGGTATTTTTGGGAATCGCACCAAGTATCGTGAACCTAGAATATGTAAGATACAGAGGTGATAAACCTCTGTATCATCAAAAGAGTAGTCGTTTTTGAGGGTATCAATGGGGGACAACTGCAGATCATCCAAAGCTTCCATGGCCATTGAAAACGATTCAAAGTACATCGAGTAATCAAAACACAAGGTCATTTGATCCATTTCCGACATGATCATCATGATAAGGAGGTCCTTGATGGCTTGTTTTCTGGTTGATATCTTGGGCATTGTGTTTGGATTGTACAATTCCCCCCCCACTAAAAATTGGATAAATTTATATATAAGAACAAAACTACAATTAAAAAAGAAATGAAATTTAGCCACATGAAGATGGTCAATATATAGCTTATCAATGAAATGAAAATAAAAAGGAGCACCCTAACCAATTGCTCCTGTCTTGGTGAGTAGTTGAGGTAAAAACTTCTACGGTTCGTAACAATGAAAACAATTTGATCTTGATTTGATCTGGTGAAGTCGAGAAGAAAGGATTGTTTTTTTTCTAAAAAGACTGGACCAATTGTAAGCTATATCTGGCAAGATGATTGTTACCACAATCCGCTTTGGTACCAAAAAAAAGTATATGTTTGATTGTGATGACCAATGTTTCAAGTTGTTTGAAAAAAATCACGTCGAATTGTAGGCTCTTGGCTAGTAACAAGGGGTTGTTTTTTAAATCTAAACATAAAAAAACAAACAAATGGTCAGCAATGGTTTCAAAAGACTGCATCGATAAAAAAAGAAAAAAAACCTGAAATGAGTGATTTTAAAAAAAAAAAAACTGAAATGAGTGGGACGTGGGTTTTTTCTCAGAAATTGAAGGCGTAAATGAGAAATCAACCCCAGCAAATTGTAAGCAAAAAAAAGAGTAGATAAACTCTAACTAGCTCATCAAAATAACTGTAAATTCTTCCCGAAGTTAGGTTGAGCAGGCCCGTGAGCTACATTGTGAGCAGGTTTTTGTGGTTGAGATTTAGCAATTTTCGTGCTGAAGGTTGGTGTTAAAGTTGCTGGTTAAATGAATAAATTGAGTCCCCCTAATGAATACCAATCCATACCCAATAATTTTGTTAATTATTGAGTATAGACTACTAGACTGTGTTAATTGCACCATAGTAAATAAGTCCAGTAACAAATAATATTTAATTGGGTAATAGTAATACTAATTCACTACAAATGAGTGTACTCAATAAATCTTGGGGGGCACCTCCACAGCAATTTCTTCAGATGCCACCCCACAACAAGACCAACAATTGGGAGATATATTTGAAGAAACACTAGCCCATGCAAGTTAACAAGAACTAAACCATCCCGCACAACCCCAACATATTAATGAGAAGGTGTCTCCTCATTTAGCCATTCCTTCAGGCAAGTGAGGTGGGCAATTGTCCTTGAACCCAGAGCCACCTGAGTGGGAGTCTTGAGTCTCCCACTATGAGAAAATACTCATTAAACACTAGCTGAACCTGTGGCAATGGTCAAGTACTTAAGGGCCATTTGGACCAGATTGGGAAAGTTACCTGTCACTATTTGATGCTATAATTTATTGCCAAAACTAAGTCAGAAAGATAAGTCTTGTCTTATATTAGAAGAATTCATAGACTCACCTTCCAATAATAAATTATGGGTTCACCTTTTGTCATGGGGTGTAAGTTTTGTAAATAACAGACCAGCTCATCACCTTGGATATTTGGCATGGCATAAGATGTTTCAATTTCCGGCTGATTCAGGTGGTGCAGAAGGTCACCAATGGAATCATTGCTGGATTCTTGAGGCGCTGTTCTGTGTAAATCGGATTGTTCAACACAGTTTGTTTTGGCAATAATAGAAGCCATTTCCACATTGAGTACCTCAATGATCTCCTTGGATCAACTAATTGGAACCTGCAATTGTTTAAAAATACCTTCTTGGTATTTAGGATTGAATAGACAAGCAATGAGGGTATTGTTGTTGCCCATTTCAAGTTTGTAATACTTGTGCAACTTCTCCCAGGACGCCTCACATGCCTGATGCCATGATTGGGGGCTCACACTTGCATAGTGAGTGTCACAACCACGAAGAATGACCCTCCTCTATTGGTGTTGCGGCAATTCCAACCTGAGACCAAGTTGGGGCTAATTGGGCACACCATATATTTATGGCCAATTTGGCCCCATCTGGTGCTCTATGGACTTTTTTCCATATCCCTCTTCCCTGGCAAATTATGGCCTCAGGCCATATCCTGCCATCATTAGCCTCCCTGGCCAATTCCCATATCCTCAACTGTAAGGTTTGACTATGAAAAAATAAGTAAAAATTACTAATATTTTACTTATTGTACTACAAATGTCCTTATAAATGAAATAAATAAGATTGAAATAATTATAATAATAAATAATTATTGTAATTATTGCGTAAAAATAATTGTATTATTAAATAAATATAATAATATAATAAATAAATATATTAATATAAGATAATTAATATATTTAAAAGCTCTTTATTGTTGTTACCAACAAATAATAAAGGCGTAAAAAATTGTTTTCTATTAATAAAAAACAATTAATAACAATAATGTTACTAATATTAAAGTTATAAATTAATATAAATACTATTTATATTAATTATAGAATTATTAAAGTAATAATAGAGAGAAATTATTATAATAAGAGAAATAACCTACTTTTAATACTTAATATAATCATTTTGAATAATTTTATGCCAAAAAAAATATAAATACAACCTTTTTAAATTGTATTTACAATTTATCTTGATTTTACGTGGAATAGAGGTTTTTAAGAGAAATTTAAACAAAACAATTAAATAATTGTAATAATCACATCAAATATGATGATTATAATAGGATTATATTTGGTCTTTAATAATAGCAGAGTTTTATACATAAACAATAAAGAAATTACCTTTTTGATTTAATGATTTAATGTTTTGTAAGTGTCTGAGGGGAAAACAGAGTAAAAAGAGCTCTATTTATAGTAAATACCTCCCTCCTAGAGTCCAGCAGGCTTCTAGTAGACGTGTACTGATGCTTTCTACTAGAATTGATCAATATTTTAAGGTTTGGTGATGATTACATCATGATCAAACCATCTTACCTCATAATTATGCCATTATTTAGAGTTATCACTATAACTCTAAGTTTGATGACATAATAGGCTTGGCAGAAGCCTAAGCTTTGTGAATTCTATTAGTATTAATCATATTAAAATAGTATTCACCAGTTTCAATACTTATATGACTGTTAAACTTAAAATAAGATTACAGTGAGTGATCTTAAATGATCAAATTTAAGCTTAAACTTTGATCATTAATAAATTTGAAGTTATAAATGCTAAAGCTATTCTGAGAGTGGATTCTGATATCTTGGTGTGTCTTTATTACACTTCAAAGAGAATTTCATTACATAATCAAAACTCTATTTTTGATGATTTTTCTTTAACTCATCTTTTCTGTCAAAATTTAATATTTTGAACTTCAAACCATGATTTCAAGGGGTTATACTTTTAATACTATAATAAAAAATATGTCATTCTTCACTAATGAACTAGCAGAATCTAACTGTCTACTTTTTGTTAAGTTTGGACCACTTTCACAACAAAGTGGTCAACAGTGCTATTGATTTTAATCAATAATCCATTACAGGTTTTAATCTTGTTTATAACTTGTGATATAAAGTTCATTTCTGTGTTTCTACAGTAATTACGTGGTGACTTAATCTTTGGTTTATCACTCTATCATGTATATTTCAAAAGATATTAGCTAAAATCCTTGAATATATGCGCTGACCAAAAAAGTGCATATATTCAGCTTAACTCCTTAAGTATTGACTTTGGAGATTAGCTTCTTAATTGTTTTATGTGGTGAATTTTATGTGGAATCCAATTATACAGTTCATTTCACATTTTGTTTCATTGGTATATGAAATAATTAAGGATTTGTGTTTTTTATAAGGTGTTATGAATTATAACTCCATAAATATTGACTTTACAGATATGCCATAAAAATGGTATATGTGTATTTTACCATGAGGAATCCAATGGTGTATTTTATTTCAAATGTTTATTAATTGTTTTTTAAGTTAAACCAAGCTTTATGCCTATTTATGGCAATTTTGTAGTTTTAAGGTATAATTATTTTAAATATTTCTTGTGACCTTTTTGGGTATGCAGTCATATCTCAAAGGTTAACATTCCCTACCACCAAAAAAGATTGTACCACAATCTGATATGTTTAATTAGGGTATCATCCACTGTCCTACCTCTTCAATAGACTTTGTTAGTCTTGAAGCTCAATAATGCTTGATTTTTCTATTCTTTAGGTTTTCGTTCATGTCTGAACCTTCTTAATAGTTTATCAGCATTTGTTATATCTTTCTCAAGTAGCCATTCATCTTCTTGAGTTAAATTTCTATACCTTACAAGGTATTCTCTTTCTTTTTTGTTTCTTGTCCTTCTTTCTTCAAGGACTTTCAATTTTTTTTTCCTCTCCTTCTGCCAAGGGGGGTATCTCAAGTGGGGGTTTATTTCTTAGTGGAAATAGTTCCTTATCACTTGAGCTGTAAGGTTTTATCAGACTTACAGGGAAAGCTGGGTGTTTGTTCATTAATTCACCTGTGAGTTCCAATTGCACAGCATTGGGTCCATGAAGTGCTTTTATCATAAATGGTCGTGCAAAGGAATCTTTCAATTTCTTTGGGCCTTTTATGTTATTGAAATTAAGGGTTGATACTAGAACCAAGTCTCCTATTTTGAAATCAGGTGGCTTATGACTTTTATCCCATCTTTCTTCTGCATATTTGAAAGAATCTTGCATACATCTGTTTGCATGGTGTCTTGCCTTGTCAAGCATTATTTTAAAGCTGCTTGCTGTTGGATGTATATCCACTAAGTCCTTTTTGAGGGTGTCATAAGGAAGTCTTGGATTCAAACCTTTTTCTAGCATTGCTGATGTTTTTCCAGTAGAAGAATGGATTGATGTTTTATATTCCAGTTCCAGTGCTGGTATTAGTGTACACCAATCATGGGTAAAACCATCAGAATCTTTGAATTCTAGTCCATAAGCACAGAATCTTCTGATCATGTCCTCCAAAGTTTGTATCATTATTTCTGCTAAACCATCAGTTTGAGGATGGTAAGCTGTTGAGAATGATAACTTTGTCCCAAACAAGTTATGGAGATTTGTCCATAATGCTGGGGTGAATTTTGGGTCTCTGTCACTTAGGATATTTTGGAATAAGCCTGTGTGGCTAATGACTTTGTTCCATATCATTATGGCTGTGTCCATTGCTGTGTCATCTTTGTGACATGGTAGGAACATGGGAGTTTTGCTACACCTGTCAACTAATACTAGGCATGCTGTCAGCCTGTGACTCAAAACCAGAGCACAAGCATGACAGCCAAAATACCATAAACCAATGGTATAGCCAAGATACCACCAAAACATGGAGCTGAGCCAAATAAGCTCAAAAGGTATCAAAAGAAAGAGGAAACTCACCTCTTTCTGAAAATATAAGTCCCATCACCATAGGACAAGAAATAACAAAGTTATTCCTGCTCAAAGTTATTGCTGAGCATAAACCTTAATTTTCACCTCTCATCTAAAATCTAGAAGGAGAGGCTTACCCCATAAAATGGGTATTCAAAATGAAGCTCTAAGCCAGGGCTATCCAATGGTACCAGCCAAACTGAGCTAGAACCAATATTACTGGAGTTATGGTCAATTTCAGGCCAAATAAGGGTGAACAAAACATTCACCTCTCATCTAACTTCTACAGTTTTAGTGTGGGATACCTGAAGTGGGGTATTTTTGGAAAGAGCACAATCAGGGCTATCTGATGGTGCCATCCATTTCCCCATAGCTCAACTAGAACAAACGTTATGGGGCAAACAAGCTCAATACAGCTTTTTTCCCAAAACACGCAAATGTACAAAATTCTTGTACATGGGATAACTTTGCCATATTTAATGATACCCATATCAAATGAGGTACCATTGTGTAGAGCACATACAGGGCTACACACTGAACCAATTTTGAGGTTGATATATCAAGAATTGACAAAGTTATGGCTGTTTTAAGGTCAAAATCCCACCTGCTGTCATATACAGCCTTACCATGGGATAATATCCCATAACCATGAATATGAGGTGTCAAATAGACAAAGAAGCATGTTTTTACTTCAATACCTCATATTTCAGTCAATACTGGGGTCTCATACAGTTTCTGTACAGCATTCTATGCGTCATACACATCAGAATCAGGCTGTGAGGTCCCCAGATGAAAATTTTCACCCTGTATTGGTGAAAACCACCCAGATGTGGTTTCAAAGCCACATCTGAGCCCAATACAGGTTATACAGGCTGTTTTCAAACCACAAGCCAGTACTAGAAAGTGAAAAAATCTTCACTTCCTCTATGTGGAAAGGTCTAGCACCCTTTCCACCCCATTTCAGGATAAAAAGGAGGCTTTTCACAGCCAGAATAGCTTTCCTCATCCTGCTCTTGAATACCCTATGTAGTAAACTGTAAAAAACAGTTTTACTCTTGGGTAATAAACAGGTATAATTATATATTTAATTATTGTAGCTCTTATTATAGTAACCCAACTGGTAAGATTGCACCCTGCTTTCTCAATAACGCTCACCACCACTATTATTCAATAGTAGAACCCCTTAATTATATTATAAATCATCTTTAAAACCCAATACTCTTATTTTAAATTAATTTTCTACGTGTCACAGTCATAATTCTAGTTGTAAATACTCTTATTACCACTTCAATATAGACTCAGCCTGACACATGCATTATAACTTGTGTCTCCTCCTGGAGGTAATGCTGTTACCCAATCCATATGAACTATTTCCCAAGGGGATTTTGGCTCTGTGATTTGGATCATAATACCAAATTTCTTTCCTGTGGCTCTGTTGGCTTTCTGACATCTGTCACAGGTTTGGCAGTATTCTGCAACATCTTTCTTCCAATTTGGCCACCAAGAGAAGGTTTTCACCCTTTCTAGTGTTCTATCTTCTGAGAGATGTCCAGCTGCAACACTTTCATGACACTCATGTAAAACAGTGTTCATCAGGTTTCTATCTGTTAAGGCCATAACACATGTGTGTTTTGTTCTATGGTAAAGGATTCCATCAAGGAGGTGGAATCTTCCTTTATCATATGCCTCTTTCCATGTTTCATCTAATTTTGATGAAAGTGATGGATCTTTGCAGTCTTTCATTAGAAGTTGGCTTACGATATGGAAATTCCTGTCTATTTTATAGCTTTTTTTAACTTGGTTAAATAATTCTGTGCCAATGTCTGTAACACATATTCCTTCTATATGGTGCTCTTCCTGTGGTACCCATGCTGGATTGTCAGGGATATTTGCTAGAGCCCATCTGCATTTTTATGAAAATTACCATATTTATGATCAATAGTCATATTTCCTCTATATTCTTGGATAGAAATTTGCCATCTCAGCATATGTCTATTTGGAGTTTTCATATTTAATAGAGATTTTACAGAATTTTAGTCTGTAATCACATCAAATACTGTTCCATCCAAGTAATAATGTAATTTTTCTAAAGCCCACACTAAGCAGAGGCATTCCATTTGGCTTTCTCCATATCTTGCCTCTGTTGGCTTTATCTGTATTGAAATAAAACAAATTGGTCCTTCCACTGGTTTATAATTAATAATTTGTGTCTGGTGTAGTGCAGCACCTAGTCCTTCTCCACAAGCATTCATGTGAAGTTTAAAGGGTAGTTTCCAATCTGGCATTAGAAGAAATGGGGCATTTGTTAAGGAATTTTTCAATTATTAATATGACTTGACTCTTTCTTCTGTCATTTCATAGACTGTTTGTTGGTCACATAGTTTATACAAGGATTTGGCAATTTTTGCAAAGTCCTTTATATGCTGTCTATAGTACCCAACAAGTCCTAGAAATTATTGCATTTCTTTTTTGGTTTGAGGCATTGGCTTAAGTAGTACTGCTGCTACTTTATTATTTTCTAGGACTAGACTAAGTCCAGATACAACATGTCCTAGTGCTTTTAGTTCACTATATGCAAAATGACACTTTTTCAAGGAAATTTTCATACCCACTTGCACTATTTTTTGTAGTACCCTTTCTAGTCTTGTAAGGTGATTTTCCAAGTTTCTGAGCAAACTATGATATCATCAATATAGATAATTAACCATCCTTCTGATAATTCTTCAGGAAATATGGTATTCATCATCCTTTGATAATGGGAAGGTGCATTCTTTATACCAAATGGAATTCTTAAGTATTCAAAAATCCCACAGTGGACTATTATCATCAGTAGCTTCTTGGCATTTTCTGTTAAGACATTTTGATGAAAACCCTTCAAAGCATCCATGGCTGTAATGAACTTAGCTTGTGACAATTGTGTCAATGTCTCATGGATTGTGGGTATTGGATATCTGTCTGGAATGGTATAGGTGTTCAGGGCTCTGAAGTCTCCTACCATTCTTGATTTTCCATTATTCCAAGTTATAATGACAGGTGTAGTGACCTCTACCTGTTCATTATGTCCTACTTTTCTTAATACTCCAAGGTCCATTAATTCTTTAATGTGTACCTCCAAGGCTTCTCTAGCCCTTGGACTGGCTGGGTAAGCAGGTCTCCTCAGTAAAGGTGGGTAAGGTCTTTTGACATTAAGAATTATATCCACCTCATGCCCAATTATGGCACCTAGTGGCTCTTTGTCAGTTGCAAAGGCATTTTTGTACTTAAATAAGAGGTCAATCAATTTTTCTTTCATTTTTTCTGTTAATTTTTGATTGAATTCTGGCTCTCTGAGTTGTTCAGATATGAAAAGTTCCTTTTCTGGGCTTTTCTCTTCATTCTTAATAACTGTAATTTGTTTTTTGTTTTTTAGGAAGCCAAACGTTTGTCTTTTTTTGTCTCCTACAGTAAAATATCTCTCTTTTTGGTTAGAGATATCTATACCATAAATTGACAAGTAGTCATTTCCAAGTATGAAGTGATTACTAGTACAGTTTTCCATTACTCCAAACTCTGCTTTAATTCTGACACATTGTGAGGGGTTAGGAAAAATGAGTGTTAAATCAATCATTCCAAGGGGCTTCATGCTCTCACTTGCACTACTAAATTTGACACCTTGTATTGGCATAAGTTTTTCTTGCCAATCTGGAACAATGGTTTTTTAATAACTTTTACCAACACAGGTACAGTATGCTCCTGTATCCAAGTTCACCTTTCCTTCTTGGTTATCAATCATAACAATACTTATACTTGATTTTCCAGCGGTATATCCCATTCCTTTTGCAGGTTTGGATCTGTACATTTTGGCATCTTGTACATTTGTCAGGTTTGTGTCAGATGTCCCAACTTGTGGTAAGTTTGAGTTAACATCTAGTACTTCATAAATTATATGAATATTATTAATTTGTGCATTAATTATATTAATTTCATCACTTTCAGAACTTTCTGACTCTTCTGTTTCCTTTTCAGAGTCAGATTCCTCCTCTTTGTCATTGTGGTTTTCTGTTTCCACAATTTCATTAATCTTTGCCTTTTTTGAGGAAGTTATTGGCTAAGTGTCCAATACTCCCACATTTATGGCATTTTATTTACTCATTATTGTTGGATGTATTGGGCTTGAAAGCTTCTTTTGATTTATCTTTTTTGACAAATGGCTTATTTGAACTTTTAATGTCCAATTTCTTCCAAGTCCTGCCAATTTTTGCTCTTGTCACTATGTCATCTAGTGCATTGATATACTCTTCTGTGGAGCATGGTTCTATACAACTGCTTCTTAGGGCATGTTATAGCTCTCCTCCACATTTCTTAAGTATTTTCATGTGCACCATCTTTTGTGACATTTCTGGGTACAATTCATTGAGTATTTCAACTTGTTTTAAGAACCAAGTTGGATTTTTGTCTTTGTCTGGGTCAAAGAAAGAATTTTCAAATGCATTCTCTATCTTGTACCTCCAGGCATCATTAGCCCACTTGGTGATTATTTCTTGTTTCCACCAAGACCAGGTGTTTTTGCCATTTGTTTGTCTTATTCCATAATACCATCTTTTTGCAGATTTTTCAAACAATGAATGTAATCTTGAAGTAATTAATTAATCTGGTATGGCATAATCTTCTTGTAGCATGTCAATTGTCTTGATAAATGACATGTGGTCATATTCACCTTTCCCTGTGAATGTTGGCCATTCTTTTAATTGAGGTGCATCCTTCATTGAGACTTGGTTATTGTATTTGTGACTAAAGTCTGTTATGAATGGATTTTTTAATTCCTCTTTGGGTTTAACAAGGCTTCTTATGTGAGAAAATGGAGTCGATAACTTTGGAATATTTGAGTTAGCCTCATTGATTTTATCCATTTTTTCAGTGATGAGCCTTATTTCACTTTGAATATCATCTTTCAGATGCATTCTTGCTTCATCACTTTTTCCCACATGGTCTAAAATTAATTTCTGGTGTGATTAAGTCTTTTATTCAAATTTGTCTACAGAAATACTTAGTTCGTTTAATTTTTCTGTAAGATTGTCAATACTGACATCATAACTGATTGTCAAAGTTTTATCTTTGATATCTTTTATGTATTTATACAATTCTTGTTGTCCTCGTATTAATTTTTGACTGTTATCAATCAAAATCTTTGGCTTATTATTTTCAACAATAAACTTAATGCTATCAATTTCTTTTTCATTTTGTCCAACAATTTTTGTTGAAGAAGATAAGTTATTGTTTATTTCTTGTAATGATAATAAACTGTTTTTAATTTCAGTTAAAGTATTAACAACATCTTTGGACAAGGTTATTTCTTTGGGAAATGGGGTTATCTCATTCTTTTTTCCTCTTTGTCTTTGAATTCCATCAAAGTTCTGGCCATGTTGAAGACATTGTCCATGACATTTTTGGGATTTTGGGGATCCTGTAGCTTGGGGAATATGGTTTTCTCCAATTATTTTTCTTGCTCTTCTTCCCTTCTTGGGGAAGTGGGCTGACTTGGGGCTTTCTGGTGGAAGCTACTGGGGCTTCTTCCTTGGTTGCCTCCTTCTTTTTGACATGATACTCCTTGATCTTTTTGATCTGAGGTTTGGATGATAGTGGAGTCCATCCATTGGAGTATCTCACTATTTCCTCCTCTTTGAGGAACTTTTTCAGGATGTGCTAGGAGTTCATCACTCCTTGGTGTATTTGAGGCAACATGTCCCAGTCCTTGTCTTTGTACACTGTGTAGTACTGTTTGTACTGGCTCATGGAAATGTCTATTTGAGCCCTCTGAATGTGATTTCTACCTGTTTGAGTCACTCATACTTAGTTGTAATTCTGGTTTAGATATCATGGGCATTTCTGGGACTTGCCTTTGGGATAAGGCACTTCCTTGTGTGGATTTTGTTCCACTGGGGATATTACCCTTCCTTTTCCCTTTGGAGGAATCAATTCTACCTCTGAGTCCAGCTCCATCTGATTGGATGGGTATTGGGAGCCTCTTCTGGTAGTCATGTTTTAAGAAAAAAAAAGAAATAAGAGAATTTTAGAAAAGGAATTCTTCTTATGGCAATTTATAAATGAGGTACTCACCTTCAGAGTCCTGAATAGTGGGTCCTGGAAAGTCTAATTTCTTAAATTTCTTTTTCTTAGTGATTATTGGTGTTGGAGAACTTGGAAAAGTTTCTTCCACCAATCTTTCAACAGTGGTTTGGTTGTCCTCTGTTGGATTGTCTTCAAACACTAAAAAAGACAAATAAATATAAGTCTTTTATATAAAAAGTGTTATTTTTTGGTAAGATATGGCAATTTTCCACATGAAAATTGCTTTGATATCTTAAAAAATGAAAATAAATAAAGAAATGAAATTAAAATGAATAAAAGATAACCTTTTTTTTATTGGTTTTTATTTATAATTTTTTTATGTTTTTATTTTTAAAGAATAAAATAAAAAAATGAATATGATTCTTTTATAAAATGAATTTATAATATAAAATTATTTTCAATTTATAAAATATCTCTTTTAATTACTAGAGTCACTCAAAGAAAGTTCTTGCAAGTCTAAGGATGTGAAAAACCACGTGTAGGACAGTACAATTGCCTTCCAAATGCCTCAATAGTATTTACAATCAATACATATAAAATTATTATAGAACTTTATGATTATAATTGTAATTTGTTATTGGATAAACCCAATTAGAATCTTTTTAAAGGTCTTTTAGAGTAAATATCATGGCCAGGCCCCCAAATGTAAGGTTTGACTATGAAACAATAAGTAAAAATTACTAATATTTTGCTTATTGTACAATGAATGTCCTTATAAATGAAATAAATGAGATTAAAATAATTATAATAATAAAGAATTATTATAATTATGGTGTAAAAATAATTATATTATTAAATAAATATAATAATATAAGATAATTAATATATTTAAAAGCTCTTTATTATTGTTACCAACAAATAATAAAGGCATAAAAAATTGTTTTTATTACTAAAAAACAATTAATAACATTAATATTACTAATATTAAAGTCATAAATTAGTATAAATACTATTTATGTTAATTATAGAATTATTAAAGTAATAATAGAGAAAAATTATTATAATAAGAGAAATAACCTACTTTTAATAATTAATATTATAATTTGGAGTAATTTTACGCCAAAAAAATGTAAATAAAACCTTTTTAAATTGTATTTACAATAAATTTTAAGAGAAATTACACTTTATCTTGATTTTATGTGGAATAGAGGTTTTTAAGAGAAATTTAAACAAAACAATTAAATAATTGTAATAATCACGTCAAAGATGATGATTATAATAAGATTATCTTTGTTCTTTAATAATATAAGAGTTTTATATATAAATAATAAAGAAATTACCTTTTTGATTTAATGATTTAATGTTTTGTAAGTGTCTGAGGGGAAAACAGAGTAAAAAGAGCTCTGTTTATAGTAAATACCTCCCTCCTAGAGTGCGGAAGGCTTCTAGTAGACGTGTACTGATGCTTTCTACTATAATTGATCAATATTTTAAGGTTTGGTGATGATTACATCATGATCAAACCATCTTACCTCATAATTGTGCCATTATTTAGAGTTATCACTATAACTCTATGTTTAATGCGTCATAGGCTTGGAAGAAGCCTAAGCTTTGTAAATTCTATTATTATTAATCCTATTTTAATAGTATTAACCAGTTTATCACTTATATGACTGTTAAACTTAAAATAAGATTACAGTGAGTGATCTTAAATGATCAAATTTAAGCTTAAACTTTGATCATTAATAGTTTGAAGTTATACACGCTACAGCTATTCTGGGAGTGGATTCTAATAGCTTGGCATGTCTTCATTACACTTCTAAGAGCATTTCATTAAATAATTGAAGATATGTTTTTGATGATTTTTCTTGTAACTCATCTTTTGTGTCAAAATTTAATAATTTGAACTTCAAACCATGGTTTCAAAGGGTTATACCTTGAGTATTATAATAAAAAATACGTCATTCTTCACAAATAAACTGGTAGAATCTAACTGTCTACTTTTTTGTTAAGTTTGGACCACTTTCACAACAAAGTGGTCAACATCTCTATTTATTTTAATCAATAATCCATTACAGGTTTTAACCTTGTTTATAACATGTGAAATAAAGTTAATTTCTGTGTTTCTATAGTAATTACGTGGTAACTTTATTTTTGGTTTATCACTCTATCATGTATATTTTAAAAGATATTAGCCAAAATCCTTGAATATATGTGTTGACCAAAAAATGCATATATTCAGCTTATGTGAGCCTTAGAGGTAATTTCATATACCCAAAAGACCAAAAATACAAAACTAACATATGCATAGAACTAAAATTCATTTATATATATTATCAAGATGAAAATCAAAATATAAATATAAAATTATATTAACAATTAAGAATTTGATTAGAATTTAAAAATAAAGTTACATTAAATTTTGAAATTGTAAAAATACATTTATACTTGAAAAAATTAAGTAAAAATGAATTTTTAACAAAATTGTAAAAAAGTTAAATAAAAATTATTATAACTTTTTTTCCAATAAATAAACATATAAAAATTATCTCACCATTGGATTCCTCATAAGAAATCAGGTGGGGTCACCTCTGAGTGAAAATTTTGTAACTCAACTCTAAATAAGTTTAAGTTAAGTTTTGAGTATTTTCTGTATGAAAATTGAGAATCCTGAAAACACTAATTTAATTCACATCACATGTAGTGTTAATCACTAAAATTTGTGTTGAAATTGATGTGTTGTGTATATTCTAGAGGCTATGAGGAATTAAAGTATTTTCAATTGAATTCAATTGAAATGTCAAAATGTGCACGTGTATTACATAAGTGAACTTTGATTTACATATGAGGTATCAATTATTACTGTATTGAACTGTACAACTCAATTGAATTACATATGTAAATTATAAGTATAATACATGATGAGGAATTAAAGGAAAAATAAATTGGAAAGATTAAATTTGAGGGGGAAAAGTAACTCCAGCTCTAAGGGGGAGCTACACCCCCAAAATCCTTTCTGACAGGCGTGTGGTGTCAAAATTCACGCAAATTTTCATCACTTTTGGCCTGGAATTGAGCTACAGGGTCTGTGGACTCAATTGATGATGAGGTTTTGATACCAACTGGGGTAGTTTTAGCTGTTGCCAAGAGGGTAAAACTAGGCTTAAGATAGAACAATCATAGGAAAACAGTTTGAACTGGTTTCCACGTCTCCTACACACATTCTGACAGGTTTTGAAGGCTCACCAGCCCTTTTTTGGTCTAAACCAGGGGCCAATGATGCCATAATTGGCTTTTCTATTGTCAGACGGGTTTTCACGACTTAAAAGAGTAAATTTTACTTTTGTAGTAAGAAAATTGATGGCTATAAAAGAATATCTTCTTTGCCCCACTTTTCTCTTCATGTTAGAATCTTTTCTTTTTATAATTAGTTTAAACATTGTTAAACCAATCAATAAAAGATTCCAACCACCTTTCTTGAATAATTTTAAACCTTTTAATCACATTAAAAAAACATTATAATAATTGTTTGCAACTCTTATAATCACTTTTACCCCTGAACCACCCCAAAAGTGAATTAAAGCATCTTTCATCACTGTTAACTTTGTCACTTTGTTTCCAAATTCACTCTGGTCAATTTTGGGCGTTTTTTCTCTTTAATATTCTTTTTAAAGACTCTGTTATCTAAGTAATTGCTTGCAGCTCATTGCTAAATTAATTCCATATGAAATTGCTCTTGAAGAAATTTCTTTTGTAGCCTTAAAATATCTCTTGTAGAGTATTTTTTGGATAAATTTTTATTTTTGGTAAAACAATAAATCTTTATAATATTATTTTTTTATACTAATAAGGTTATAAACAATAAAATTGGTGTGTTTTCTCTTAAAAATAATCTTTCTCACTATTTTTCAATTGATTTTTACCTTATACAAATTTTGAGGACAGGAAAAGTACTTGATTTTAATCAAAGTTTCATATCCACACCTTACAGCTTAACTCCTTAAGTATTGACTTTGGAGATTAGCTTCTTAATTGTTTTATGTGTAGAGATTTATAGGGAATCCAATGATACAATTTATTTCAAATGTTGTTTCATTGGTATTTGAAATAATCAAGGATTAATGTTTTTTATAAGGTATTATTACTTATAACTCCATAAATATTGACTTTACAGATATGCCATAAAAATGGTATATGTGTATTTTACCATGAGGAATCCAATGGTGTAGTTTATTTCAAATGTTTACTCATTGGTTTTAAGTTAAACCAAGTTTTATGCCTATTTATGGCAGTTTTGTAGTTTTAAGGTATAATTATTTTAAATATTTCTTGTGACCTTTTTGGGTATGTGGTCATATCTCAAAGGTTCACATCAACCCCCAGGCCTCTATCTTTTTTTGGGCCTGGGGGTCTCTCCGTCTCCTAGCCCTCATCAGTGGTTTTGGGCCAACCCTTTTCATCAGGGGGGTCCTGGCCTAAATGGCCTTTTTGGGCCATTTAGGCCCCCTATGGCCCATGGGCCAATTAGGCCCCTTTTGGCCTAATCTGATGACGCCAAAGGGGGAAGCCAACTAGCCACCAAGGCCAGGTGGGTCCCAAACCACAATTGGGCCCACCTGAGGCAAATTTGGCTACAAATCACCATGGCACCAAAATGGCCATAAACCACCATAGGACCCATTTTGGCCCAGGATCACCATGGACCACTTTTCAGCCCATGGCCCCTGGTACCCACCAGATCTTATCAGCTCAATCCTTCCCCTCACCTGAAGGGGAATTCTTCCATTCCTCCATGCACCCCATACTCAAGGTTGCAGGAGTGGTGCATATATGGTATTATATACCATTATGCACCATTTTTGCTCAGCAATTCAATGGTGACACTTTCAGTACCCAATTCCATATTTCCAAATAAAGGTCCCAAAATCCAATTCCCATTTATAAGGAGGACTTTCTAACTCATCAGTCTGGCAATCCGTGGCGGAAATCAGAAGACCATTCAAGGATCCCAATCACCTGGCCCTGCAGGAGTCCGGTTGGCAATCCGTTCAGGATTATTCCAAGGGACATTCTCAGAGGTTATACATTGTTTCAATCAGCTGTCAAGGCATCAAGTATTTCAATACTCCTTGGACAACTCAATTGGTCCATACAGGCGGCAATCAATCAACCTGTATGTACTGGGTCCAATTGGGCCAATTCATATTCCACTGTGGGAATTCAGTCACACAGTTCAAATTTCAATATGGCCACATCTGTATTGACCAAATCAAGACAATAAAGCCAGTGACCCACCTTCCAGGATCAGTCTTTCAACTTCTCACATATACTGGCCACCTTTCAGCACCTGGGACTTTTTCCCCATTTAATTAATATACTGGATTTATTTTTATCTTTATTTTCTTTGACTTGATTAAAGTTAATACTGCTAATCTTAAGTAAGTCATTCAGAACCTTTTCTCTTTTTCTTCCTTGCCTGTCAGTGGATATTGGTGGTCATATCCTTTGCTAATTCCATTTCCTTTTCTGGAAGGTTGAAACAGTGAATTGAGGATTCACTTGGTTGGCTTCTTGGCCTTTGGCTTCTCTTATTATCTTTGGCCTTTTGCTTCTTATCTTTTTCTTTTATCTTTGGAATACTTGTCTTTTCCCTTATTCTTCTTGCAAGAAATTTAATCATTATTATTTCTTATATCCTTTGGAGCCCTCCAAGTGAGTTCTTTATTCCTGAGTGCCAGGCCACGCTTGCTTCCACAAGAGCCCCTGTGACATTATATTGATTAACTCATAATTTTCCTTCTTTTCATTCATTCTTATATTTTAATTCATTAATTTCACTTCATCAAAATTATGACTCTCTAAAATTTTATGAATTTATGTGTCACATCCATGGAAATCAACCTTCTTGGACCTCAATATGGCATATCCATGCCATATCCAATATATGGCAATTTGGCCATATCCATAATCATTGGCCAACTTGGCCATTGTCATGTTTTATGGCCTTAATGGTCATTTTATCATCTGGGGCCAACCTTGCCCTTTCACCATCATCAAGCCATTCCAGGCTGTCTCTTTGCTTTTGGGCATCTTGGGTATTTTCCATACAACAGGGAAAATACAGCCCAAAAGCCTGTATTTGGGTCTTTAAGCTTTAAATACAGTTTGCACACTTTTTGCGCATTTAGCTGTATTTAGCCATTTAGGCCGAATTTCTCATGAATTATGTGAAATATGCCCAAAAGGCCATATCAGGCCTTTTGGGGCTTAATTGCCAGTTTTGTGCATTTTCCGCACTTTTGCGCATTTTGCGCATTTTTTGCGCACTTTGCCCAAATACAGTTTTTAAGCTGTATTAGCTGTATTTAGCCAAAAACCCAAAAATGGCCAAATACCCCAAAAGACACTTTATCACCTCTGAAGCCTCCAAAACCCAAGTTTCACTCTTATCCTCCTGGCATCATCCTCAAAAGACCTTTGGCCCATTTTGACCTTCAATAACCAAAAGTGCCATATATGGTGTTATACACCATTATGCATCTTTTTTCAGCAGAAATACAATGGCAACAATTTCAAATGGTTATTCCAACTTTTCAACAGGTCATCAAGGCACACCTTCCAGAGGATTCATCAAGGCTCAAGGGCAAGTGTCATAATCTCAAATACCAATGACGCCATCAAGCAATCAATGGTTATTCTCACTCACAGTATTCCTCCAAGGGAATACTGGCTGTTCATTCTCAAGGGATATTCAAGAGGCAGTTCCAAAATCAGTTGTCAAGTGTCAATGCCCCACCAATCCACCTTGGCAACCCAATTCATTCAGTACAGTCTTAGTTCATCAAGACCTGTATTTTCCATTCAGACATCATGGGAAAATTATTCAACACAGCTCATTTCCCAATCTGGAAAGGTATAAACTCCATCAGACAATCAATAAAGGACCACTGCTAGCCTGAATGAGTCAAGATCTCAACTTTTCACATATACCAGCCTCCTTTGACCCTGGGGGGTTTTTCCCCCAGTTAATTAATATACTTTGATTTTATTTTATCTTTATTTATCTTATAATTTTGTTAAGTGAATACTGATATTATCAATTCAGTAATTTAGCACCTTTTCTCTTATTCTTTCTTTGCCTATCAATGGATATTTGGTGGTCATATCCTTACTAATTCCATTGTTCATTTTGGCAGGTTGAAACAGTGATTAAGGACTTACTTGGTTAGCTCTTTGGCCATTTGGCTTCTCATTTCTCTTATTGCACCTCATCTTTGTACTTGCATCCTTGTAAGAGAAATTTATTCTTTTATTTTATTTTATTTATTCTTTGGAGTCTTCCAAGTGAGTTCCCTGATTGCTGAGTGCCAGGCCACTCTTGTTTTTCTGTCCAAGAGCCCCTGTGACATTATATTAATTAACTCAAAATTTATTTTCATTCTGTTCATTCTTTCTTTATAATTTCATTGACTCATTTCATTTAAATTATGACTCTTTAATTCTTATGAACCTTATGATTCATTGTCACCTCTCAATTTTCTCTCATTCATTCTTCATTCTGAAAATTGAAAGCTGACCCCAATTTTATTTTTTTGTTTCTCTTTTTTGAAATCTTATTTCAAATAATCATTTTCAAATTCATTCATACTTCAGGCATCATCTTAATTTTCATTTGAATTTTCAAATCTTTCATCAATTTATTCAGACACATTCTTCACATCAAGATTCATATTTGATTCATTCTTCCAGAATTTTGATTTTTAAAGAAGAACTCACTTGATTTTGATTTGATTAATTGATTTGACATAAATTGATATTGACCTCAAGAAAATTGATTGACCTGAAGATTTCATTGATTTTGCTGATTTTTCACATCAAGAATTTTGACATAAATTGATTTTGCCTCAAGAATTCATTTTGATTGATTGATTTTATGCAAGATTTTGATTTTGATTGATTTGACATATTTGATTCATTGACTTAAATTTTTTCATTTGATATTTAATTGATTGATTTACCTGAAGATCTCATTTGATTTATTTATTTTTATTGATTTTCTTCAAGATATTGATTTTGATTTTTGACTTCAAGCATTATTTTAAATTGCCTCAAGTTTTCATCTTCAAATATTGAATCTTGTTCATTTTATTTCATTTTTATCCTGAAATAATGCCACGCCAACACTCACCTCCTGCAAGGCAGACAAGATCTCAGGCCAGAACTCAAGCTGTTCTCACTCCAACTCCCAGGGCTCCTCTTGATGGCACCCCAGAAGTCTCTCAAATGAGGGCCAAATTGGACAGAGCACCCATTTTGGAAGGAAGGAAGAGGGCCCAGAAGATCAAGTTCATTTTCAGGAGTAGTTGGCTGATTTCCAGGAGCTTCAAGGACCATTTTTAGAGGTCCTGGGGAAGATGGTGAAGAGGACGAGGAGAATTCTGTGGAAGAGGAAGAGTTGGATGGTACTGAAGGTATCTCTGCCCCTGTGGAGGCATCCCAAGGGACTGGAGGGCCAACTATAGCCCAGTCTAATCAGCCTGTCTCTCATCAGTATGAACCATCTTTATTGGCCATTATGCAGCAAATGAATCAGATTATGGCCAATCTTCAAGCAGCTTCATCCTCTGAAGCATCAAGACTCCATCTATGAAGGAATGCTTTGATGGGACTCAACCCTTCAAAGTTAGAAGCTTTATTCAGTCTTGTCAACTGATTTTTCATAATGATCTGGCAAACTTCTCTCAAGACAGAAAGAAGGTCCTCTATGCCACTTTATTTCTCATTGGAAGGGCTGTAAAGTGGATTGAGCCTTCTCTTTCCAATCTCACCAATCAAGATCCAAATTACCTTCTCAATTCATGGAAATTATTTGAATCTCAACTCTTCACCTTATTTGCAGACCCAAATGAAGTCAGAAAAGTTGAAGAAGAATTGGATTCTCTAAGAATGAAAGAAGGTGGGCATGTATCTTTATACATTGCTGATTTCAGAAGTCTTGTCTCAAGAATTGGAGATTGGGGTGAAAGGGCTCTTATCCATCATTTCAGGAAGGGATTGCCATCCAGGATTTTGGATCAATTGGCCTCCCATCCTTCAAGAATCAACTATCTTCAAGACTTAATGTATATTACCCTGGAGCTTGATACCAGGTACCATGACAGGCAAAATGCAAAGAGTCATCATCAAGAGAAGAAGCCAGAAGCCTCAAAGTCAAATGTTTCTCATCCTCAAAGTTCTTCAAGCTCAAGTAAAAAGAAGAAGAACAATTTTCAGAGGAGGGACAAGCCCCATTCTTCTTTATTGAATAAAGATTTCAAGTTGATGAATTCTGAAAAAGAAAGAAGAATCAGGGAGGGTCTATGTACCTATTGTGGTGGGAAGCATAGTCTTGAGTCCTGTTTCAAAAGGCGTCAAAACAAGCTTACCCAACCATCAGGCAAATTTCCCAGCCAGGGAAAAGCCTGAGTGAAGATCATGTTGTGTTCAATGGTCTTCACTGTTTTCCATCCAGAGCACAATTGTGCATTCTGAATACTGGTGTCAAAAATTCTCTTAAATTTTATGTTTTCTCTTCTCTCTCTGATATGTTTTACAGTATTCTCCTTGATTCTGGTGCTACCAACTCATTTATTTCAAAGAAGTTTGTTCACAAGTATTGTTTGACCATTTCAGAACTCCCAGAGAAGATTCCCCTTATTATTCTTGCCTCCTCCGAGTCTCCTTCTTCATTTGTGACTCACCATACTAAATATATGGTTGAGCTCCCTTCTTTCCCAAGATTTGAATGGGACTTTTTAGTCATTGATACTCCCAAGGGAGAAGACCTCATATTGGGCTTTGACTTTCTCAATCATTTTAATCCATCTATTGATTGGAGGCAAGGGCTGATCATCTTTAATGCTGATCATAAGGACTATTATAATCCTTCAAAATCTTTCAGTAATGACGTTTCTTCTGCCAAATCATGTGCAGCTCTGGTTGGTGATTCTAGAACACCATCATTTCCATCTTCTGTCCATATTCCTTCCCTTAATTCCCATCAGTCATTACTATCATCTAGAGATGAAGTCTTCAAAGAGATTCAATATGTTAGAGAAGATAATTCTGTATCTTCACTTCATCTCTTCTTTGGGAATATGGACCTTCCTCCTTCATCTTATCATGACTCCCTGGAGGAGTTGTGGGATGAAGAGGAAGAGCCAGAAGAAATAGAAACTGTGATGAAGGTTGTTTCTTCTGTTTATCACCAGTACTTGGATGTATTCTCCAAGGTGAGAGCAGAGAAACTTCCTCCTCACCACGCCTGTGATCATCATATCAAGCTGGAGGGGTCTCTACCTCCAGTTGGGGTGATCTACTCTTTATAAAACCAAGAGTCAGATACACTCAGGGCCTACATTTCAGAGAATTTAGAGAAAGGTTTCATCTGGCCAAGCTCCTCTTCAACAGGAGCACCTGTCCTCTTTGTCAAAAAGAAAGATGGTGGCCTCCGTTTGTGTGTTGATTACCGCAAACTCAATGCTGTTACTAGGAAGAACAAGTATCCTGTTCCCCCTATGAATCAGCTTCTTACTGTTTTCAATGGTTCTTCTATCTTCTCCAAGATTGATTTGCGTGGTGCATATAACCTGCTCAGAATAAAGGAAGGTGATGAACATTTGACATGCTTTAGAGCTAAATATGGCAGATATGAGTATTTGGCTATGCCATTTGGGCTCACCAATGCTCCTGCCTGTTTTAAAAACCTTGTCAATGATACTTTTTATGATCTTCTTGATCTTTATGTTGTGGTTTATTTGGATGAAATTATGGTCTTTTCCAAATCTGAAGAAGAACATGTCACTCATGTGTCCACTGTTCTTTCCAGACTGAGAGCCAATGACCTCTTTGCTAAGGCCTCCAAGTGCCTGTTTCATGTTTCTAGTGTAGAGTATTTGGTTTATGTTGTTTCTTCTGAAGACCTCAAGATGGACTAAACAAAATTCCAGAAACTTCTCAATTGGCCACCTCCAAGAAACCTCAAGGCTCTTCAATCATTCCTTGGCTTTGCCAGTTTTTACTGCCGTTTCATCAAGAATTATTCAAAGAAGATTAGTTCACTCACAAGTTTCCTCAAGAAAGATTCCCATTTTTCCCTCAATGAGGAAGCTCTTAGACAGTTTCATCAACTCAAAGAGGCATTCACCATTGCTCCAATCCTTTCTCACTTTGATCCCTCTCTACCCACCATTGTAGAGACCGATGCATCCAATTATGCCTTGGGTGCTGTACTGAGTCAGATTTCTGACTCAGGAAAGCATCCCATTGCATTTGATAGCCGCAAGCTTCCAGCTGAGCTCAATTATGAGATTCATGACAAGGAACTCCTTGGCATAGTCTGGGCTCTCAAGCACTGGAGAGCTTTTCTCTTTTCTCTTTCTTCCGCTTTTGAAGTACTCACTGATCATTCATCACTTCAATATTTTATTTCAGCAAAGATTCTCATTTGCCGTCAAGCCCGCTGGGCTTAATTCCATTTTTCAATCACTTACCGCCCTGGCCACCTGGCCACCCTTCCAGATGCATTGTCACGTCCGGATGACGTTTACCCAGAGAGTGGGGAAGATTTCATCAGCAAGAATCCAATGAATTATTAAAAAATAATCAAGCAAGATAAAACTCAAGCCTCAAAATTCTTTGCAGTCAAGGTGGAAGAATTTTCAAATTTGATTGAATTAATTCAGAAGGCATTATGGCAAGATTCTCAATATAGAAGTATCCTTCAAGAGTTGGGTAAAGGTGAATCTCTCCAAGATTATTCTCTTGATTCCTCTTCCCAACTTCTCCTGTTCAAAGATTGGGTGGTGGTCCCAAATGACCCCACAATTCAACTCAGCATACTTCAAAAAAGGCATGACTCTCCTCTAGCCGGACACCCTGGCCAAGAGAAGACTCTCAAACTTGTCAAGAGGGATTTTCACTGGCCTGGCATGGGTCAATTTATCAAGGATTATGTATCATCCTGTCAACAGTGTTCAAGAAACAAACATATTCACCGTAAGAAGTTTGGACTCCTCAAACCTCTTCCAATTCCAAATGGTCCTTGGATTTGTCTTTCAATGGATTTCATCACTCAATTGCCACTGTCCAATTCCTTTTACTCAATCCTTGTCATAGTGGACAGATTCTCAAAAATGGCAGTTTTCATTCCAACAATGTCTCCAATGCCCATTTATTCATCAAGAATATTTTCTCAAAGAATGGACTTCCTTCAAGCATTGTTAGTGATAGAGGTTCTCTTTTTGTTTCTGCATTTTGGACCAATCTTTGTCAGCAGCTCAAGATTTCAAGAGATCTGTCAACTGCTTATCATCCAAAAACTGATTGACAGACAGAGAGGGTAAATCAGATACTGGAACAGTACCTTCCGATGTATGTCAGTTATCATCAAGATTATTGGAACACCTGGCTCCCTCTGGCTGAATTTGCCTACAATAACTCTGACAACTCTTCAACAAAACAATCACCATTTTTCACTGTTTATGGAAGAGATCTACGTTTTGACTCAGTTCACATTACTCAAGATACTCCTGCTGGAAAGCTATCAATAAAAATCCAATCAGTACAGCAAGATGTCAAGAGAGAACTTGAATTTGCCATAAAGAGGTTTAAGAGGTATGCAGATAAAAGTAGAGCACGTCCACCTGTTTTCAATCCTGGTGACATGGTATGTCTTTCTTCCAAGAACATCAAATCAACTAGACCCACCAAAGAACTGTCTGAAAGATGGTTGGGTCCTTTTCCACTCTTGAAGAATGTGAGCCTTTGAGATATGACCACATATCCAATAAGGTCACAAAAAAGATTAATAATAATTATACCTTTAATATCATTATATTAAAATTAATTAGAATAATTATATACTAAAAATAATTACTCAAATATACAAAAAATACCATAAATTGGTACTAAAATTGGTTTAACTTAAAAACCAATGAATGAACATGTGAAATAAACTATACCATTGGATTCCCCATGGAAAAATACACATATACCACTTTTATGGCATATCTGTAAAGTCAATATTTAAGGAATTATAAGGTATAATACCTTATAAAAATCATAAAACCTTATTTATCTCAGAAACTAATGAAACAACATGTGAAATAAATTGTACCAGTGGATTCCCCACAAAAATCCACATATAAAACAATTAATAAGCTAATTCCCAAAATCAATACTTAAGGAATTATCCTGAATATATGCACTTTTTTGGTCAACGCATATATTCAGTGATCATAGCTAATATCTTCTAAAATATACATGATAGAATGATGAACCAAAAATAAAGTTACCACGTAATTACTGTATAAACACAGATATGAACTTTATTTTACAAGTTATAAACAAGGTTAAAACCTATGATGAAATATTGACAAAAATCAACAGAGCTGTTGACCACTTTGTTGTGAAAGTGCTCCAAACTTAAAAAAAAGGACACAGTTGGATTCTACTAGTTCATTCGTGAAGAATGATGTAATTTTTATTATTAAATTCAGGGTATAACCCCCTGAAATCAAGGTTTGAAGTTTAAAATATTGAATTTCGACAGAAAAGATGAGTTACAAGAAAAATCATCAAAATTAGAGTTTTGATGATGTAATGAAAAGCTCTTGGCAGCATAATAGGGTTATGTCAGGCTATCAGAATTCACTCTCTGAATTGCTGTAGCGTGAAAACCTTAAAAGTTATTGAGGATCAAAGTTTGAGCTTAAATTGAGCTGTTATGATCACATACTGTAACCTTAAATTAAGTTTAACAGTCTTAAGAGTGATAAAATTGGTGAATACTATTAGTTTATGATTAAAACTAATAAAATCCACGAAATTTGGGGTTCTGCCAAGCCTCTGATGTCATCACACTTAGAGTTATAGTGATAACTCTAAATAATGGTGCAATAATGATGTAATATGGTTTGATCATGATGTAATCACCCTCAAACCTTAAAATATTGATCAATTCCAGTGGATATGATCAGTACACGTCTACTAGAAGCCTGTTGGACTCTAGGAGGGAGGTATTTACTATAAATAGAGCTCTTTTTACTCTGTTTTCCCCTCAGACGCATAAAAAACATTAAATCAATTAAATCAAAGGTAATTTCTTTATTCTTTATATATAAAACTGTTATATTATTAAAGACCAAAGACCACCTTGCTATAATCATCTATTTTGACGTGATTAAATCATTTATTTAATTGTTTTTGTTAAAAACCTCTCTAAAACTCATTTCCACGTAAAAATACTGAATAATTTGTAATTTCCTTTATTTTTATTGTAAATACAATTTGAAAAGGTTGTATTTATATTTTTTGGCGTAAAATACTTCAAAATTATTATATTAAGTGTTAAAAGTAGGTTATTTTCTCTTATTATAATAATTTCTCTATTATTACTCTATTAATAATTCTTTAATTAATATAAATAGTATTTATATTAATTCATAACTTTAATATTAGTAATATTATTGTTATTAATTGTTTTTTATTAATAAAAAACAATTTTTTACGCCTTTATTATTTGTTGGTAACAATAATAAAGAGCTTTATAATATATTAATTATTTTATATTAATATATTATTTATAATATTATAATTTCATATAATATTAATTATATTATTATATTTATTTAATAATATAATATTTTTACGCCATAAAAATAATATTTCTTTATTATTATTATTATTTTAATCTTATTTATTTCAATTATAAGGACATTCAGAGTACAATAAGTAATAAATTAGTAATTTTTACTTATTGTTTCATAGTCAAACCTTACATTTGGGGGCCTGGCCGTGATATTTACTTAAAAGACCTTTAAAAAGATTCTATTTGGGTTTATCCATAATAAATTATATTTATAATCATAAAATTATATAATAATTTTATATTTTATTGATTTTAAAAGCTATTGAGGCATTTGGAAAGCAATTGTACTGTCTTACACGTGGTTTTTCACATCCTTAGACTTGCAAGAACTTTCTTTGAGTGACTCTAGTGATTAAAAAAGATAATTTATAAATTAAAAATAATTTTTATTATAATTTAATTTTATAAGAATCATATTCATTTTTTATTTTATTCTTTAAAAATAAAAATATACATAAAAAATATTAAAAAATATTAAAAACCAATAGAAAAAGTTATTTTTATTCATTTTTATTCATTTCTTTATTTATTTCATTTTTTTTTAAGATATAAAAGCAATTTCTACGTGGAAAATTGCCATATCTTGCCAAAAATAACACTTATTATAAAAAGACTTATATTTATTTGTCTTTTTTAGTGTTTGAAGATAACCCAACAGAAGACAACCAAACTACTGTTGAGAGATTGGTGGAAGAAACTTGTCAAAGTTCTCCTACACCAGTTATCACCAAAAGAAAGAAAGCTAAGAAATTAGACTTTCCAGGGCCCACCATTCAAGACTCTGAAGGTGAGCACCTCTTTTTAAATTGCCATAAAAGAATTTTATTCTAAAATACTTTTATTTTTTCTTATTCTTTAATTATGACTACCAGAAGAGGTTCCCAATACTCCATCCAATCAGATGGAGCTGGACTCAGAAGTAGAATTGATCCCTCAAAAGGGAAAAGAAAGGGCAATATCCCCAGTGGAAAAGAATCCACACAAGGAAGTGCCTTATCCCAAAGGCAAGTCCCAGAAATGCCCATGATATCTGAGCCTGAATTGGAACTAAGTATGAGTAACTCAAACAGGTACAAATCACATTCAGAGGGCTCAGATAGACATCTACATGAGCCAGTACAAGCAGTATTACACAGTATACAAGGACAAAGACTGGGAAATGCTGCCTCAAATACACCAAGGAGTGATGAACTCCTGGCACATCCTGAAAAAGTTCCTCAAAGAGGAGGAGATAGTGAAATACTCCAATGGATGGAATCCACTGTCATCCAGACCTCAAATCAAAAAAATCAAGGATTATCATGCCAAAAAGAGGGAGGCAACCAAGGAAGAAGCCCCAGTAGCTTCTACCAGCAAGCCTCAAGTCAACCCACTTCCCCAAGAAGGGAAGAAGAACAAGAAAAAGCATTGGAGGAAACCATATTCCCCAAGCTACAGAATCCCAAGAATCCAAAAGGATGCCATGGACAATGTCTTCAACATGGCCAGAACCTTGATGGAATTCAAGGACAAGGAAGAGCAAAGAATGAGACAACCTCATTTCCCAAAGAAATAACCTTGTCCAAAGATGTTGTAAATACTTTAACAGAAATTAAAAATAGTATATTACCTCTAAAAGAAATTAAAGACAGTTTATTATCACTACAAGAAATAAATAACAATTTATCTTCTTTAACAAAAATTGTTGTACAAAACAAGAAAGAAATTGACAACATTAAGTTTATTGTTGAAAATAATAAACCAAAAAATTTAATTGACAATACTCAAAAATTAATACAAGGACAACAAGAATTGTATAAATACATGAAAGATATCAAAGACAAGACTTTGACAATCAATTATGATGTGAGTATTGACAATCTTACAGAAAAATTAAATAAATTAAGTATTTCTGTAGAAAAATTTGAAGAAAAGACTTCATCACACCAAAAATTACTTTTGGACCATGTGGAAAAAAGTGATGAAGCAAGAATGCATCTGAAAGATGATATTCAAAGTGAAATAAGGCTTATTACTGAAAAAATGGATAAAATTAATGAGGCTAATTTAAATATGCCAAAGTTATCAACACCATTTTCCCATATAAGAAGCCCTATTAAAACAAAAGAGGAATTGTCAAATCCTTTCATAACAGACTTGAGTCACCAAGACAATAACCAAGTCTTAATGAAGGAAGCACCTCAATTGAAGGAATGGCCAACATTCACAGGAGAAGGTGAATATGACCACATGTCATTTATTAAAACAATTGACATGTTACAAGAAGACTATGCCATACCAGATGAATTAATCACTGCAAGATTACATTCATTGTTTGAGAAATCTGCAAAAAGATGGTATTATGGCATAAGACAAACAAATGGTAAAAATACCTGGTCTTGGTGGAAACAAGAAATAATCACCAAGTGGGCAAATGATGCCTGGAGGTATAAGATAGAAAATGCATTTGAAAACTCTTTCTTTGACCCAGAGAAAGATAAACCTTTAACTTGGTTCTTAAAACAAGTTGAAAGGCTTAATGCACTGTACCCAGAAATGTCACAGAAGATGGTGCATATGAAAATACTTAAAAAATGTGGAGGGGAACTAGAACATGCCCTAAGAAGCAGGTGTATAGAACCATGCTCCACAGAAGAGTATATAAATGCACTAGAAGATATAGTGACAAGGACAAAAATTGGCAGGACTTGGAAAAAATTGGACATTAAAAGCCCAAACAAACCATTTATCAAAAAAGATAAATCAAAAGAATCCTTTAAGCCCAATACATCCAACAATAATGAGCAAAGAAAATGCCATAAATGTGGAGGTATTGGACACCGAGCCAATAATTGCCTTAAAAAAGCAAAGATTAATGAAATTGTGGAAACAGAAAACCACAATGACAAAGAAGAAGAATCTGACTCTGAAAAAGAGACAGAAGAGTCAGAGAGCTCTGAAAGTGATGAAATCAATATAATTAATGCACAAATTAATAATATTGATATAATTTATGAAGTACTGGATGTTAACTCAAACTTGCCACAAGTTGGAACATCTGACACAAACCTGACAAACATACAAGATGCCAAAATGTATAGAACCAAACCTGCAAGAGGAATGGGATATACAGCTGGAATATCAAGTATAAGTATTGTTATGGTTGATAACCAAGAAGGAAAGATTAACTTGGATACAGGAGCATACTGCACTTGTGTTGGCAAAGGTTATCTAAAAACCATTGTCCCAGACTGGCAAGAAAAACTTATGCCAATACAAGGTGTCAAATTTAGTAGTGCAAGTGAGAGCATGAAGCCCCTTGGAATAATTGATTTAACACTAATTTTCCCTCATCCCTCACAATGTGTCAGAATCAAAGTAGAGTTTGTAGTAATGGACAACTGTACTAGTAATCATTTAATACTTGGAAATGACTACTTATCAATCTATGGTATAGATATCTTCAACCAAAAGGATAGATATTTTACCATAGGAGATAATAAAAGACAAAAGTTTGCATTCTTAAATAACAAAAAACAAATCACAGTTATTAAGAATGAGGAAAAAATTCCAGAAAAAGAACTTTTTATATCTGAACAACTCAAAGAGGCAGAATTCAACCAAGAATTAACAGAAAAAATGAAAGAAAAATTGATTGACCTCTTATTTAAGTATAAAAATGCCTTTGCAACTGACAAAGAGCCACTAGGTGCCATAATTGGACATGAAGTGGATATAATTCTTAATGTAGAAAAACCTTACCCACCTTTATTAAGAAGACCTGCTTATCCAGCCAGCCCAAGAGCTAGAGAAGCCTTAGAGGTGCACATTAAAGAATTAATGGACCTTGGAGTATTAAGAAAGGTTGGACATAATGAGCAAGTAGAAGTTACTACACCTGTCATTATAACTTGGCATAATGGAAAATCAAGGATGGTAGGAGACTTCAGAGCCCTGAATACCTATACCATTCCAGACAGATATCCAATACCCAGAATCCATGAGACATTGACCCAATTGTCACAAGCTAAGTTCATCACAGCTATGGATGCTCTTAAGGGTTTTCATCAAAATGTCTTAACAGACAATGCCAAGAAACTACTAAGAATAATAGTCCATTGTGGAATTTTTGAATACTTAAGAATGCCATTTGGAATAAAAAATGCACCTTCCCATTATCAAAGAATGATGAATACCATATTTCCTGAAGAATTATCAGAAGGATGGTTAATAATCTACATTGATGATATCATAGTTTGCTCAGAAACTTGGGAAAATCACCTGACAAGACTAGAAAGGGTACTACAGAAAATAGTCCAAGTAAATATGAAAATTTCATTGAAAAAATGTCATTTTGCATATAGTGAATTAAAAGCCCTAGGACATGTAGTATCTGGCCTTAGTCTAGGCATAGACAAAAATAAAGTAGCAGCAGTACTACTTAAGCCAATGCCTCAAACCAAAAAAGAAATGCAATCATTTCTAGGATTTGCTGGTTACTATAGACAGCATATAAAGGACTTTGCAAAGATTGCTAAATCCTTGTATAAGCTATGTGACCAACAAACAGTCTACGAGATGACAGAAGAAAGAGTCAAGGCATATGAAGAATTGAAAAATTCCTTAACAAATGCCCCATTTCTTCTAATGCCAGATTGGAAACTACCCTTCAAACTGTACATTGATGCTTGTGGAGAAGGACTAGGGGCTGCACTTCACCAAACACAAATTATCAATGATAAACCAGTGGAAGGACCAATTTGTTTCATTTCAAGGCAGATAAAGCCAACAGAAGCAAGGTATGGAGCAAGCCAAATGGAATGCTTATGCCTAGTGTGGGCTTTAGAAAAGCTGCATTATTATTTGGATGGCACAGTATTTGATGTAATCACAGATTGTAATGCTGTGAAATCACTATTAAATATGAAGACTCCAAATAGACATATGCTGAGATGGCAAATTGCTATCCAAGAATATAGGGGAAATATGACTATTGTTCATAAATCTGGAAATATTCATAAAAATGCAGATGGTCTTAGCAGATGGGCTCTAGCAAATACCCCTGACAATCCAGCATGGGTACCACAAGAAGAGCACCATATAGAAGGAATATGTGTTACAGACATTGGCACAGAATTCTTTAACCAAGTTAAAGAAAGCTATAAGACAGACAAAAATTGCCATATCTTAAGCCAACTTCTAATGAAAGACTGCAAAGATCCATCACTTTCATCAAAACTAGATGAAATATGGAAAAAGGCATATGATGAAGGAAGATTTCACCTCCTTGATGGAATCCTTTACCATAGAACAAAACACACATGTGTTATGGCCTTAACAGATAGAACACTAATAAACAATATTTTACATGAGTGTCATGATAGTGTTGCATCTGGACATCTCTCAGAAGATAGGACACTAGAGAGGGTGAAAACCTGCTCTTGGTGGCCAAATTGGAAGAAAGATGTTGCAGAGTACTGCCAAACCTGTGACAGATGTCAAAAAGCCAACAGAGCCACAGGAAAGAAATTTGGAATGATGATCCAAATCCAAGAACCAAAATCCCCATGGGAAACAGTTCATATGGATTGGGTAACAGCCTTACCTCCAGGAGGAGACAGGAGTTATAATGCATGTCTAGTGTTAGTTGACAGATACAGTAAAACTCCCATGTTCTTACCATGTCATAAAGATGACACAGCTATGGATACAGCCATAATGATATGGAATAAAGTCATTAGCCACACAGGCTTATTCCAAAATATTATAAGTGACAGAGACCCAAAGTTCACTTCAGCATTATGGACAAATCTCCATAACTTGTTTGGGACAAAGTTATCATTCTCAACAGCTTATCATCCTCAAACTGATGGTTTAGCAGAAAGAATGATACAGACCCTAGAGGATATGATCAGAAGATTCTGTGCTTATGGGCTAGAATTCAAAGATTCTGATGGTTTTACCCATGATTGGTGTACACTAATACCAGCACTTGAACTGGCATATAAGACATCAATCCATTCTTCTACTGGCAAAACACCAGCAATACTAGAGAAAGGTTGGAATCCAAGACTTCCTTATGATACCCTCAAAAAGGACTTAGTGGATATACATCCAACAGCAAGCAGTTTCAAGATAATGCTTGACAAAGCAAGACACCATGCAAACAGATGCATGCAAGATTCTTTTAAATATGCAAAAGAAAGATGGGATAAAAGTCATAAACCACCTGACTTCAAAATAGGGGACTTAGTTTTAGTATCAACCCTTAATTTCAATAACATAAAAGGCCCAAAGAAATTGAAAGATTCCTTTGCAGGACCATTTATGATAAAAGCACTTCATGGACCCAATGCTGTGCAATTAGAACTCACAGGTGAACTAATGAACAAACACCCAACTTTCCCTGTAAGTCTGATAAAACCTTACAGTTCAAGTGACAAGGAGGTATTTCCACTAAGAAATAAACCCCCACTTGAAATTCCCCCCTTGGAGGAAGGAGAGGAAAAGAAAATAGTAAAAGTCCTTAAAGAAAGAAGGACAAGAAACAAAAAAGAAAGGGAATACCTTGTGAGGTATAGAAATTCAACTCAAGAAGATGAATGGCTACTTGAGAAAGATATAACAAATGCTGATAAGTTACTAAGAAGGTTTAGACATGAAAGAAAACCTGAAAAATAAAAAGTTAAGCATTATTGAGCTTCAAGACTAACAAAGTCTATTGAAGAGGTAGGACAGTGGATGATACCCTAATCACATATATCAGATTGTTGTACAATCTTTTTTGGTGGTAGGGAATGTGAGCCTTTGAGATATGAACACATATCCAATAAGGTCACAAAAAAGATTAATAATAATTATACCTTTAATATAATTATATTAAAATTAATTAGAATAATTATATACTAAAAATAATTACTCAAATATACAAAAAATACCATAAATTGGTACTAAAATTGGTTTAACTTAAAAACCAATGAATGAACATGTGAAATAAATTATACCATTGGATTCCCCATGGAAAAATACACATATACCACTTTTATGGCATATCTGTAAAGTCAATATTTAAGGAATTATAAGGTATAATACCTTATAAAAATCATAAAACCTTATTTATCTCAGAAACTAATGAAACAACATGTGAAATAAATTGTACCAGTGGATTCCCCACAAAAATCCACATATAAAACAATTAATAAGCTAATTCCCAAAATCAATACTTAAGGAATTATCCTGAATATATGCACTTTTTTGGTCAACGCATATATTCAGTGATCATAGCTAATATCTTCTAAAATATACATGATAGAATGATGAACCAAAAATAAAGTTACCACGTAATTACTGTAAGAACACAGATATGAACTTCATTTTACAAGTTATAAACAAGGTTAAAACCTATGATGAAATATTGACAAAAATCAACAGAGCTGTTGACCACTTTGTTGTGAAAGTGCTCCAAACTTAAAAAAAAGTACACAGTTGGATTCTACTAGTTCATTCGTGAAGAATGATGTAATTTTTATTATTAAATTAAGGGTATAACCCCTTGAAATCAAGGTTTGAAGTTTAAAATATTGAATTTCGACAGAAAAGATGAGTTACAAGAAAAATCATCAAAATTAGAGTTTTGATGATGTAATGAAAAGCTCTTGGCAGCATAATAGGGTTATGTCAGGCTATCAGAATTCACTCTCTGAATTGCTGTAGCGTGAAAACCTTAAAAGTTATTGAGGATCAAAGTTTGAGCTTAAATTGAGCTGTTATGATCACATACTGTAACCTTAAATTAAGTTTAACAGTCTTAAGAGTGATAAAATTGGTGAATAATATTAGTTTATGATTAAAACTAATAAAATCCACGAAATTTGGGGTTCTGCCAAGCCTCTGATGTCATCACACTTAGAGTTATAGTGATAACTCTAAATAATGGTGCAATAATGATGTAATATGGTTTGATCATGATGTAATCACCCTCAAACCTTAAAATATTGATCAATTCCAGTGGATATGATCAGTACACGTCTACTAGAAGCCTGTTGGACTCTAGGAGGGAGGTATTTACTATAAATAGAGCTCTTTTTACTCTGTTTTCCCCTCAGACGCATAAAAAACATTAAATCAATTAAATCAAAGGTAATTTCTTTATTCTTTATATATAAAACTGTTATATTATTAAAGACCAAAGACCACCTTGCTATAATCATCTATTTTGACGTGATTAAATCATTTATTTAATTGTTTTTGTTAAAAACCTCTCTAAAACTCATTTCCACGTAAAAATACTGAATAATTTGTAATTTCCTTTATTTTTATTGTAAATACAATTTGAAAAGGTTGTATTTATATTTTTTGGCGTAAAATACTTCAAAATTATTATATTAAGTGTTAAAAGTAGGTTATTTTCTCTTATTATAATAATTTCTCTATTATTACTCTATTAATAATTCTTTAATTAATATAAATAGTATTTATATTAATTCATAACTTTAATATTAGTAATATTATTGTTATTAATTGTTTTTTATTAATAAAAAACAATTTTTTACGCCTTTATTATTTGTTGGTAACAATAATAAAGAGCTTTATAATATATTAATTATTTTATATTAATATATTATTTATAATATTATAATTTCATATAATATTAATTATATTATTATATTTATTTAATAATATAATATTTTTACGCCATAAAAATAATATTTCTTTATTATTATTATTATTTTAATCTTATTTATTTCAATTATAAGGACATTCAGAGTACAATAAGTAATAAATTAGTAATTTTTACTTATTGTTTCATAGTCAAACCTTACAAAGAAAGTCAGCACTCATGCCTACCACCTCAAGCTCCCATCTCAATGGAAGTCCATCCACCCAGTCTTCCATATTTCACTCTTAGAACTAGTCAAGACATCAAAAATCCCAAATAGGCATCAAGAGCCTCCTCCTCCAATCATCATTGAAGAAGAAGAGGAATGAGAAGTCTCTCAAATACTGGACTCAAAGCTTAAGAGAGGAAAATTATGGTATTGGTGGAATGGAAAGGTTTCAGTAAAGATTCAGAAACATCCACTTGGGAACCAACTGAAAGCATCAAGAATTGTCCTGAACTGGTTAAGGATTTTCATTCTTTATATCCTGACAAGCCAGGACCCAATTCTTCAAGAGGTTGATTTTTTATGGTGCTTGGTGGGGAGAGGAATTACCAAAAGTAAGTCCCACTCCTGGTATTCACCTTTGGGGGTATTCTACTCTTTCTGTTGTAAGCATCACCTTGGCCACTCTGTGAGCACTCTGCAAATTTTGGACACAGATCTTTGGCCTGGCTTTCAACATCAATTCCAAAATTATGGCCATTTTTCACTTGGTAAAATGGACCATTAATTTTTTCATTTCACTTCCAAGTCTTTCCAATTCCAAGTCATTCTTTCAACAAATCCATTTTCTTTTATGGCACTGGCGGGAGTGGCAACTACCAAAAGTAAGTTCCTCTCCTGGTGTGCACTTCCCTGAGGGGTCTACAATCTGTCAAAACATCACCTTGGCCACTTTGTGAGCACCTGGAATCAAATTTATCTTCCCAGGTCCTTGGCCAATTTCAAAATCAGTTATCAACCTCTGTGATGAAGATTGGAACCTCCTCAAGATTAATTTCTATTTTATTTTTTCTTTTTGCTCTTCTTATTTTCATTTTAATTCTTTTATTTTTATTTTCATCTTAAATTTTCTCTTATCATGTCAAATTTCACATCAAGATTATCATTCATTTCATTCATCATAAAATCTTGAAGCCAATGTCAAAAGAAGATCAAGCAAGTCCCATGTCATATGCCAACCTTTTAATATCAGGATCAGATTTATTTTTCTGAAAAGAACTCCTCATTATCACTGTCTCAAAACTCTTTCCAATAGCCTCAACAGGCTTCACCTTGTATTGGTGCTCAGCAGCTCACCATTTCAAGGTGGGGGGTGTTGTCACAACCATGGAAATCCACCCTTTTGGACCTCAATATGGCATATCCATGCCATATCCATATTTGGCAATTTGGCCAAATTGGCCATTGTCATATTTTATGGCCTTGATGGTCATTTTATCATCTGGGGCCAACCTGGCCCTTTCACCATAATCAAGCCATTCCAGGCTGTCTCTTTTCTTTTGGGAATCTTGGATATTTTCCATACAACAGGGAAAATACAGCCCAAAAGCCTGTATTTGGCTCTTTAAGCTTTAAATACAGTTGGGAAACTTTTTGCGCATTTAGCTGTATTCAGCCATTTAGGCCATATTTCTCATGAATTATGTTAAATATGCCCGAAAGGCCATATCAGGCCTTTTGGGGCTTAATTTCCAGTTTTGTGCATTTTCCGCACTTTTGCGCATTTTGCGCATTTTTTGCGCACTTTGCCCAAATAAAGTTTTTAAGCTGTATCAGCTGTATTTAGCCAAATACCCCAAAATACACTGTATCACCTCTCAAGCCTCCAAAACCCAAGTTTCACTCTTATCCTCCTGGCATCATCCTCAAAAGACCTTTGGATATCCAAACTTTACACAGTGAACAAAGATACACATTGTTGGTGTCTGAGACATTCAAAAAGGCTAATGGCCATTGACCCTCATGTAACAACATAAATGATGAATCACAAGCTGTTGACCAAATTACCAGCAGACTTGGAGAATGAAGTAAAATGAAGATGCCTTAAAGAATATACCTTGGATGAAATATGAAATATCTTTCAATAAGTAAGGATGAGAACATCTATTGGTAGATACAACCCCCATAGTACTGGTGAAAATGGGGAGAATCAAACCCTGGAAGCAAAAGAAGTTCATGGTTCTGAAATTGAAATTTAAAAAGCATGTCACACCTGTGGATCACCCAATCACTATAAAGACAATTGTCCCAAATACAGGGAAGATATATTACCAAGGGGGGAAGAGTCAAGAAAAGACCATTAAGGTTCTGAATCTGACTCTAATAGTGTAGGGAATGGCTGCGTAGATGATTCATACAGTGACTCCAACCCCATTGAGCAATATTTAGTGGAATATGTGGACCATGATACATTGGAAATCAGACCAGTCCACTCAACAAGAAGAAAACTAATAACCAAGAATTTGTATGGATTGAAACATAAAACACCAGATAGGGATAATATGTCCACAATAAAGTTGTTGGCACAAGTTCACATAGACCACACTAGACCCCATACCTCACACAGGGGAGGAAAGTCTCATAAATTATGAGACTTTTTTAGATTGAGGATATGTCAGCTTGTGGCTCATAACCAGGGCACAAGCTTGACAGAAAAAATACCATAAACCAATGGTAGAGAAAAATGCCACTAAAGGGTTACCTAAGCCAAATAGTGCATAAAGGGAATCAAAAGAAAGAGGAAATTTACCTGTTTCCAAAGATACAACTCCCATAACTATAAGATAACAAATGACAGAGATACTCCAGCTCAAAGCAAGAACCAAGCATAAACCTTAATTTTTACTTTTCATCTGAAATACAGAGGAAGAGGCAGAACCCCATCAAATTATGCTCAAATTAAAGCTCTCAATTGGGTCTATCTAGTGGTACTAGGCAAGCTGAGCTAGCATCAAACCTACAGAAGTTATAGGTAAAAATAATCCAAATAAGAGTGAACAAAATATTTGGCTCTCATCTAGTTTCTACAGCTTTAGTGTGAGATACCTAAGGTGTGGTCTCTTTGGGAAAAGCACAAAAAGAGCTTTCTGATGATGCCATCCACTTACTAATAGCTCATCTAGAACAAATGCTGTGGAGAAAACAAGCTCAATACAGGATTCATAAAAAATCCACAAAGTGATAATGGAATTTAGAGTTGGTATAACATTTTCAAATTTAACTCTAGCTATACCAAATTAGTACCAATTATGTAGAGCCTATTGAGGGCTAAAAAATGAGCCACTTTTGAGCTCTCTATTTTCAAAATTTACAAAGATATTCAAGTTTTAAGATTTTAATCCCACACTAGCCAGTATGGGATCTTACTGTGGGATAGCTGTCCATACAATTGAATCAACAGCTAATCAATTAAATTGAATTCTGTTTATTGTTTAATTTCTCATAAAGTGACAAATAAAAGTCATACAGAAATTTTTCGTACAGCTTCTGACGCAGCAGAAGCACCAGAACACACCTGTAAACTCCATTTATGAAACATTTCACCCTGTATAGGGCAAAAATGAAAACCTGTGGCTCTAAAGCCACATTTCCACCCAATAACAGTGTGTATTGAGTGTATAGAGCCACAAAGGTAAGCTAATTTCTACTACACAATAAAAGGTCAAAAGGAGGCTTTTCCTTGCCAAAAATACAATTCATCATCCTGTTCTTAGTATTCTTATGTGGTATATCTTCTTAAAGAAATGGTACCCTTATAATTAAAAGGTATACTTTAAATTTTAATTATTGTAAACCAATAGGTAAGCACTTCATCCAGGGCTATCAGTAGCACTCACCATCACTCAAATCTTTATTATAGCCCTTTTGAACCATCTTATCATTATTTTTTTTATCACACTCACAGCTATAGCTTTTATTTACCATTTTAAAGCTATATCATAGAGTCACCCTGACACCTTCATTCCTAAGACACATTTCTTATATCAACTCTTTTTTGTATTTTCTAAATATATCTTGTAGGCTAGGGTCTGTTTTGTGACTTCAATTTTATATAAAAGGGATTAATAAACAAATTATGGGCAGATTACTAATAAGATGATATAATAGAGATGTAACTGTGGTTGAATTATATTATTCTTAGTTTAATGAGCTTTACTAATAATATTGAATATAATATATAATGTAAGTAATATAACTTTCTTCTAAATGATTGAGAGATTTCACATTTTGTAAAGGAAATTATGATTTTATTTAAGCTGTGAAAATATAAAGTTGAGCTCTGAGGCATCATTCAAAGGTAAGAATGATTCTCTTAAATATAGTAAATACAAAGATTGAAGTGATTTCATGTGAATATTTCATGAAATAAACAAAATAAAATAATAATAGTTTAATCTACCAAATTAAATTATCTCATTTAGTGCGTTTGTGACATCATAAGGATTTATATTTTAAATTTTAACTTGAATTTTGAACTTAATAACTGAATAAAATAAGAAATTAAGTTGGAGACAGTGTAGTAGGTAGACCATTACATGCTTGCAGGCCCCTTTATATCCTACTATGATTAATGAAATAGCCTTCATAAGACCTAAAAATATATTTTTATATAAAATTTAAAATAAAAATCCTTTTATAAAATAACACTGTTAATAAGATTATTTGAGATTGAACTTTGATTTAAGGTTCTTGAATCTGAAAAATATTGAATATATATATTTTAATAAAATTAAATAAACCAAATTGGAATATTTGATAGTTTAATTTATATTAATGGATACAAAATCATTTGTTATCATGCTTCTTGTTATATTTGGAAAAAAACCTTATTCAAAAGAAATTAAAATAAGAGATTTCCTATGATCTATTATCATTTGACTTTTCAAAGAACCAAATCCAAAAAAAGATTGATTTATGTTTTTCTCATTATTTGCAATGAATGTCCATATTATTATTTTCTTAAATGTTTGAAGGAAATTAAGGTCTTTTTGAATTAAAAGTTTAGTTTTTTGAATTACTCCAAAAATATTCCAAAACCTCAATTTGAAGCAAATGAACATTAAAGTATGACCCTGAAAATTTTCATTAGAACCATTTCCATGTATCCGAGTTCTCTCAGTATAATTTTATTATTCAAAAGATGTTAAATCCAATGGTTTCAGAAAAAGCAAATCATTGCATCCTTATTTTTGAAAGTTCTTTTTCTCTGGTATAAAACAGAAACGCTACTGACAAGGGTTTTTTTCCAATAGATTATTTAGTACGTTACTATGACGCTTGGCTTATTGCATTTGTTCACAAGATATAAGTTAAAAAACCATAATTATTACAAACATGGTGAGAATGGGTAATAAAATTTGTAAGAGTGGTACGACCATTCAATAAATTCCAGCTATAATACTTCCGCAAAAGAGAAAAGACAATTTCAAATTGTAAAAAGAAAGGCTTTAAAATAAAATAAAAATCAATTTACTAAAGGTCAAAACAAAAGATGATATAAGTTTGATTTGATGTTCAGAAATAATGAAACACCCAAGTTTATTAAAAAAATATAGTAGTGGTATTAAAAGAATAACTCGAAGATTAGAAGTTTATGTTAATTATTGAATTCCTTAAAATAAGTTAGCGAGTTCTATTTTCAAACAGAGAAGTTGGATTTTTCAATCTTAAATATTGCTTTTTTTTCTCCCCAGAGATTTGAAACTCAAATTAGAGGAACAAGGACACCTGTAAAAAAATGATTTTTGAATGGTTTTGATATGCTAAGGAAGAGTGAATCTTGTCCCATCTTAACTTTTTCAGAATAACTGCGCGTGGTTGTGCGATGTTGTATCGGGTTGAGTATAAAATTTTGATTGGGCTGCTTTTAATTTTCTTGCTTGTTTTTCTCTTTGATGTTTTTTTTCTTGGGCAATTTCTTTTTCTAGTTTTGCAAAATGAATTATTGCTCCAACAATTAGGATGACCAAACCGAAAACTACATTGAAAGAATTAAATTAAAATTATTCCAGCATGAAAGAAATCTTAACAAAATTACAAATTACTGACTTGAAGCAAGCACAATCCCTACTATAGCACTAGTAGAAAAAGCTTTGCTTGAGGCGGAATCAGTGTTGTGATAAAACTTTTCGTTCGACCTTATCAATGAACTCTTTAAAGCTTCCGGAACGACCGCGAGTGTTTCTGCATAAGGCAAATTATCGGATTGTGAAGGTAAGAAGTTTGAGGGTTGATCCCGCTCTAGGCTAGTTGAGTAAGAATTTCTTAAATTCTCACTACTCGCGTTTGAAGGATTCGTGGGAAGTTGTGAATCCGCTTCCATAGATGTTGGGTTACTCTGTGCAACAACCTCATCAGGAAATGCATGATTCAGGCTATCCTCCTGTGCGTTTAGGTGAGTGAAAAGGCACAAAAGTAGTGCAAGAAAGATATAGGGAAATTTTGAATTTTGAGGATGGTAGTTGACAAGACCTAGGCTGCCAGAACGAGGCTTGCTCATTTTTTTAAAGAGCGATGAGCGAAGAAATCAAAAGACTTCTGTTTGTTTTATGCCCAAAATACAGAAGCTGTGGCCTAGGTCTAAGGAGCCGTTTACGTGGCCAAGCTTATCTTGACCAAGGGGACTGGATAACTTTTTAAAAAACTATAACATAAGGCTTTGACGAAGAAAGCACCCATATGGGAAGTTCAACCTCAAGCTAAAAGACTGGGTATACCTGAAGGCAGCGATCAGTCAGTAAATACTTGAGGCGAATAGCAGAGGTCTAGAGAAGTAGGGAAACCCAGGAAGAAAGTTTTATCTGCCTTTGATACGCAACCGTCGCCAAATAGGCTGAAGCCCACCCAATTTTAATTCCCCTTCGAAACCATAAAGCTGGCTCTCGAGTCTTGGTTGTTGCTGAGTGCACATACTTAATTCCGATAGCAACAGAAGGGGTGATATTTGCCAGATCAATGTTGTAGGCCCGAGGCCAACTTGCTGCTGGTCATGCGTTTCACATAGGTGGGAAAAATTGTAATTATCACCGAGGTGAACGTTTTACTTGAATCTAATTAAAATCCAGGGTGGCGGAGCTTCTCTTATCCCAGACGCGTTACTAGGCAATATTACAAAAATATCGCTCATTTTGTCCCCCCGATGAGGAAAAAGCTGTTGTATTATATAACACAATTGAAGTAACTAATAGAAATTATATGTTTAGAAAATGAATAAACCTAATCAGATGATAGATGCAAATTAAATATTCATGTAGATAGATTATAAATACCAAGAATTCTCCCTCAGGGAAGATTTCTCTATTATTTTTATTCTTATTACGATTACTGATTATGTTACAAAATATTTTTTTATATATCTACGCACCGAAAGGGGAGATTATTAGTTATAAAATTATATGTGCAAGATTTATTTATAAATCTACTGATATTTATTCCTTAGTAGGAATCGTAATAAGTATAATAATAATAAATTATTTAATTAGAAATATAATTATTATCAATATTGATTGAGTTACAACAGATTATGGGCCGCTGCTTAACACTATTGCTATAATCTTGTATACTATTTGTGTTATTTTCTTATTTTATTTTTTTATATACCTACATCAGGCTGGATATCTCAAGGACGCGTTCAGGAAAACAATTCTCTAAATTGATCACTCCCTCAACCATGGCTGATCCTTCTAAAATCCCTGATATCTCAACTTTCTTGGTTAGTGATCCTGTACTCCGTGCCGATAAACAGGCAGAAATGCTGCAACGTTTTTCATTAATTGCTGATTGGATTAGACCAAAATTAACCATTGATGGTGCAAATTTCAATACCTGGTCAAAGAACATGATCCACAACTGGTCAATGTGCTTTATTGAAGACATTGACTATTTTGATAAACAGGAAAGAGACACCAACTATAGAAGAAACTTAATTTCTTTCTCATTCATATGAAATAGTGTGGAGCGATCCCTTTATGATTCAATAATTGCCAGACTCACCATGGCAAATGCAAGAACTGTATACCAGGCAATTAAAAAATGCTTCATAAAAGCATTGTGGTTGTCCATCATTGTCAACCTGTGACTAAAAACAGAGCACTAGCATGACATCCAACATACCATAAATAATGGTATGACAAGTATTGAACAAACATAGTCAATACAGGTAATAAATAAGAGGAAAAAACTCCTCTTTAATTAAACACCAACCTTATCCAAACAGAATAAGGAAACCTAGAGGAGAATAAACAAGTCAAAACCCTTATTTTCACCTCTCATCTAACTTATGCATATTTAAGTTATTCTATACCAAAATAGTATTTTTCTTAAAGCTCACATAGAGAGCTACACAATGGTATCATTCATGTTGCTGTAACACCACTACAACTGGAGATACCATATGACCTTTATTTTAAAACCAAGACCCCCCTGAAAGTCAAAGAGGGCTTGTACAAAACTGTACAAAAGTATAACCAAATTAAATATCTAAACAAGAGCTTCAATTTGAGACACCTTAGACCTCTGTATCTCTTAAATTGACTGAGGGATCTTGGTTCAAAGGCTTAACAACCAAAATACAGATATTCTGAAAACAACAATGTAAACAAACCCCTGTATCTTTGGCATACACTCATACAACTGTACAGTGTAGTATACCAAACTGTAGAGCTAATCAAGCCCTACAAGACTGTATCATCAGAATACAGATATCTTCCAAATTGAAGAAGATATCTGGTATGGAAGTTTTTGAAGCCTCATACTGATGTACAAAAATACATCCAAAAACTTAAAACCCTTATAACTTTTGCTATTTTAAAGAAGAGTAAACATGAAGCATACCAAATTAAAGAGCTCATTAAGCCCTTCAATTCTGTGCTCTTGGTTTCTTGATATCTTAAGAACTGACTGAGATATCTTGATTGGAAGGTTTTTCTAGAAATACATGACTGTATCAAACTTGTATCAAACAGTATTGCTCTCATACTTAAAATAATATACTTATAAAGATATAACCTCTCTAAAATCATCATTATTGATCATACAGACACCAGAACAACGTCACCCAAGTGCTGACGTGGCAGGTGAAAAGTTTTTTCACCCTGTATTGATCCAGAATGATCATTTGTGGTTCCAAAACCACAATTCTGCCTCTATTGACGTCAGAATTGACGATCCAGAACCACAGACTGATCATTGGAGTGAAAATTTTCACTCCTCTGACGCGTGAAGAGTTAATAACTCTTGACAGTCTTGAAAGATATAAAAAGAAGGGTTTTTTCCTTGAAAACCCATCATCTTTATCTTATTATCCATATTATTACGTGACAAAACTGGTATCAATCAGTAGTGTCCTTATAATTATCATTAAAGATATAATTAGAATATAATTATTGTAGTACTTCTTTACAGTCAAAGATATTAGAGTATTACAACCCAGGTCCTCAACAGACTTGTAAGGTGTGGATATGAAACTTTGATTAAAAATCAAGTACTTTTCCTGTCCTCAAAATTTGTATAAGGTAAAATTCAGTTAAAAATAGTATGAAATATTATTTTTAAGAGAAAACACGCCAAATTTTATTGTTTATAACTTTATTAGTATAAAACAATAATATAAAAATTTATTGTTTTACCAACAATAAAGATTTATCCAAAAAATACTCTACAAGAGATATTTTAAGGCTACAAAAGAAATTTCTTCAAGAGCAATTTCAATTGGAATTAATTGAGCAAAAAACTGCAAGCAATTAATTAAAGAACAAAGTCTTTAAAAAGAATATTAAAGAGAAAACACGCCCAAAAGTGACCAGAGTGAATTTGGAAACAAAGTGACAAAGTTTACAGTGATGAAAGATGCTTTAATTCACTTTTGGGGTGGTTCAGGGGTAAAAATGATTATAAGAGTTACAAACAATGATTATAATGATTTTTTCACGTGGTTAAAAGGATTAAAATGATTAAAAAGTGGTGGTTGGAATCTTTGATTGATTGGTTTAACAGTTTTAAACTAATTAATAAAAGGAAAAGATTCTAACATGAAGAGAAAAGTGGGGCAAAGACATTCTTTTATAGCCATCAATTCTCTTACTCCAAAAGTAAAATTTACTCTTGTCAGTCGTGAAAAACAGTCTGACAACAGAAAAGCCAATTATGGCATCATTGAACCCTGGTTTAGGCCAAAAAAGGGCTGGTTTAAGCCATTTTTAGCCAATTTTAGCAATTTTAGACCCTTAAATCAGCCATTACTATAGCAATACCAGGCCTAGAGCCTTCAAAACACGTCAGAATGTATGTCAGAGGCGTAGAAACCAGTTAAAACTGTTTTTATTATGATTGTTTTATCTTAAGGGTAGTTTTACCCTCTTGGCAACAGCTAAAACTACCCCAGTTGGTATCAAAACCTCATCATCAATTGAGTCCACAGACCCTGTAACTCAATTCCAGGCCAAAAGTGATGAACTTTTGCGTGAATTTTGACATCCCACGCCTGTCAGCAAGGATTTTGGGGGTCTAGCTCCCCCTTAGAGCTGGAGTTCCTTTTCCCCCCCACATTTAATCTTTCCAATTTATTTTTCCTTTAATTCCTCATCATGTATTATACTTGTACTTTACATATGTAATTCAATTCAATTGTACAGTACAATACAGTAATAATTTCCACCTCATATGTAAATCAAAGTTCACTTATGTAATACACGCGCACATTTTGACATTTCAATTGAATTCAATTGAAAATACTTCAATTCCTCATAACTTCTAAACTAAACACAACACCTCAATTTTAACATAAAAATTGATGGTTAACACCACATGTGGTGTGAATTAAATTAAGGTTTTGAGGATTTTCAACTTTTGTATTGAAAATACTAAAAACTTAATTTAAGCTTATTTAGAGTTGAGTTACAAGAATTTCACTCAGAGGTGACCCCACCTGATTTTTTATGAGGAATCCAATGGTGAAATAAATTTTATATGTTTATTTATTGGATAAAAAGTTATAATAAATTTTATTTAACCTTTTTCCAAATTTATTTGTTTTTTCACAATTTTGTTAAAATTTCATTTTTACTTAATTTTTTCAAGTATAAATGTAATTTTATATTTACAAAATTTAATGTATTTTTTATTTTTAAATTATAATTAATTTTTTATTTTTAATATAATTTTATATTTATATTTTGATTTTTATTTTAATAATATAAATAAATTTATTTTATTTATATTAATATGTTATTTTTTATATTTGTGGTCTTTTGGGTATATGAAATTACCTCTAAGGCTCACATTCCCTCCCCCTAAAAAAGAATATTACTTTGTAATATTGGTGTTTCTAGTGTGTCTGAATCTCCTCAGGAGTTTGGTAGCTTCTGGTATATTTTTTTTCTTCTAACCATTCATCTTCACAAGCTGGGTCACTGTACCTAACAAGGTATTCCCTTACTTTCTTGGTTCCTAATTTCCTTTCTTTAAGAACTTTGGTTATTTTCTTAGTACCAGATGTCTCAATAGGAGGTATAACTTGGGGAACCTTATTCCTCAAGGGAAATTTCTCAGCATCACTAGATTTATATGGTTTTATCAAGCTCACTGGAAATGTAGGGTGCTTATTGCTAAGCTCTTCAGATAACTCTACTTCAACAGCATTCTCTCCATGGAGGGCCTTAATCACAAAAGGTCCTGCAAAGGAGTCTTTCAAATTTTTACATCCTTTGATGTTATTGAAGTTAGTGGTGGATACAAGAACTAGGTCCCCCACTTTGAAATCTGGAGTTGCATGAGATTTATCCCATTTGTCTTTAGCATATGCAAAAGAGTCCTCAATGCATCTTACTGCATGCTTTCTAGCTTTGTCTAGCATTCCTTTGAAGCTAGCAGCTGTGGGATGTATTTCAATTAAGTCTTTCCTCAAGGAGTCTTGGGGTAACTTGGGGTTCCATCCTTTTTCTAGAATAGCAGGAGTCTGATTGGTACTAGCATGGATTGATGTTTTATATGCTAATTCCAGTGCTGGTAACAGAGTACACCAATCATGGGTAAATCCATCACAATCTTTGAATTCAAGGCCATATGCACAAAATCTTCTCACCATGTCCTCTAAGGTTTGGATCATTCTTTCAGCCAGGCCATCAGTTTGTGGGTGGTAGGCTGTAGAGAAAGACAGTTTAGTGCCAAATAATTGGTGAAGATTTGTCCATAGTGCTGAAGTGAATTTGGGATCTCTATCACTGATGATATTTGTAAATATCCCAGTCCATGACACTACTCTATTCCATATCAGAAGAGCTGTATCCATGGCTGTATCATCTTTGTGACATGGTAAAAAGATTGGAGTTTTACTGAATCTGTCCACAATTACTAGGCAAGCATTATAGCTCCTGTCACCTCCTGGTGGTAGGCCAGTTACCCAATCCATATGGACAATTTCCCAAGGTCTGTTTGGTTCTTGGATTTTCATCATATTTCCAAGTCTTTTGCCAGTGGATTTATTTGCCTTTTGGCATCTGTCACAGGTTTTGCAATACTCTGCAACATCTTTTTGCCACATTGGCCACCATATGCAGGTCTTCACTTTCTCTCTTGTTCTGTCTTCAGAAAGATGTCCTGAAAAGGGACTATCATGGCATTCTTTCAGTACAAGATTGATTAATGACCTGTCTACAACTGCCATGACACATGTGTGCTTGGTTCTGTGGTAAATTATACCATCCAGTAGGTGAAATCTTCCTTCATTATAAGATTTTCTCCATACTTCATCCAAGGCATGTATTAGAGAGTTGTCTTTACAGTCTTTGTTAAGTAATTGGCATAAGATGCTACAATTCTTATCTTGAGTGTAACTATTTCTGACTTCTTCAAAGAAGGTGGTGTTCAAGTCTGTAACACTTATTCCTTCTATTGGAATTTGTGGTGAAGCTTCTTCTGGAACATAAGCAGGATTATCAATGTTATTTGGTAATGGCCATCTGCTTAGTCCATCTGCATTTATATGAATATTCCCATCCTTATGAACAATAGTCATATTGCCTCTGTATTCTTGTATGGCTATTTGCCATCTGAGCATGTGTCTGTTAGGTGTTTTCATGTTCAAAAGTGATTTCACAGCTGTACAATCTGTTATTACTTCAAAAACACATCCCTCTAAGAAATAGTTCAATTTCTCCAAGGCCCAGACAAGGCATAGACATTCCATTTGACTTGCTCCATATCTGGCTTCAGTTGGTTTGATTTGCCTGGATATGAAACATATTGGTCCTTCTACAGGTTTGTCATTTATGATCTGAACTTGGTGAAGTGCAGCACCTAGTCCATCCCCTGATGCATCAATATACAGTTTGAAAGGCAATTTAAATTCTGGCATCAGTAAGAGTGGAGCAGTGGTCAATGCTTCTCTTAGAGATTCAAAAGCTTTGACTCTGTCAACAGTCATTTCAAATACTGTGTCTTTGTCACACAACTTATAAAGTGGTCTTGCTATGGATGCAAAGTCTTTAATGTGTTGCCTGTAATATCCTGCAAAACCTAAGAATGACTGAATTTCCTTCTTATTCTGAGGCATGGGTTTTAACAATACTGCTGCAACTTTGTTTTTATCAGTTCCAAGGGACAAACCAGATACAACATGTCCTAGTGCCTTAAGTTCCTTAAATCCAAAATGACATTTCTTCAAGGAGATTTTCATGTTTAATGATTGGATTTTTGTCAAAACTCTTGATAATCTGTACATGTGCTCCTCCCAATTCTTTGAGCAGATAATAATGTCATCAATGTAAATGATTAACCATCCCTCTGAGAGTTCTTCAGGGAAGATTTCATTCATCATTCTTTGGAAGTGTGAAGGTGCATTTTTGATACCAAAAGGCATCCTTAAGTATTCATACACTCCACAATGAACAATAATTCTCAAGTATTTTCTTGCTCTTGGTGTTACCACATTTTGATGGAATCCTTTAAGGGCATCCATAGTGGTTATATACACTGCTTGAGATATTTGAGTAAGGGCAATTTGGATTTTTGGTATTGGGTATCTGTCTGGAACAGTGTAAGTGTTCAGAGCTCTAAAGTCCCCAACCATTCTGGATTTTCCATTATTCCATGCCACTATAACTGGTGTAGTTATTTCTACTTCCTCATTGTGGCCTACTTTTCTTATTACACCAAGGTCTAGAAGTTCTTTGATATGAATTTCTAGAGCTTCTCTTGATTTTGGACTTGCTGGATAAGCAGGTCTTCTTAAGAGTGGTGGATAAGGTCTCTCAATGTTAAGAATGATGTCAACTTCATGACCAATAATTGCTCCCAGAGGTTCTTTGTCTGTAGCAAATGCTCCTCTGTGGTCATACAAAAGGGAAGAAAGTTCATTTTCTTGTTTATCAGTCAGATGAAGGCTTATTTCAGCCTCATTTAACTGTTCAGACTTGAATTTCTCTAACTCTAAGTTGACTGGTGATACTTTGTTTACTGTAATTTGTCTTTTAAATGGTAAAAAGGCAAATTCCTGGCGCTTATTGTCCCCAATTGTAAAGTATCTGTCTTTGTTATTATGTAAATCTATCCCATACATGATTAAATAGTCATTCCCCAATATAAAATGGGTGCTAGAGCAATTTTCCATAACAACAAATTCAACTGTGATCCTTAAATTCCCATTTATGTGTGGGAATATGACATTGGTCTCAAAGATTCCTAATGCTTTCATTGGGTTACTTGCACTGTTGAATTTTATACCATCAATTGGTAACAATTGGTCTTCAAAATTTGGTACACAAGTCTTAAGAAAAGATTTTCCAACACAAGAGCAGAAGGCTCCTGGGTCAAGCAAAAGTTTAGTGGGCTTGTTGTCAATCACCACTTCTGTTATACAGGAGTTACCAGCTGTATAACCTTTTCCTCTGTTTGGTTTTGTCTTCATAAGTTGTGCATCTTGAACTTTTGATAAATCAACTTGACCATTGCTCAATTGTGGTAAGTGGGAATAAGATTCCATGATGTCAAAAGTGGCATTGATATTTTCTATATATTTTGAAGATTCAGAAAATATGGATGACTTATCATCTGAATTGTCTTCAATTATGTCTTCTTTTTCAACATCTGGTCCCTTTTCAATGTCAATTTCATTGATTTTCCCCCTTTTTGGACATGTATTGGCTAAATGGGTGGTGCTTTGGCAAATATGGCATTTTCTGACTGTATCTGCAGATTTATATTTAATATTACTAGAATTTTCTTTGGGGTTTTTGTCCACAGAATCTTTCCAAGGTGTATTAAACCTTGTTTTAAGATTCACCCTACTAGAACCAATTTTGGTTCTGGTGGTTACTTCTTCTAGTATATTTATAATATCTTCCGCTGAAGATTGTTCAGTAGTCCTGCTTTTGACAGCATGCTCTAAGTCACCTCCACATTGTCTCAGAATTTTTCTATGGATCATAAATTCTGACATGTCAGGATATAATGCTGTTAATCTGTCCTTTTGTTGGCAAAACCATGGTAAAGCTTTGTCTTTATCAGCATTAAATTTGGCAGATTCAAAGGCTGTTTCAACTTTAAACCTCCAAGCATCATTTGCCCATTTGTTGATGATTTGGGTTTTCCACCAAGTCCAACTCTGGTGTCCATGTGCTTGTCTTATTTTGATGTACCATCTGTGAGCTGATCTGGTAAACAAGGTGTTAAACCTGGCTGTTACCAATCTGTCTGGTAATTCAAAATCTTCCTTGATCATGTCAATACCTCTAATGAATTCCATATGGTCATACTCTCCTTCACCACTGAAGTGAGGCCATTCTTTAAATTTTGGAACTTCTTTCAAGAGTGCTTGGCCCATTGATGGTTCCAAGTTATGAAAAGAAGTGGATAATTCATTTTTTAATTGTGAATTATCAGGATCCAATACTTGTGGATTTGGGATTCTTGTGCCCTCATTTTGATTTAGAGGTGTAGACATTCTTGGTAAGGTGTTCAGTATTTGTTCAATGTCATTCATTTTACTGTTGCTACACCTTTGGGAATTTCTGTATTCATGTTGGAAGCTTTGTATTAAATTTATTATTTCAATTTTATACATGTCTTCCTTATGTGTCAGTTCTTGCCATAACTCTGTCTGTCTTGTATTATCAGAAGTGACTTGGGTCAATTTCATTGATAATTTTGATACTTCTTCTTGTGAAGCATCAAAACACTTTTTCAAGGCAATGGTATATGTCTTTACTTCAGTAAATGAATTTGAAATGTCATCAAGGACTTTCTTGTTATCTGTTTTGATAATATTTATGGCTTGTTTAATTCTTGTTTCAATCATGTCATCAATATTGAATTTAGAATATTTATCTGTTAATTCTTTAATAATGGCAGATTGTTCATTTATTTTAATGTTAGAAGAATTGTCATTATTAGAATTTTTAATTGTTTTTAAAACTTTTTCAAAACACATAAGTGTTTCATTAATTTGGCACAGACTCAGGTTGTTTGTTTTAATGTTGTTACAAATGGTTTCATTTTTATCAGAAACATGTTTTTTCACGTCATTTATAGCATTATACAACTCTGGGATGGAATCAAATATGTCAGAAATCATTTCTGGAACCTTAATCTGGCTTCCTCCTTCTTCTGTAATTCCATCATGGTTCTGGCCATCTGAAATACATTTTCCATGGCATCCTGCTGAATCTTTGGGATTCTGTAGCCCTGGCTGTAAGGTTTTGGGGCTGGTGCCTTCCCTTTGCCCTTGTTTGGAGTTTGTGGCTGCTTTTTCACGTTGGAATTGCTGCTGCTGGCCACTGGGGCTGTTTTTGGCACTGTTTTGGGTGGTGGAGGGTTGTTTTTCCTCCATTCTAGTGTCAAAAGCATCATGTTTTTCTTCTCCATCAATGGATGCCATCCATTGAGCAATTTGCAAGTGTTGGGATGGCCCAAGAATTTTCTTACTGTCAGGTAAGAATTCATGCAATTCTTCCACAGGTCTGCAAGGATCTGGTACTCTTTGAATTGAAGTGCATTGTTGTATGCACTGTGGCTGGCTTTGTATATGTCCACAGAGGCTTGTTGTGGCGGTGTCAGCTCTTTTTGAAGGTAAAATGGTATTATCAGCTTCAGAATGACCCATTTTAGTTGTTTGGAACTCATCAACTGACCCTTTTCCTTCTGTACCTGGTTGGCCTCTGCCATAATCACGTCTATTACCTTTTTGGGAGCTGCTTGAGGGGTTGTAGCTGGCTCCTGACCTGGTTGAAGGCATAATTATGGTTAAAAAAGGTTTAAAATAGTATTTTTACGTCAAAAACTTACTATTGGCCAAATTTTTAGCTTTCTGAAGGGTATTACTTATGTCCAAGTTAATTAATTCAGAAGATATTGGTTCAGGCTGGTTATTTTGAGTCACAATAACAGTGCTATTATGATCAGAATTAACAGTACTGGCAGGGATAATGCTGGTTACTGTTGAGGCTGTTTCAATGTTTTCTTGTCTTACCACGTTGTCAGACACTAAAATTAATGAAAAAGCCAATTAATTAAGTAAAAAAAAGGATATTTCAAAAAAAGAAATAAAAATTTAAGCCTCACTTATAATATGAAAAAAATTATTTTTTATGGGTTTTTTGAATTATAAGTATTTTTTATGTGTTTTTAAATTTTTCAATATAAGAAAAAAGATTTAAAAAGAGTAAAAAAAATATGTCACAGGTAAAATATCACGGCTGGGCCCCCAAATGTAAGGTGTGGATATGAAACTTTGATTAAAAATCAAGTACTTTTCCTGTCCTCAAAATTTGTATAAGGTAAAATTCAGTTAAAAATAGTATGAAATATTATTTTTAAGAGAAAACACGCCAATTTTATTGTTTATAACTTTATTAGTATAAAACAATAATATAAAAATTTATTGTTTTGCCAACAATAAAGATTTATCCCAAAAAATACTCTACAAGAGATATTTTAAGGCTACAAAAGAAATTTCTTCAAGAGCAATTTCAATTGGAATTAATTGAGCAAAGAACTACAAGCAATTAATTAAAGAACAAAGTCTTTAAAAAGAATATTAAAGAGAAAACACGCCCAAAAGTGACCAGAGTGAATTTGGAAACAAAGTGACAAAGCTTACAGTGATGAAAGATGCTTTAATTCACTTTTGGGGTGGTTCAGGGGTAAAAATGATTATAAGAGTTACAAACAATGATTATAATGATTTTTTCACGTGGTTAAAAGGATTAAAATGATTTAAAAGTGGTGGTTGGAATCTTTGATTGATTGTTTAACAGTGTTTAAACTAATTAATAAAAGGAAAAGATTCTAACATGAAGAGAAAAGTGGGGCAAAGAAGACATTCTTTTATAACCATCAATTCTCTTACTCCAAAAGTAAAATTTACTCTTGTCAGTCGTGAAAAACAGTCTGACAACAGAAAAGCCAATTATGGCATCATTGAACCCTGGTTTAGGCCAAAAAAGGGCTGGTTTAAGCCATTTTTAGCCAATTTTAGCAATTTTAGACCCTTAAATCAGCCATTACTATAGCAATATCAGGCCTAGAGCCTTCAAATCACGTCAGAATGTGTGTCAGAGGCGTAGAAACCAGTTAAAACTGTTTTTATTATGATTGTTTTATCTTAAGGGTAGTTTTACCCTCTTGGCAACAGCTAAAACTACCCCAGTTGGTATCAAAACCTCATCATCAATTGAGTCCACAGACCCTGTAACTCAATTCCAGGCCAAAAGTGATGAACTTTTGCGTGAATTTTGACATCCCACGCCTGTCAGCAAGGATTTTGGGGGTCTAGCTCCCCCTTAGAGCTGGAGTTCCTTTTCCCCCCCAAATTTAATCTTTCCAATTTATTTTTCCTTTAATTCCTCATCATGTATTATACTTATAATTTACATATGTAATTCAATTCAATTGTACAGTACAATACAGTAATAATTGACACCTCATATGTAAATCAAAGTTCACTTATGTAATACATGCGCACATTTTGACATTTCAATTGAATTCAATTGAAAATACATCCAATTCCTCATAACTTCTAAATTAAACACAACACCTCAATTTTAACACAAAAATTGATGGTTAACACCACATGTGGTGTGAATTAAATTAAGGTTTTGAGGATTTTCAACTTTTGTATTGAAAATACTAAAAACTTAATTTAAGCTTATTTAGAGTTGAGTTACAAGAATTTCACTCAGAGGTGACCCCACCTGATTTTTTATGAGGAATCCAATGGTGAAATAAATTTTATATGTTTATTTATTGGATAAAAAGTTATAATAAATTTTATTTAACTTTTTTCCAAATTTATTTATTTTTTCACAATTTTGTTAAAGTTTCATTTTTACTTAATTTTTTCAAGTATAAATGTAAGTTTATATTTACAAAATTTAATGTATTTTTTATTTTTAAATTATAATTAATTTTATATTTATATTTTGATTTTTATTTTAATAATATAAATAAATTTATTTTATTTATATTAATATGTTATTTTTTATATTTGTGGTCTTTTGGGTATATGAAATTACCTCTAAGGCTCACAGTGGGGGTAATGTTTCTATTACTAGGACTACTGATTCTAGAGTGGTTTACAACTACTTCTGGTTCTTGTGTACTTCTTTTACCAAATCTAACAGCTTCTGGATCATGGGGTCTGACTCTTTCCTCCTCTGGTTGAAGGAGGCTTTGTTCTTGCCCTTGTTGCCTTGTCTTCTCCTGGAAACTTCCTGGAATTGTGAAGAATGGTGACTCTTGGCCACTGATCTGCTGGTTTCTGAATGGTGTGAAGCTACTGGAGAGCTGATTTGGCATGCTCCTTGTGAACCTGAAGGAATCTGAGTAGGCCCTGTCTGGGTTAACTGTTCTTCTATAGCTTGGATAGTGGCTTGATTCTCCCTTATCCTCTGTGCCCTTGCCTCCAGGAGTCTGTGCTGCCTGGTAGGATTCCAACCCTTGGTGATTACCATAAGGTCCTTGAAGTCTATCTCTTTGAGACAGATCTTCTGGCAACTTGATCCCAGTTCTGCCCAGTGAGTTTCTAGGTTGAACCTTTTGTTGTCCATGCTCCATTGAACCAAATCTTTGAGGAGTTGGTGGATTTGAAGAACTTGATCCATATCCTTCCAGTCCTCTGGTTTGAGGTTTCTGTTGAATTGGAGTGTGAATGGCAAGGTTGATATTATCTCCCTCATTGTTTTGCCATCCACCACTGTGTCCAATGTGTCTTCTTTCAGGTCTTCTGGTTCTAGACATTCCTGCTCTATCCTCTGGCTGGTTCCTTTGGAAGCCAAGGTCTCTGAGGTATGCAGGGGACATATCAGTGTTTTCAAGCAGTCAAAAACTTTATGTTCTTAGGGTATTTACCTTTGACTGTGCCTTGTACAAATTTGTTATCTGCTGATTTGGGCAGTTTGCCTTTGGAGGTTACAACTGGGTTAATAATTGTAATCTTCCCTGTACAAGTGAATAAGGTTGGTTTACCTTGTATTGAAGCAGAGTTTCGTGGTTTTCTACTCCTCTGAGTGGCTATTGGTGTCCACTTTTTGGCTGTAATGAGGCCTTCACTAAGCCTCTTTCCTTTACCCTTGCTGCCCTCTGGTTCTGAGGGTGTCACTGGTGTGTTGGCCTGTGACTGGGTCTCAAGTGGGATGTAGCTTTCTTCCACTGAATCAAAACAGGAAAAAGAGGGCTTATGTCAGTTAAGACTTCTTAAATGGCTGGTTTTGCATGTCTAAGAATGGCCTCTGGGCTTGTATATTATTACAGTATGCCCTTGTATAATGACAATGTAATTGAATTAACAATTTCACGTCAAAAATACAGCTTATGGTGTCCTGTCACACTGTTTGTGTATCAGTATCCCTCAGATACACTTGTGGTTTGCAAGTGTATTCTGTAAAAGTGGTTTGTATACAAGTGTTATTGAATTAACAATACACTTGACCACGCCTCAACTGATGGTTTTTCAGTCAGAGGTGTCCTTATTCAGTTAAGAATACAGGACTTTATTAGTGGCTTATGTGTTTTTATATGCAAAACACGCCAAAAATAATAAATTACTGTGGGTATTAACCACGTAAAAATACTCTTATAATATGAGTATATATAAAAAAAGGTAAAAATATATAAAATATATATTTTTAAACAGAAATTACGCCTAAAAATGATAAAACAATGTGTTAATAAGTCATAAAAAAGAGAAAAAACTTACTTGTAAGGGTCCAAAAAGTTAAAAAAAACACGGCCAGGCCCCCAAAATGTCAGGCTGAGTCTATGATAAAGGTGTATAAGAGTATTTACAAGCTTTAACTATGACTGTGACACGGTAAAAATGGTTTTAAAAGATGATAAGATTGATAATAAATGATTTTAATTTAAGATTTAAAGGGCTTTACTATAGAGATATAGTGGTGGTGAGCGCTGTTGAAAGCCCTGGGTGCAGCTTTACCTGTTGGATTACAATAATAAAGACTACAATACTTTAAATTAAGAGTATACCTGATTATTTAACCAAGAGTAAAACTGTTTTTGACAGTTTACTACGTAGGTTATTCAAGAGAAGGATGAGGAAAGGTTTTTGGCTGTGAAAAGCCCTCCTTTTATCCTGAAATTGAGGTGGAAAGGCTGCTAGACCTTTCCACGTAGAGGAAGTGAAGATTTTTTCATTCTCCAGGACAGGCTTGTGGTTTGCAAACAGCCTGTATACCCTGTATTGGGCTCAGATGTGGTTTTGAAACCACATCTGGGCAGTTTTCACCAATACAGGGTGAAAATTTTCATCTGGGGACCTCACAGCCTGATTCTGATGTGTATGACGCGTAGAATGCTGTACAGAAACTGTATGGGACCCCAGTATTGACTGACATATGAGGTATTGAAGTAAAAACATGCTTCTTCATCTATTTGACACCTCATATTCATGGTTATGGGATATTATCCCATGGTAAGGCTGTATCTGACAGTAGGTGGGATTTTGACCTTAAAATGGTCATAACTCTGTCGGTTTTTGAGATATCAAGCTCAAAGTTGGTTCATTGAATAGCTCTGTATGGGCTCTACACAATGGTACCCAACTTGACATGGCTATCATTAAATATGACAAAGTTATCCCATGTACAAGTATTTTTGTACATTGGCGTGGTCTGGTCAAAAGCTGTATTAAGCTTGTTTGGCCAATAACTTCTGTTGTAGTTGAGTTATGAGGAAATGGATGGCACCATCAGATAGCCCTGATTGTGCGTTTTCCAAAAAGACCCCACTTTAGGTATCTCACACTAAAACTGTAAAAGTTAGATGAGAGGTGAATGTTTTGTTCACCCTTATTTGGTCTGAATTTGACCATAACTCAAGTAATACTGGTGCTAGCTCAGTTTGGCTGGTACCATTGGATAGCCCTGGCTTAGAGCTCCATTTTGAATACCCATTTGATGGGGTTAAGCCTCTCCTTCTAGATTTTAGATGAGAGGTGAAAATTAAGGTTTATGCTCAGCAATAACTTTGAGCAGGAATAACTTTGTTGTTTCTTGTTGTATGGTGATGGGACTTATATTTTCAGGAAGAGGTGAGTTTCCTCTTTCTTTTGATACCTTTTGAGCTAATTTGGCTCAGCTCCATGTTTTGGTGGTATTTTGGCTATACCATTGGTTTATGGTATTTTGGCTGTCATGCTTGTGCTCTGGTTTTGAGTCACAGGCTGACAATTACAAATGGGATAAAATCCTCAGCTGGCTCAAATCATCTCTGCCTTCATAAATAATCACTGAATTTTATTTCCAATTAATAACACACCTAAACACTTTCACATCAACCATAGATATTTATACACAAACCAACTGTACTCCCAATTCCTGCAACAATGACAACCCGGCCCTATTCCTCAATGCGTATATGCATGTGTCAACAATGCTCAACTCAAACAAACTCTTCCCCTGAGGGTGATAGGCAAGGAGCTGCCTTCACACCTTTCCAATATAAACAGCACATTAAAAAGCTCAAATCAACCATTGCACCCAAATCTCTTCCAAACATCCCTACTTCTGCATCAGGATCTGGGTGCCCACAAATTCTATTGGATCAAATCTTCCCAGCTGATTATTCACGTTTGACCCAAAGCACTTTCTCAACTCCAGCGGGTCTCAATTCAACTGCACAGAGACCATATAGTGGCAGTCAAACCCTTCCCCCACAAGACCTAGGAATGATAATATCTGCCATTCTATCATTAAGGTATAATTTACCCCGCAGGGCTTCACGCATACTCAACCCCGCCCTGAACCTGCTGATCAAGTCCAGTATCTCAAGCTCAGCTGGTCCCCCCGCTCCTGCATTCCATATACCTCAAGATCTGAGTACCATATTTGAACATCTCCAATTGGAGCCAGTGATTCAAAACTATATATGTTGTCCTAAATGTTTCTCTCTTAATGGCCTTACTGAATCAGTCACAACTGACCAACCCCACTGTCAACGCCATAATGACCCAAATGATCATGATCCCCCTTGCACACAATCATTAGGAAAATTCATCTATTCATCTGAGCCCCACACCCAAAACACAACCAACATGAAGCAAAAATTTATACCAACAAAACATTTCATTTATCAACCATTCAAAAATTGGCTTGCCAGATTTCTCCAGCGGGCTGGAATTATGGACATTCTGCATCAACATCAACAATCCCAAACTCCCGAAGATTCCCCAAAACGTGACGTCTGGGATGGATTGGTCTGGAGACGCTTCACTGGCACTAGAAATATCCATGACCCCCCATTCATGTCCATTCCTGGTGCATTGGCCTTCTCCATATATGTGGACTGGTTTAATGCACATGGAAAGTCAACCCGGTTGGCTAGCATTGGACCTATCATGCTTATTTGTCTCAATCTCCCCCCAAGTGAAAGATTGAAGCCCGAGAATGTCTATGTTGCAGGAATCATCCCTGGTCCGAAGGAGCCAACTGTGCTTCAATTGAATTATCTATTAATGCCACTCATCAACGAGCTCAAAGAGCTATGGCAAGGTTACCATTTTGCACCCACCTCAACAGGTCCTTCAGGATCCTTTATCCGTGTTGCCATCCTCACAGCCATTGCGGATGTGGTTGCCATGCGCAAGCTTACTGGATTTATTTCCCATTCAGGAAACCACTTTTGTAATTTTTGCACCATTCACAAAGCTCAAATTGAAGAAATTGGTCCTCAATTTCACTACACGCGCTCATACCAAAGTCATAAATCAACCATTGCCAAATGGCTTCGGGCAACCCCACAACAAAGACAAGCAATTTTCTCTGAGTATGGAGTGCAATATTCAATTTTGGAAGACCTTCCGTATCGGGATGCAACCAGAATGGTTAATCTTGACATAATGCATAATTTAATACTTGGAATTTTGAAGGATCATGCAACTTTCAAATTGTGCATTCCAGAGGCGAAATCAAAAATTTACTTCAGGTCCCGCAGGAAATCCAATGACACCAACAGTTCAGACTCAGATTCCAAGACCTCCAACAGCTCTCTTGATAAAATCACATTGAGAGAGGCCCGCTCCCTGAGAAGAGACGCAGCAAAAATAATAAATGAGCCACTCCCCACTACTTCCACCCAAAAAAACTACTTCCCAATGCCCACCCCTAACACAGAACATCCATCTAGTGGTTCTGCGGAGATTCCTTCATTTGATGCCGATTACATCCCCACTTCTGAAATACCCTCTGAATTGGATATCACTGCACTGAGTGATCACCAGATCAAGGGTGAGGCTCTTGAGCATCTCCGACAAATCATATCTGAGACCATAATTCCCTCATCATGGACAAGAGTTCCCCGCAAAATGGGTTCCCCCTCTCATGGTAGCTTAAAAGCCGCTGAATGAGCTCTCTTATATAAGGTCTATATTCCATTTCTAATGCTCAGTCAACAGATGTCATTAGATGCACACCAATCTGCCAACACTCAAAGAAAAATGGGTCAGTCAGAAGAACTTGCAAATGAACTAGCCAAGAATACATTCCATTTGATTAGTGCTATCAACATTGCCACAAGCTGGACTGTTTCAATAGATGATGCGACTGCATTTGCTGAACATTGGAAAAAATTCCGCCTTTCCAATCAACACCTGTTCCCAAAACAGAAAAGTAAACCAAATCATCATTTTGCTGATCATATTCCCGAACTCTTCCAACGTTGGGGCCCAGCACAAGCCTCAGCCACATGGTGTTATGAGCGCTTGATTGGAGTATTTGCAAATATGCCAACAAATAACAAGATATGTACGTCAATTAATAAGATCAATATATTCACATTGATTAAACACCTGAACTGAATAAGACTAACTTTTTGCAACTCTGAATAGATGATATCGATAAAACCTTACTTCAACATATCTGTCGATGTTCCAACCTTTCTGTTCTCCTGAAATCCCCATCTGTGCCATGTGAAATAAAACAGCTTTTCGAATCACAGCCACCTGCCGTGTTCAATCACCATAAATATAACAAGCCATCCCGCCATGACCAACAAAATTATGATTGCCTGGTTGAGTACTTACAGACTTTTCATGCAACAAGGGAAATAGTTGATTGGATCAGCTTAGACACTACCGTGCAATCCACAAGTCCTCCCACTTCAAGGATTGTCTCACCTTGGTATTTTCCAGTTTCAAACATTAATATTGGGAACAATATATTTTCAACTGAATCCAAAAATATCAGCAACAGTGTGATATGTTTTCTGAGGGGCAACTCACGACAATTTGGTATTATTGATAGCATTTTTAAAGTCTCTGAGCCATCTAGCATACTTAAAAACAACTTTCTGATTTTAAAAACTTTGAAGATTGATGTGAATTTCCTACCAGATTGGCCGTATCTCAATATTTATAAAGCTGTTGGTTTTGATGATGGACACTTGATTATATCAGAAGAAGAAATAGAGGGTAACTGTGGATTGTATGATAACAAAGCTCTGTCATGTGGACTGCTTGTAATGATAAAGCTGTTATTTCATGATATTTAGTCTACAAAAATGCAAATCTCTCAGATTCATTAGCAATTTTGCTAGTGAAATAATTGCCTCAAAATTTAGTGACAGAGACATGCCATTGTGACAAGCAAAGCCCATTATTTCACATTGCCACAAAGAACTTACTATTTTGACATTGGGTACAGTGTGAATAAGCCAAGTCCAATGATCAAATGACCCACACACTCACCTTTCACAGCATCCAAAATTTCTAACTGCGCCATCATCATGTTGGAAGCGGAATTGGCTTTTGCGTACCCACACCCGCATGTGCACCCGCACGCGCCAATGCACACGCAAACCCACCCGCACACGCCAATGCACACGCAAACGCACCCACCCCCGCGCATGCACACGCACACTTCATGGATGACCTGGTGAAGTCAAACCCCCCGCCTACATCAAGACTGGCTGAAGGACATCTTTGATGTGTGTTTGTGAAAACAGGCGGGTCTGGTGTAATTTTTACCAATCATCGAATGGTTGTGGGATCATCAGGTGGTGAGGAATCTGAGTTGAAGGCACAGGGGAACCAATATTATTGGATGTCACAGGATTTGGTGTTGTGGAACTCCTTTTGGTGTGGGATTGGATAAGGCAGTCCTTGAGGGGGAAATCACAGGTAAACAGTTTTGAATTGCTGAATTAATCCTGTAACCAAGGGTGCTAATGGTGTTTTAGCTGCCCCTCTAAATATACTAAACAATCTCCCTACAGAGCTCACAAATCAATATTTAAGATTGTGGCTTTACAACTAGAGAAGACTTTTCAGCAGTCTCTATCAGACCTATTCAATAATCAGACTAATGATAAAATAATAATAATTTTAAATAATAAATTTGTAGGTGATTTCAAGATGATAAGATAATAATTGAGTAGATAAATAATAGATAAAATAGTACTGAGTGGTGATTTTAAGTTGTTTTCTTTGTTGAAGGTATTTTGTTTAATGGATAATAGTTTAATATGAGAAAATTTAGTAATAGTGATAATATAATAATATTGTTTGGTAGTTTTAAATAGTTGTTGTTGGTACATAATTTTGATAATATGTAAAAATATATTTTGTGATAATATCAATAGTGATATAGATTTTCTTCTAGTGAGAAGAGTATAATATAAATATTTTGTTGAATATGAGTATTTTACTAATAGATGAATTTATAATATAGGCAGACCTACTGTTAACTACAGCTATATATAAATCACTTTTAATGTAATGTAATAATAATAATAATAATTTCTAGATTAACCTACTAGTAAGGGATGAATAATTATTCTCCTTCTTGGTATATAATTATTTGCATGAGGAAAGAGGAGAAAAATGAGAGAGAGAGGCCTCTTTTTATGTTGTGAGAAGTACCCATGGGCTCTCCATGTAAAGTGTTATTCTTGCCCTTGAGGTAATTTTGCTGGTGTAGATTTTTTGTAACAAAAGTCAGATGACCTATCTGCTACACTGTATTAGTAATCTTTCACAGCCTTGAGAGATTAATGCTAGTGTGTAAAATTGAGAATGGTATCATATTACTGAGATATTTTTTCCATTTGTTTGGTCAAAATGAAGGTTGAGATGTTTTCCTTGGTGGGGATTTTTGATAAAAAATATCAGATGACTTCTCATTTGCACTGCTTTAGTCAGCTTGCACAGTCTTGAGGAATTAATGCTGGTGAGTAAAGGATGAAGATGGTGTCATGTGAATAAGCCCCTGTATAATTTGTTTGTAAGCTTTATCTAGTTCCAGGTGATCATGCTGTGTAATGTGGGGATATCTTGGGTTTTAATTCTTGATTACTGTCATTGCTGTGTGGTTTACAGTTTAGTGTATTCCCTTGCATGCAGCTGGTTGAAATTGAATTGGGTTGTATTTGATGATCCTGAGGCTGTGTACTGTACAGATCTTATGCATGTGGACTGCATAAGTCTTATTTGGGCTCCTGTATTGTTGTGTAATTTTTAAGTTTTCTTTTTTTTAGTGGATTTTCATGTATTGAGTTGAATTGGATACTGTCATATGATCCTTGTGTCACATGAACTGTATTTGGTTACTGTGATTCTTAGTAATATAATCTTCTTGATGGATTTAGAGTGGATATAATGTTACAATGTTACTTTTCCCATGTAATTTTGAGTTTCTGTATGTATGAAGCCCATTGTTGATTCTGTAAGGCTTATATGTAGGTCTTCTTGTATAATTCCATAATATTGGATTCCCCTATTATTTATTTGATTGTAGAAATATGTTGATTATTTCAATTCTGAATGCCAAATCTTCCATTCCTCCCTACTGTTGATGTTATTCCTGGGTTTTTTGTGATTTTAAGCATGTCCTTTGAGTGGTGATTTCCTGAATTAGTCATTGGGATCTTGATTTTCCAACTTTTAATTTCCAAAAAATTTCTTGAAACTGGTAAAAAGGTATGGAATACCACATCCCCCTCTCCATTTAATGCTGTCCCCAGCATTCCAGTTTCAAGTACAATATCCTGGGTTCATAAGTGAGAATCTTCTTTCTTTAAATATTTATTTCAATAAATTCAGCTGATAATTCCATTGATGGCTTGTTATATTGATTTTGAATCTCCATATTTTCTTATTTGATTTGTACCCTGTTGTTGCTTTTTTGTTTGTTTGTTTATCCATGTTAATGTTGTCCTATATCATTAATACTTATTTACGGTAATTTCCCTCTCCATTTAATAAAAAATCCTTCCAGCTATAAATAACTCCTTTTAATCAATTGTTTCCACCAATGTTTCCACAAAATAAAATAAATGAATAATAATAATAAAAAATTGGTACAGTTTAAGGTCTTATCTGGGACCACAGCTTGAATTCTTGAAGTTTGTTTGATAAAAAAGATGATTTAGACAGTTTGAGGTCTTATCAAGGACCTTTTCTTGATGTAATTTTGTTTGATGATGGACAAAAATAAGGAAAATTGAGATATTTAGACAGTTTAAGGTCATATCAAGGACCATTTATTGAGTTAAGTTGTTGATGATAAATAAATAAAAAAAATAGGAAATTTAGACAGTTTAAGGTCATTTCAAGGACCTTTTCTTGAGTTGAAATTTGTTGAATTGTCTTGATGAAAGGTAAAAAATAATTATTTAGACAGTTTAAGGTCTTATCTAGGACCTCTACTTGAGTTGATTCTTGTTGAATTGTCTTGATGAAAGAGAGAAAATGATTTAGACAGTTTAAGGTCATATCTAGGACCTATTTTCTTTTTGATTTATTTGTTGATGATGATGAAAAAATAGAATATTTGGACAGTTTAAGGTCATTTCAAGGACCTTTTCTTGAGTTGAAATTTGTTGAATTGTCTTGATGAAAGGTAAAAAATAATTATTTAGACAGTTTAAGGTCTTATCTAGGACCTCTACTTGAGTTGATTCTTGTTGAATTGTCTTGATGAAAGAGAAAAAAAATGATTTAGACAGTTTAAGGTCATATCTAGGACCTATTTTTTTTTTGATTTATTTGTTGATGATGATGAAAAAATAGAATATTTGGACAGTTTAAGGTCATTTCAAGGACCTTTTCTTGAGTTGAAATTTGTTGAATTGTCTTGATGAAAGGTAAAAAATAATTATTTAGACAGTTTAAGGTCTTATCTAGGACCTCTACTTGAGTTGATTCTTGTTGAATTGTCTTGATGAAAGAGAAAAAAAATGATTTAGACAGTTTAAGGTCATATCTAGGACCTATTTTTTTTTGATTTATTTGTTGATGATGATGAAAAAATAGAATATTTGGACAGTTTAAGGTCATATCAAGGACCTTTTCTTGAGTTGAAATTTGTTGAATTGTCTTGATGAAAGATAAAATAATAATTCAGACAGTTTAAGGTCTTATCTAGGACCTCTTCTTGAAGTTTTGAGTTGTGTTGGAAATATTTGCCTAATTGCATTGGTTTTGTCCTATTTTTTTTTATTGTATTGATTAGTGTTGAGGCCTAATATCCTCCTTCCCCATGTCATCCTCTTCATGACAACTCTAAACTACAACCCCTTGATGATTATTAAATGGGTGGGCACCCCCTCTCCATTTAAATTTTTTTTTTGCCCTAATTACCACTTTTTATACCAGTCATGATGTTTTTTTTTTTTTTTTTTTTTTTTTTTTTTGATAATAATAATAATAATTCTAATTTTAATAAATTTAATTTTAATTTTAATATTAATAATAATTTTGATTTTAATAAATTTAATTTTTAATTTTAATATTAATAATAATTCTAATTTTAATATTAATAATAATTTTTAATTTTAATAAATTTAATTATAATTTTATTATTTTTTTATTTTTTTATTTTTTTTTATTTTTTTTTTTTTTGGAGTAGCTGGGTGTGAATACTTCAAATTTGAAGTGTTTGGTTTTGTTTTCTAGCCGCGGGTGTTTCTTTTGTTGACTGTTCAAATCCAACTTCTACTATTTTGTATTAATATTGATAATTTTTTTTTGTGTGTGTTTTTTGTAGTTTCTACCCTGTACTGTATAGTACAGTACTCTTCTGTTTTCGTCGCGATCGATCCTCTTTTTTTTTTTTCTTCTTTTTCCATTGCAATCGATTGTTTTTGCTTTTTTTTTTTTAATTTTAATTTTTTTTTTTTTTTTTTGTTCTTTAGTGTACAGTACTGTTATTTTTGTTTTCAGTCGCGATTGATCGTTTATTTTTTTTTTTTTAAAAATAAAAAATAAAATAATATAAAAATAAAAATAAAAAAAAAATTAAAAAAATTAAAACAAAATAAAAGATAATATAAAATAAAATAATATAAAGAAAATAAATAAAATTAAAATAAAATAAAAGATAAGATATCGATAAAATAAAATAAAAAATAAAAAATAAAATAATATAAAAATAAAAATAAAATAAAAAAATTAAAAAAAATTAAAATAAAATAAAAGATAAGATACAATAAAAAATAAAGTAAAATAAAATAAAAAAAAACAAAATAGAAAATAAAAATAAAAAATAAAAGAAATAAACATAAAAAATAAGTATCATATATTTTTTTTTTAGATTTTGTAAAAAAGAAGGTTTTTTTTTTTTTTTTTTTATAAATATTTGAGACTGAACTAAAGCTAAGATTTATGAAATAATACAGGAAAATGTTTATAAAAAAATTATTGATAATATGAGGATTTGTTGTCAAGACCTTTCTTGAATTTGGCCTTCTTAGCTGTAAGCTCATTTCTTCCTTCTTCATTGTAATTTTGAGCTTGGAAATCTTCATTCTTATCAAGGTAATCCTGGATAATTTTTCCATTTCCATCATTATTTTCTGTCCAATCCTCTTTTTGTGTTGAGGTTTTATACTGTTTTGCCAAATGGGCTTGCAAGCTTGGGCATAGTTTTTTGTTCTGAGTAATCCAAAAATACTCCTTTTCTTCCTTAGTCTTCTTCTTCTTTTTATTACTTCCTGTTTGTTTATTTGATGCTTTCTTTATTCCTTCTAGCCACTTTACATGCTGAACTGAGCATTGATGATCTTGTTCAGTTATTTTGTACAGTTCCAGGTTGCAGTTTTCATTCCTCAAAGGCTGCCAATTGGTATAGCCTTCCCAGGGAAATTGGTCTTCTGTAAGCAAAATTCCATCTGCTTCAATTTCTTCCATATTTGTTGGTTTTGATAAAGCCTTTTGATCCTGTTTCTGTTGTCTGTTACTGATTTCTTCATTTATTTCTTCATTTTTGTTCATTTGGCTTTCCTTGGCTTTGCCCAAAGAAAAGTGATTTGTTTCCAGATTCAAATTTGGATTATCTCTATCAGAGTGGTAGTGTGGGGTGAGTGAGTCTTCCTCTGTGACATGGATTGAATGATTTATAGAATTTGACCTAGATATTTCATTTGACTCTGATTTGTTTTCCACACAATCTTCTGTGTCTATTGGGTAAGTGAATTCTTTATGAATTTCCATTTCCTTTTTATTTTGACCTTGACAAAATATGTCAGAGTTGTTATTTTGAATTTTAGTTCCTGTTAATTTATGTTCCTTTGTAGTTGACATGGGTGATTCCTTCAGGTTGATTGACTTTTCCTCTTTTTGGTTGAAGCTATTATTTTCAGTTTTCTGTTCAAGTCCTTCCTCTTTTGAAAGCTTGGTAAGCTCAGTATATCCCAAATTTTCTTCAATACCTGCTACAGGAGAGTCAAATGTATTTTCATTGAATTTTGTGCTTTCTCTGTTTTGTACTGAATTTTGATTTAGATATTCTGGGTCCAATGAGGGTAGGTACTTCATATTCTTGACTGTTTCTTCCTTTGTAATACCCTTGATTAGTGTTGAGGGCTGTTCCCTTGGATTAATTCCTTCAGGTTTTGAGCTTTGTTTTGGTTTATATCTAATAGTCTCCTTTTCCTTCCTGATTATTTTGGATATTAAGTTGACTAATTTCTTGGGTGATAATCTGCTTTTGAGGGATTTCTTCTTAGTAACCAGATTATAATCAGGGTCTCTGTGAGTGATTCCAGGTATTTCTTGCAGAATGAATTCCCCTTGACTAATTGTGTTGAATTCTGTTTTTATGACCCCCTGTTCTTCTTTTATTATGGAGTCTTGATGGATAGTCTTGGTTGAACTTTCATTTTTCCTGGTATTTTGTTTCTCTAAGTCCAAAATTCCTGTTAGGTGTTTAGGTGAAGTCTTATTCTCTACATGTCTGTTGGCCAAAGTTTGAATTTCTTGAGGTGACTCTTGATTTTTAAAAAATTTGATATCACTTCCTATATTTCCAGAACTTTCCTTATCTTCTATATTTAGACCATTATATCCTTCCACTGTTGCAGATGCACAGGCCTCCATGCCTGCTGGTGGGTTTTCTCTCCATCCTACTTTCTGTGGTGAACAAATAGGTAAGCAAAGCCTTCTTCCATCTGGCTCTATATAACTGAATATTTCCCCTTTTTGTTGAGAAAAGTCTAATCTGATGTTATTGTCTGCAAGGAAGGGCCTTCCCAATACTGTGTGTACTGCTCCCCTTGCCACAAAAAGGTGTATATTTCTTTCTTCCCCAGTAACTAGAGTGATTGGGGTAAATTCTGCTAATCCAACAATTGAAGTACAGTGACCACCAATCCCCCTTAAATTCATGTTGAGACATCTTGTGGTGAGTCCTGCTTTTATTGCTGAATCTTCTGGTATTATGTTCAATTCTGATCCTGTATCTACTAATGCCATTATTTCATGTCCTTCTTCACCTAGGTAAACTTGCATAAATCCCAATGGACAGGCATAATGTAATTTGGGCTGTTCATAATCTCCTAAATGGTGGTTTATGAGCTTGGTTTGAATTTCTTTTGTGTCAAGTGAGTTAATTGAGTTTCTTTCTTCTGTTGTCAAATTTTTAAGCTGGTTGATAACTTTGGGTGACATGATAAGAACTTGTTCTAAGGTGAGATTTATTTTCTGGTCCAAAACCTTTTTGATAATTTGGCTCATAACTTCTTGAAATTCTGTGTGTTCTTGCTTGATATTCTTGTTTTTAACAGTGTTTTGAGTCAATTCTTGCTTCTTTCTATAATCCTGTTTTTCTTTAACTTCTGGGCTAACTTCTTCCTCTTTGAACTCTTGAGGTTTCTTGAATTTAGTAGGAATAATTGTTTTTTCCACTGTACCCTCTTCATCTTCAATATAGGCTCCAGGTATGTTTGGTTTCTTTTTTGGTGGTGTTTCCATTGTTTTTGGTAATGACTTTGTTGATTCTTGACTTGGCTTCTCATTTCTTGAGGATCTTTGTTTGGTGTTTCTCAATCCATAGTTATTGAGAAATGGATCATTGGCTGATGATATGGTTGGTGGCTGCCAGCTTCCCCAATCTTCAATTTTGGCTATAGCTGTTGCAATGTCATTTTCCTTGGCTTGTATTATGTTTACTTCCTTTGGTTGGTGTGTTGATTGTTTAGCTTCATTTTCTTTTCTTTTCTTGATAATTTCTTCCTGTTCTTTTGCAAAGTCTTCCACTAACTTCTTTGGGGATATTTTTCCATCTCTTGGTACTCTTTGCCAATTTGGAAATAAGAATCCACCTCCTTGTCTGCTGACCCATTTTCTATTTTGATCTTCAAAGAGGTAGTTGCATCTATTCACTGAATGTCCTTTTTCAAGACAGTAATAACATTTTACATAAGGTCTTGGTATGTTTTGTGCTGGTGTATAAGGAATATGCTTTTGTGAAAAAGGTGGTAAGTTGTCTTTTGGGTACCTTGATTGATTTTCCTGCTTGAGTACCTGACCTGTTTTACTTTGAGGTAGTACTGCTTCTGTTATTTCCTTAATTTGCTTGATGAAGTCTTTTATTTCTTTCTTTTCTTCTTGATCCTGAATCCTTGGTCTTTGTTGTTCTTTGATTTTATTTTTAAGTTCCTTCAGTTGTTTTAAGGCATTTTCCATGGTGTCATCTTCAAATTGAACTTTCTTTGCTTGTGTATTATCTATATGTGGCTGATTTAATCCATAATGGGAGGTTGTATTTTCAGCTCTGTCCCTTGATATGATTACAGTTTCTAGCTCTTGCTCTATATAGCTCTTCAATACTTTCATTTCTGGTACAATATATCCACCATCCCTTGCTTGGATCATGCCCTTATCTCTTCTCATCTCCTTGATTATGGAAGTCCTAATTTCTGGTGAAAGGCTTGCATAGAGTTCTTCATTATGCTCAAATTCCCTTCTTATATATCCATATTTATAAAGATAATTTGTGATCTTTTCATATTCTCCAATAAATCTCTTGTATTCAGCTAGGTTTCCAATTCCTCCTGCTCTTTTGGTATTATTGAAAAGCTTCTCCAAAGATTCTGGTCTATATCTTCTGTCTGGCTCTACTCTTCCCCATTCTGTAGTAAGTTCTTCTTTGAGTTTTGTCCAGTTCCTTTCTTCATAACCTTGCATTGCTTCAATTTTCTCCTTAACTTCTTCGGATGCTGACATAAAGATAACTTGTCTTGCTATATCTTCTCCACTAGCTCCTTCAATTTCAGCTTCTGCTTCTACCCTCTTTATGAATTTTTCTACTTCATTACCATCAAAAACAAGATTATAATCTTTAGCTCTTATCTTAACAATAGGAGATGTTACCTTAGGAATTTCCTTTTGTAATGGACTTGGATGGTTTGGTGTAGTTAAAAATACCTTCTTTGGGATACTCTGTGATCTTTTTTCTGTTACTGGAGTAGAGGTTGCTCTAGGTCCAGGTGTAGGTGATATTGGTGAGTCTTCAGGCCTAACATGCCTTGGTAATGTTTGTTCACTTGGACTGGCTCCAGGTGTGTAAGTTGTTTGTTCCCTTCTTTTTCCTTTCTTTTTACTTTGTGTTAATAATAAATCTTGCATTTGCTTCATAAGACTTTGGATCTGTACTGTTTGATCTTCCTCTTCACTTTATTCTGCATACTGTCCTTCTACAGTATCTTCAGGTAATGGTGGTAAGTCAGATGTTGATTGTTGATTCATTTCTACTTGGTAAACTGATCCTTTAAATTCTTTTGTACTTCTCTTGTTTTTTCTTGCTTCTTGAATTAACTTGAAGAAAAATCTCCTTAATTCTTCCTTTTCCTTCTGTTCTGTTCTTGGTGTTGCAATGAGTAAATCAATATCCTGAGGTGTTTGATTTTCTGGTGTTCCTTCTTTTACTGGATAATAGAAATGGTATGATTGATTTGAGGATTGTGATGGTGATGATGATTTGGAATGGGAGTTGTTTCCAGATTCCAGATTGTGTGTATGTGTTGATGGTTAATTCTTGATAAAGATAATTATTTTTGTGAGTTATGTTGATTTGATTATCTTTTTTCTTGATTATTGACTGATTGTTGAATGTTGAAGTTGAACTGGCCACTGTTGGGACACCAGATGTGAAACTCCTTTTAGTGTGGGATTGGATAAGGCAGTCCTTGAGGGGGAAATCACAGGTAAACAGTTTTGAATTGCTGAAATAATCCTGTAACCAAGGGTGCTAATGGTGTTTTAGCTGCCCCTCTGAATATACTAAACAATCTCCCTACAGAGCTCACAAATCAATATTTAAGATTGTGGCTTTACAACTAGAGAAGACTTTTCAGCAGTTTCTATCAGACCTATTCAATAATCAGACTAATGATAAAATAATAATAATTTTAAATAAATAAATTTGTAGGTGATTTCAAGATGATAAGATAATAATTGAGTAGATAAATAATAGATATAATAGTACTGAGTGGTGATTTTAAGTTGTTTTCTTTGTTGGATGTATTTTGTTTAATGGATAATAGCTCAATATGAGAAAAATTTAGTAATAGTGATAATATAATAATATTGTTTGATAGTTTAAATATTTTTTGTTGGTAAATAATTTTGATAATATGTAAAATATATTTTGTGATAATAATAATAGTGATATGGATTTCCTTCTAGTGAGAAGAGTATAATATAAATATTTTGTTGAGTATGAGTATTTCACTAATAGATGAATTTATAATATAGGAAGACCTACTGTTAACTACAGCTATATATAAATCACTTTTAATGTAATGTAATAATAATAATAATTTCTAGATTAACCTACTAGTAAGGGATGAATAATTATTCTCCTTCTTGGTATATAATTATTTGCATGAGGAAAGAGGAGAAAAATGAGAGAGAGAGGCCTCTTTTTATGTTGTGAGAAGTACCCATGGGCTCTCCATGTAAAGTGTTATTCTTGCCCTTGAGGTAATTTTGCTGGTGTAGATTTTTTGTAACAAAAGTCAGATGACCTATCTGCTACACTGTATTAGTAATCTTGCACAGCCTTGAGAGATTAATGCTAGTGTGTAAAATTGAGAATGGTATCATATGACTGAGATATTTTTTCCATTTGTTTGGTCAAAATGAAGGTTGAGATGTTTTCCTTGGTGGGGATTTTTGATAAAAAATATCAGATGACTTCTCATTTGCACTGCTTTAGTCAGCTTGCACAGTCTTGAGGAATTAATGCTGGTGAGTAAAGGATGAAGATGGTGTCATGTGAATAAGCCCCTGTATAATTTGTTTGTAATCTTTATCTAGTTCCAGGTGATCATGCTGTGTAATGTGGGGATATCTTGGGTTTTAATTCTTGATTACTGTCATTGCTGTGTGGTTTACAGTTTAGTGTATTCCCTTGCATGCAGCTGGTTGAAATTGAATTGGGTTGTATTTGATGATCCTGAGGCTGTGTACTGTACAGATCTTATGCATGTGGACTGCATAAGTCTTATTTGGGCTCCTGTATTGTTGTGTAATTTTTAAGTTTTCTTTTTTTTAGTGGATTTTCATGTATTGAGTTGAATTGGATACTGTCATATGATCCTTGTGTCACATGAACTGTATTTGGTTACTGTGATTCTTAGTAATATAATCTTCTTGATGGATTTAGAGTGGATATAATGTTACAATGTTACTTTTCCCATGTAATTTTGAGTTTCTGTATGTATTAAGCCCATTGTTGATTCTGTAAGGCTTATATGTAGGTCTTCTTGTATAATTCCATAAGATTGGATTCCCCTATTATTTATTTGATTGTATAAATATGTTGATTATTTCAATTCTGAATGCCAAATCTTCCATTCCTCCCTACTGTTGATGTTATTCCTGGGTTTTTTGTGATTTTAAGCATGTCCTTTGAGTGGTGATTTCCTGAATTAGTCATTGGGATCTTGATTTTCCAACTTTTAATTTCCAAAAAATTTCTTGAAACTGGTAAAAAGGTATGGAATACCACAGTGTAAGACCAGAGTGTGACGTGTGCTCGATGTTCGCTTGATTTTTGCTTGACGTGAGCTCGACTTTTATCCTGCTTGACGTTTGCTTGACGTGAAGTCAATCGCCGACGATTGACACGAGATTCGCCCTGGTGATTGAAGATTCTGCTAATCCATTTTCTTCAATAATTTTGATATCTGAATACAAGTGCTTTATTGAGATTCTTGGTATAATTTACAGAAGGAAGGGGTTTTCACATTTTGGGTATAGTCCATCACTTCAACTCTCTAATTGCTAGTTCATTTGAATCATTCTATGTAAAATATTACACTATTGAATTTGTTTTCCAATTTTTTTATTTGAAATAAATAAAATAGGAGTCAATATCAGGTATGAAATGGGAATCTTAATTATGAATTCTATATTATGAAATATGTATAGTACTGTATATTAGAACATTAGCCATTTTTGTATCCTGGAAAATTAAATTTATAGACTACACATAAGTCTAAAGTTCTTTAATTAAACAAGATACTTTATTTAATTATCACTTATTAATTATTAATCCCCAACTAAAATCAACTCAGTAAACGCTTAAGTGATATAAAAACCTAATGCTGCATTACTATAATATTTAATGTCTTATTTAGAATATAAAATTAACAGATTGAATTATTTTATTTTGATAAGTATATGATATTTGATAGATAGCTCATAACATTATTTGCCAAGTCTTATAGTTAATGAGCCTGATAAATGGAATCATTTTTATGACAGTTGACCCTTGAGATATGGAACCAAACTTGTGTCTCTTGAATAAACTCACAGATTCCATATTTCCAATTCTATGACTGTTTTAAATGGTTCATTTATAGGTTAAAGATTTCCTGAGAATATATAACACATTTGGAGATCCAGAAGTACTATTCATATGAGGAAATAGTATTTTACCTATATTTGTATTTGTACCATTTTGGTTAGATGATTGAGTATTTCTGCTACTAGTATTTTTACTAAAAAGCCTTAATTGGGCCACATTCATAATAAAAAAGGCTTTACAATGATATATTCTGGAATTTCACAACAGTATGTCTTAATTAAAGGGCTCCTGATAGTAAAGAAATCAATAACACATGCATATATTCATTCAAAGAATTTCATTTAATTTTCAAGAATACTTAAGGGAACATTATTAAATAGAAGGGTAGGAAGAACATAAAATATTATAAAGATAATCAACATATTTGATTATGAAAGGCTAGAAAGAGCTTTGGATAGAAAGAATAACTATATTTAAAAATCAGACATATTCATTTTAAATAGAATATAGAATATCAAAAGTTGAATTAAATATTTCTCAAGAGGATCCTCATGGATCTGGGTGGCTGTTGGTATGTAGTTGATATGATTTCTAATTAGTTATTTTTTCCTTGAACTAAAATATATTTGTGCAAGAGCTTTCCATGAAAATTGACAAATGTAGGCACCCCAAGGCTTATTCCTGCATAATGCCTGAATTGAAGACGCATTCTGTCACATGGGCTCTTGGAAATAGCAAGATTGGCCTGGCACTCAGGAATCAACAACTCACTTGGAGGGATCCAAAAGAATACAGAAATAGTTGAAGAATATATTTCTTTAACAAAGATAAGAGTAAGTAAAAATATGCAGAAGATAATAAGAAAGAGGGAAAGGGCAAAAGAGCCAACCAAATGAATCCTTAATTCACTGTTTCAACTTTCCAGAAAGAACAATGGAATTAGTAAAGGATATGACCAGCAATATCCACTGAAAGGTGAAGAAGAAAGTGCAAATGACTGAGTTATGAATATCAGTATGTAATTCCATAAAATGAAAAGAAAATAATAATAAAAAGAAATCCAATGGATAAATTAACTTGGGAAAAAGTCCCATGGTCAAAAGAGTGGCCAGTATATGTGAAAAGCTGAAAGACTGATCCTGGAGGGTGGAGGGTGCAATTTTATACATGGTATACACTGACTTTTTTGGGAAATATTGAGAAAAGAACTTTGTGTATTGAATCCTCACAGTTTATAATGAATTTACCAAAAAGGTCCATGCCATACAGGTTGCTTGAATAAATCTTGTATGGATCAATTGAGTTGGTCAAGAACTGGTGGAGCTTATGATGCTTTGAAAAAATATTCTGAAAATAAAAACCTCTTCAAATTACCCTTGGAAAACTATTGGCTAGTATTCCCTTGGAGGAAGACTTTTGGAATGGAAATGGCTATATCTGAAGATTCAGGTGAATGATGTCCTCAAATGGTCTTCTGAATGTAACTCGTGAAATAAAATCTTGAATCCTTGGAAGTCTTCCTTTGAAATGGATTTCTGGACTTTTGAATTTAGTCCTGGGAATGTTACCAGTGAATTGATCCGGAAAGCTGGTGCGTTGAAAGGTTTAACTATGAAATAATGGGTAAAAATTACTAATAATTTACTTATTGTACTCTCAATTTCCTTACTAAATTTAAAGAATAAGATAAAATATAGTTATAATAATAAAGAATTATTATAATTATGGCATAAAATATTTATATTATTATTAATTAAAAATTTAATTTGAATTATATATTAAAAATATTAATATAATAAAATAAGGGTGTTGGTAAACCCACTTAAGCCCTTACGTGTTTTTACTAAAAATGTTAAGGCCAAAAATGACATTAACAATGCCATTTATGGAATTTTTAAGGCTATAAATGCCATTTATGGAATTGGTAAGGCTATAAATGACATTAATGGCCTTAAAAATGCCATTCATGGCATTGTTAATGTCATTTATAGCCTTAAAATTTCCATAAATGGCATTGTTAATGTCATTTGTGGCCTTAACAATGCCATAAATGGAATTAATGGCCTTCAAAATACCATAAATGGCATTAACAATTCCATTGATGGAATTGATAATGCCCTTTATTGGATTTATAATGCCATAAATAGCCATATTTCATTTAAAAACCACCCCTTATGTCTTTTTAACATACAATTACGTGTTTTTACCATAAATTGGTAAAAACATGTAAGGGCTTACATGTTTTTACTAAAAGCTTACGTGAGTTTACCAACACCCTAAAATAAATATATTAATACATGATAATTAATATATTTATGGCACTTTATTATTGTTACAAACAAATAATAACAGCATAAAAATTGCTTTTTAATAATAAAAACCAACTCTAACAATAATATTACTAATATTCAAGTTATGAATTAATATCAATACTATTTACATTAATTTAAGAATTATTTAAAAAATAATAATAGAGAGAAATTATTATAAAAAGATAAAATAAGCTACTTTTAACACTTAATGTAATAATTTTGAATACTTTTATGCCAAAAAATATAAATAAAACTTATTTAAATTGTATTTACAATAAAATTCCAAGAAATTATGATTTTTCTTCTTTTTATGTGGAATTAGAGAATTTAGAGAAATTTGACCAGAAACAATAAAAAATTGATTTAATCACATGAAAGCTAATGATTATAATAAATATGAAATTTCTTATTTGAATATATAATAGCTTTATATAAATAGAAGAATGCCTTTACCTTTGGTTTTAATAATTCTGTGAGCCTTGAGGTATATTTTACATACCCAAATAGGCCACAATTATCTTAAAAAGAAATTTTGAATTATGCAAAACTCATAAGTCATGCATATATCCAAAATTCATCATTTTCAATTGCAGAAAAGATGAATAACTTTTTATTGAGTAAGTAAATCCATGGATTTAAGACCAGATTTGGATTCTACACAAAAATTCACCTAGGGTAGCTCCATAGAGTGAATAAGCTCAATTTAAGTATTTGAGGTGGTAAAATGGAAAATACTTCAATACCACATCATCAATACCACATAAAAGATCCGTGAAAATTTTTGTTTTTCTTGATTTTTAGACAAAATAATGGGAAAGTGAGAAATCCCATGTTACATATACACTAAGAATAGTGTTATGCATGTTTTGAGCACTTAATATCATGGTATTCTTACATGGACTTTTGGTACATCCATAGTGGATATCTCACTTTAAGCTTAAATTACTATTTTGACGTAAAAAATAAGCAAGGGGGACAAAGGACATCAAAGAGAGCCAGGGTACCCAACTTCTGAGGCCTCAGAGGCGTGGATAGCTCCAAAGCATGGATCCATGGCTCATCATGGCCCAATTGGTAAACTAAAACTCTTTGGGAACTTGGTTACCAAGTTACACCCAGTGTAATCATAAGAAAAATGGCAAATAACCTGCTATTTTGACGTGCCAAGGAGGTAATGAGCTACTTAGACTCCTGTAACCATGTCAATTCTTGATGACTTTCCATTAATAGACCCTAAAAGAGTAATTAAAACCCTTTTGGGATCCATATTCATTGATTTACCTCATAGCAACCAGCAAAATACTGCTATTTGCAATTCTACGTAGAAATGAGGTAAAAACTTCAAAAATTCATTAAGAATACAATTCTTAATGAATCTTCCTGAATTCTTCAGGACCAATGAAGAACCGTATTATCTATGGTACAACCAAAAAGAATTATGGCTTTACTAGTAAAATTAAAAGTTTTACTTACAGTCCATTTTTGACCATTCTACATGAAACACTGAATCTTCAAAAATTCACAGTAATTACAACCTGTGATGAAATTGGCAATAACATTGATAACTTTGAGAAATCAATGATTATTTTAGAATAAAAGAAGATTTACAGATGTTACTCCTTTTATTCTTAACCATATTGGGGTTGGTAGTCACGTAAAAGCATCAATTAAGTAATTATGATAATCTTACGTGACAACAGATGATGCAATCAATAATCCAAAAAGGTTTATTGTTTTCTCACTCACTGGTTTTTCAGTTTGCTCCATGGCACGCCTCTGTGAGCTTTTGCTGACTTAAAAGAAGCCTCTTCTTGCTGTTTTTTCCAATCATCATCATCTTATCAATTTATTAAATCATTATTACCAACAAGTAAGTATTAGTTACAGCTATTCTTAAGTGTTTTAAATCTTTCAGAATCAACCAGAAAGACGTGAAATCATAGAATCCAACTATATATTGTTGTAATATTGTTATAAATCCTTTTGATCCCTTAAATCCACAATTCCACGTCAAATTTCTCTACTTTTATCTATAAATAAGTTCTTTGGAGTATTAGTGAGTCATTTATCTTTAATTCTTAAAGTTTTTCTCTAGTAATAGTTTTCTTCAAGAATTATCTTTATAATTATTCTTGTAAAAGATAATTATATATTAAAATAATTTTATTATTTTAATAAAAGAAGTTTTTATTATTAAATTCTTCTTGTAATTGATTCTTGTAGACAATTACTGCTCACTGTTATAATCACTAGTAGTGTATAACACGTGAAAGAAATAATTTTATAATTATTTAATTGTGGTTATAATAATTTTTATTATTATATTTCATAAGAACAGACATAGTACTGTTGATTAATAGTAATATTATCATCAGTTTCATAGTCACATCTTACATTTGGGGGCCTGGCCGTGATTTTATCCATAGACTTGGCTTTAATCATATTCTAGACTTCATTATTGTGTTCTAAAAAACCACCATACCTACCACATCTTACATTTGGGGGCCTGGCCGTGTTTTTTGAACCTTGTACCCTTAATTAATATATTTTTAAGCTCTAAAATATATTAATTTAATTTTTTTCTTTCAATTTGAAGTTAAAATATTTTTATTTTTGAAATTGTTTTAAAATCTTTTTCATTGAGGAATTTGGTTTAATTTTATATTGTTTTTACACATGGCTTTTTCACATCCAAAAACTTATAAAATTATTCTTTGAGTTACTCTGAATTAATTTTCATTCAAAATCTTAAATTTTAATTTTTTTCTTTAAAAAGAATAATTTTTTAATATTAAAAAATATAAAACTTATAAAAAATCTTTAAAAAATATTTTAAAAAGTATAAAAAATGATTTTTTCTCTTTTATAATTTCTTTTTAGTGTCTTTAATCAAATACTGTGCAGCTGGCAACAGACTCAGTAAAAGATATATCACTAGTCCAGAATCTGAAGACAGTATTGAGGTGCAGATTGCTAAAAGAGGCACCTTATTCAACTCAGAAAAAGCTAAATTACCACCAAAAGGTGTGTATTTTATCTTATATTTTCACCTTTTATCTTTAAATTGATGTGAAAATGGTGCATACCAGAAATGGAAGCAACTATTCAGTCCAACCAGATGGATGTGGAAAAGGAAGAGGCAAGACCAAATACAGAAGTGCCAAATATTCCACAAGAAAGACACATCTGGAGGATGCCAGAGTTGCCCCCCATTCCCCAAGGTCTGTACCAACAGATTTTGACGTAAATTCTGAGCCTGAACTGATTTATGGTAATATTTCCAGAGCTGAACCACTTTCAGGTGGCAGCAATAGAAATATATCAATGCCAGTACAAAAACTGGTTCAGAGCAGCCAAGGAAGAGGAGTGGGAAATCTGCCCAAGCCTTTGGCAGGGGGCCATGAACTCCTACTTACACATCAAGAGCTTTCTGGGTCAGGAGAAGACCATAGAACTCTTAGGAGGATGGAGCCCCCTGTCTTGCAAAGACAAGGTCAAAAAGATAAAGAATTGGTTGAAGAACCAGAGTCTTTTATCCATAGACCAGAAGAGAGAGTTGGAAATGACCCCAACTTTGGAGACAAAGGCACCAGTGGCATCTACCAGCTCCAAACCAGCTCCAGAAGCATCCAAGGACAAGCCCAAAGGACCTCAAAAGAAACAGAGAGGTCCCAAGAACCATCAAGGCAAGGGCAAAGCCAAAGCCAATTGGCACAGACCTTACCCACAAGGGTACAGGATCCCCAAATTGGAACCTTCAGCCGTGGACAGTGTCTTCAATATGGCCAGAACTCTTATGGAATTCACAGCCAAGGAGCAGGAAAGGATGAACAGGACTTTTCCACGCAAATAACTGATGTAAATAGAAGTATTAATGTAGAAATTGGCAAACTTGAGTCAAAGTTGAAGCAAATTACATTAGACATCAATGATTTGAAGAAAAGTGACAAGCAACATTCTGAATGGCATCAATTGACAACTGTCACCCTTGAGTCAATTAGCAATGCTTGTGAAAGAATTGAGAACCAATGTCAAAATAATGACACAGAGGATCCTTCCATTCTTAAAGTAAATGATAGACTTAAAACTCTTGAAGACCATGTCTTACAAATAGTTAAGAACACCAATCAATTTGCTATACATTTAGCAAAAAGTGACAGTGAGAGGCAGAAATTGAAGAATGATATAATTGCAAGTGTGGAGCAAATTCATAAGAATCATGAACCACATATGCCAAGACATTCTACACCTTTGACTGAAGAAAAACTTTCTGTCAAAGAAAGTTTGACTCCATTCTTAGGAGAAAATGCCTACTCTGCAAGAGATATTCCAAAAATAGAAGAATGGCCAACATTCTCTGGTGAAGGAGAATACAACCATATTGAATTCATCAGGACTATTGATATGTTGCAAGAAGACTTTAATATACCTGATGAAATCATAGTGGGAAAACTACACTGTTTGTTTACCAGAACTGCAAAGAAATGGTATTACAAAATGAGGATTGATCATGGTAAACATGACTGGTCTTGGTGGAAATCTGAAGTGATTACCAAATGGGCCAATAATTCTTGGAGGTTTAAAATGGAGAATGCTTTTGAAAGTGCCATTTTTAACTCAGAAAAAGAGAAACCACTTACTTGGTTCTTCAAACAAAAAGACAGATTATCTGCTTTACACCCAGATATGTCTGACACTAAGATTAATATGAAAATATTAAGAAAGTGTGGAGGAGAACTGGAACATGCTATCAAAAGCAGATGTGTGGAGCCCTGTTCAACAGAGGACTACATTAATGCTATGGAAGATATCATTACCAGAACAAGAATTGGTAAAACTTGGGTTAGAAACCCAATAGAGTCCAAAATAGTCTCAAAGATTCCTAGAGAGGAAAGAAGACCAGAAAGACCTGTCTTGAAGTGTCATAAATGTGGAAGTACTTCACATTTAGCCAACACTTGCCCTAAGAAGACAAAGATCAATGAAGTTCAAATCATTGAAGAAATTCAGTGTACTGAAGAGAAAGAAGAGTCTGATCAAGATTCTGCAGTCTCTGAAGATACACCAGTGGAGGACTATCCCATTGAAAACATTTCAGCTTTCTTTGAGGTCACAGAAATCCATACCCACTTGCCACAGTACAGTGAGGATTGCTGCAACCTGATCAATATCCAAGATGCCAGAATGTGTAAAACAAAACCTGCTAGAGGAAAGGGTTATACTGCTGGAGCATCCTGTATCACATCAGTTCTGATGAGTGATATTGAAGCCAAAGTAAATTTGGATACAGGGGCATTTTGCACTTGTGTTGGCAAAGATTATCTCCAAATTATACTTCCTGAATGGAAAAACCATCTATTACCAATAGAAGGTGTACAATTCAGTAGTGCCAGTAACAATATGTACCCCTTGGGCATATTGGACACTAATATTGTATTCCCACATCCAGCAGGAAGTGTAAGAATGAAAACTGAAATTGTAGTAATGGATAATTGTACATCTCAGCACATCATTCTTGGAAATGATTACTTGAATATTTATGGTATTGATGTAAATAACCATAAAGACAGATATTTCACAATTGGAGATAACAAAAGGCGAAAATTTGCTTTCTCCAATATGCCAAAACAGATATCTGTAGTATCTTCTGTCAAAGATACTTACAAAGATGAATTTGTGTCTAAACAACTTGTTGAGGCACAAATTAATCCATCATTGTCACCAAAGATGAGGAATGAACTTATTGATGTATTATATACATACAATAATGCATTTGCATCTGATAATGAACCATTAGGCGCTATAAGGGGACATGAAATTGATATTACTCTTAATATTGATAGACCATATCCCCCAGTACTTAGAAGACCAGCTTATCCAGCCAGTCCCAGAGCTAGAGAGGCCTTGGAAAAACATATCCAAGAGTTGATCCAACTTGGTGTGCTAAGGAAAGTAGGCCATAATGAGGAAGTTGAAGTGACAACACCTGTTATTATTGCATGGCATAATGATAAGTCAAGAATGGTTGGAGATTTTAGAGCTTTGAATACCTACACAGTTCCAGATAGGTATCCAATCCCTAGAATTCAAGAAACCTTGACTCAATTGTCTAAAGCCAGGTATATAACATCAATGGATGCATTAAAAGGCTTCCATCAAAATGTTTTGACGCCTAAAGCTAGGAAATTACTTAGAATTATCACTCACTGTGGTATTTATGAGTATCTTAGAATGCCATTTGGCATTAAAAATGCTCCATCTCATTATCAAAGAATGATGAATACCATCTTCCCCACAGAATTGTCTGAAGGATGGCTTATCATTTATATTGATGATATTATTATATGTTCTGACTCATGGTCTTTGCACCTTGAAAGACTTGCAAGAGTACTTCATAAAGTTGCAGAAGTGAACATGAAAATTTCACTTCAGAAATGCAATTTTGGTTTTGAAGAACTCAAAGCATTAGGACATGTTGTTTCTGGTTTGAGCTTGGGTATTGACAAGAATAAAGTAGCAGCAGTGTTACTTAAGCCAATACCCCAGAATAAAAAAGAAATGATGTCTTTTCTTGGATTTGCTAGTTACTATAGGCAACACTTGAAAGATTTTGCAATTCTAGCCAAGTCACTCTATAGAATCTGTGATCAACAGACTGTATTTGAGATGACACAGGAAAGAATTAAAGCTTATGAGAAGATAAAGAAAGCCCTTACAGAAGCACCTTTACTCCTCATGCCTGACTGGAATATTCCTTTTAAATTGTACATTGATGCATGTGGAGATGGATTAGGGGCAGCCCTACATCAAGTCCAAATTATTGATGACAAACCTACAGAAGGACCAGTTTGTTATATCTCAAGACAAATCAAACCAACAGAAGCCAGATATGGTGCAAGCCAAATGGAGTGCTTATGTTTGGTATGGGCACTTGAGAAATTGCACTATTAGCTTGATGGCAGTGTTTTTGAACTGATAACTGACTGTAATGCTGTAAAATCACTTCTTAACATGAAAACTCCCAACAGACATATGTTGAGATGGCAAATAGCCATTCAAGAATATATAGGAAACATGACTATAGTTCATAAAGCAGGAAACATTCACAAAAATGCTGATGGACTTAGTAGATGGGCTTTAGCCAACACTCCTGATAACCCAGCTTATGTACCTTTGGAAGCTGAACCACAGATTCCAATTGAAGGAATTAACATAACTGATATTGGGACTGAATTCTTTGAAGAGGTCAGAGAGTCTTATAAACAAGACAAGAATTGCCATATCTTGACTTCTTTATTGGATAAAGACTGCAAAGACACATCTTTGGTTAATACACTAGATGAAGTTTGGAAAAATTCCTATTCTGAAGGAAGATTTCACTTGTTTGATGGGATTATTTACCATAGAACAAAACATTCTTGTGTGATGACACTGTGTAGTAGATTGCTTATCAATACCATTCTTCATGAATGCCATGATAGCATTTACTCTGGACACCTATCAGAAGACAGAACACTTGAAAAAGTGAAGAACTGTGCATGGTGGCCATCTTGGAGAAAAGAAACCATTGAGTATTGCCATACCTGTGATAGATGCCAGAAAGCAAACAGGAGTACAGGCAAGAAATTTGGATTAATGATCCATATTCAAGAACCAAAATCCCCTTGGGAAGTTGTTCACATGGATTGGGTCACAGCACTTCCTCCAAGTGGTGACAGAAGTTATAATGCTTGTCTAGTCATTGTAGATAGATATAGCAAAACTCCCATATTCTTACCATGTCATAAAGATGACACTGCTATGGATACAGCTATTCTTTTATGGAGTAGAGTTATTTCTCATACAGGATTATTTAAGAATACCATAAGTGACAGAGATCCCAAGTTCACATCTGCACTTTGGACCAATCTTCATAGATTGTTTGGGACTAAGTTATCATTCTCTACAGCATATCACCCTCAAACAGATGGGCTAGCAGAGAGGATGATTCAAACTTTAGAAGACATGATCAGGAGATTCTGTGCTTATGGATTAGAATTCAAAGACTCAGATGGCTTTACCCATGACTGGTGCACTCTGATACCTGCATTAGAATTGGCATACAAGACATCAGTCCATTCTTCCACAGGACAAACTCCTGCTATGTTAGAAAAGGGATGGAATCCAAGACTCCCAGCAGACACACTGAGGAAAGACTTGATTGACATTCATCCTACAGCTTCCAGCTTCAAATTAATGCTTGATAAAGTGAAACACCATGCAAAACAAAGTATGGATGATGCTTTTGATTATGCAAAACAGAAGTGGGACAAGAGTCATAAAGTACCAGACTTCAAAGTAGGGGACTTAGTTCTAGTTTCAACCTTGAATTTTAATAATATCAAAGGCCCAAAGAAACTTAAAGATTCTTATGTAGGACCTTTTGTTATTGTTGCTTTACATGGAACCAATACAGTTCAAGTGGAATTGAGTGGTCAATTAGAAAATAAACACCCCACATTTCCAGTCAGCTTGATAAAACCTTATCAACCAGCTGATAAAGAATTGTTTCCTTTAAGAAACCCAACTCCTTTAACTGTACCACCTGTGGAACAGAATGAAGACAAAAAGATAAAGAAAGTCATTAAAGAAAGGAGACTTAGGGGTAAAAATCAAAGAGAATATCTTGTCAGATATAGAAATCCAGTACATGAAGATGAATGGATGGCAGAATCAGAAATACCTGACTCAGATAAACTCTTAAGAAGATTCAGACATGAAAGAAGGCCACAAGCCTGAATATGTCTATAAATGTGCTTTAAATTACTTGATCTGAGTAATGTGAAGAGGTTGGACAGTGGACATTAACCCCCTTTGGGGCCTTATTCTTTTATCACTAATAAAATTGTAGTACAATTTTATTTTTTGGTGGGAGGGAATGTGAGCCTTGAGGTATATTTTACATACCCAAATAGGCCACAATTATCTTGAAAAGAAATTTTGAATTATGCAAAACTCATAAGTCATGCATATATCCAAAATTCATCATTTTCAATTTCAGAAAAGATGAATAACTTTTTATTGAGTACGTAAATCCATGGATTTAAGACCAGATTTGGATTCTACACAAAAATTCACCTAGGGTAGCTCCATAGAGTGAATAAGCTCAATTTAAGTATTTGAGGTGGTAAAATGGAAAATACTTCAATACCACATCATCAATACCACATAAAAGATCCGTGAAAATTTTTATTTTTCTTGATTTTTAGCCAAAATAATGGGAAAGTGAGAAATCCCATGTTACATATACACTAAGAATAGTGTTATGCATGTTTTGAGCACTTAATATCATGGTATTCTTACATGGACTTTTGGTACACCCATAGTGGATATCTCACTTTAAGCTTAAATTACTATTTTGACGTAAAAAATAAGCAAGGGGGACAAAGGACATCAAAGAGAGCCAGGGTACCCAACTTCTGAGGCCTCAGAGGCGTGGATAGCTCCAAAGCATGGATCCATGGCTCATCTTGGCCCAATTGGTAAACTAAAACTCTTTGGGAACTTGGTTACCAAGTTACACCCACTGTAATCATAAGAAAAATGGCAAATAACCTGCTATTTTGACATGCCAAGGAGGTAATGAGCTACTTAGACTCCTGTAACCACGTCAATTCTTGATGACTTTCCATGACTAGACCCTAAAAGAGTAATTAAAACCCTTTTGGGATCCATATTCATTGATTTACCTCATAGCAACCAGCAAAATACTGCTATTTGCAATTCTACGTAGAAATGAGGTAAAAACTTCAAAAATTCATTAAGAATACAATTCTTAATGAATCTTCCTGAAATCTTCAGGACCAATGAAGAACTGTATTATCTATGGTACAACCAAAAAGAATTATGGTTTTACTAGTAAAATTAAAAGTTTTACTTACAGTCCATTTTTGACCATTCTACGTGAAACACTGAATCTTCAAAAATTCACAGTAATTACAACCTGTGATGAAATTGGCAATAACATTGATAACTTTGAGAAATCAATGATTATTTTAGAATAAAAGAAGATTTACAGATGTTACTCCTTTTATTCTTAACCATATTGGGGTTGGTAGTCACGTAAAAGCATCAATTAAGTAATTATGATAATCTTACGTGACAACAGATGATGCAATCAATAATCCAAAAAGGTTTATTGTTTTCTCACTCACTGGTTTTTCAGTTTGCTCCATGGCACGCCTCTGTGAGCTGTTGTTGACTTAAAAGAAGCCTCTTCTTGCTGTTTTTTCCAATCATCATCATCTTATCAATTTATTAAATCATTATTACCAACAAGTAAGTATTAGTTACAGCTATTCTTAAGTGTTTTAAATCTTTCAGAATCAACCAGAAAGACGTGAAATCATAGAATCCAACTATATATTGTTGTAATATTGTTATAAATCCTTTTGATCCCTTAAATCCACAATTCCACGTCAAATTTCTCTACTTTTATCTATAAATAAGTTCTTTGGAGTATTAGTGAGTCATTTATCTTTAATTCTTAAAGTTTTTCTCTAGTAATAGTTTTCTTCAAGAATTATCTTTATAATTATTCTTGTAAAAGATAATTATATATTAAAATAATTTTATTATTTTAATAAAAGAAGTTTTTATTATTAAATTCTTCTTGTAATTGATTCTTGTAGACAATTACTGCTCACTGTTATAATCACTAGTAGTGTATAACACGTGAAAGAAATAATTTTATAATTATTTAATTGTGGTTATAATAATTTTTATTATTATATTTCATAAGAACAGACATAGTACTGTTGATTAATAGTAATATTATCATCAGTTTCATAGTCACATCTTACATTTGGGGGCCTGGCCGTGATTTTATCCATAGACTTGGCTTTAATCATATTCTAGACTTCATTATTGTGTTCTAAAAAACCACCATACCTACCACATCTTACATTTGGGGGCCTGGCCGTGTTTTTTGAACCTTGTACCCTTAATTAATATATTTTTAAGCTCTAAAATATATTAATTTAATTTTTTTCTTTCAATTTGAAGTTAAAATATTTTTATTTTTGAAATTGTTTTAAAATCTTTTTCATTGAGGAATTTGGTTTAATTTTATATTGTTTTTACACATGGCTTTTTCACATCCAAAAACTTATAAAATTATTCTTTGAGTTACTCTGAATTAATTTTCATTCAAAATCTTAAATTTTAATTTTTTTCTTTAAAAAGAATAATTTTTTAATATTAAAAAATATAAAACTTATAAAAAATCTTTAAAAAATATTTTAAAAAGTATAAAAAATGATTTTTTCTCTTTTATAATTTCTTTTTAGTGTCTTTAATCAAATACTGTGCAGCTGGCAACAGACTCAGTAAAAGATATATCACTAGTCCAGAATCTGAAGACAGTATTGAGGTGCAGATTGCTAAAAGAGGCACCTTATTCAACTCAGAAAAAGCTAAATTACCACCAAAAGGTGTGTATTTTATCTTATATTTTCACCTTTTATCTTTAAATTGATGTGAAAATGGTGCATACCAGAAATGGAAGCAACTATTCAGTCCAACCAGATGGATGTGGAAAAGGAAGAGGCAAGACCAAATACAGAAGTGCCAAATATTCCACAAGAAAGACACATCTGGAGGATGCCAGAGTTGCCCCCCATTCCCCAAGGTCTGTACCAACAGATTTTGACGTAAATTCTGAGCCTGAACTGATTTATGGTAATATTTCCAGAGCTGAACCACTTTCAGGTGGCAGCAATAGAAATATATCAATGCCAGTACAAAAACTGGTTCAGAGCAGCCAAGGAAGAGGAGTGGGAAATCTGCCCAAGCCTTTGGCAGGGGGCCATGAACTCCTACTTACACATCAAGAGCTTTCTGGGTCAGGAGAAGACCATAGAACTCTTAGGAGGATGGAGCCCCCTGTCTTGCAAAGACAAGGTCAAAAAGATAAAGAATTGGTTGAAGAACCAGAGTCTTTTATCCATAGACCAGAAGAGAGAGTTGGAAATGACCCCAACTTTGGATACAAAGGCACCAGTGGCATCTACCAGCTCCAAACCAGCTCCAGAAGCATCCAAGGACAAGCCCAAAGGACCTCAAAAGAAACAGAGAGGTCCCAAGAACCATCAAGGCAAGGGCAAAGCCAAAGCCAATTGGCACAGACCTTACCCACAAGGGTACAGGATCCCCAAATTGGAACCTTCAGCCGTGGACAGTGTCTTCAATATGGCCAGAACTCTTATGGAATTCACAGCCAAGGAGCAGGAAAGGATGAACAGGACTTTTCCACGCAAATAACTGATGTAAATAGAAGTATTAATGTAGAAATTGGCAAACTTGAGTCAAAGTTGAAGCAAATTACATTAGACATCAATGATTTGAAGAAAAGTGACAAGCAACATTCTGAATGGCATCAATTGACAACTGTCACCCTTGAGTCAATTAGCAATGCTTGTGAAAGAATTGAGAACCAATGTCAAAATAATGACACAGAGGATCCTTCCATTCTTAAAGTAAATGATAGACTTAAAACTCTTGAAGACCATGTCTTACAAATAGTTAAGAACACCAATCAATTTGCTATACATTTAGCAAAAAGTGACAGTGAGAGGCAGAAATTGAAGAATGATATAATTGCAAGTGTGGAGCAAATTCATAAGAATCATGAACCACATATGCCAAGACATTCTACACCTTTGACTGAAGAAAAACTTTCTGTCAAAGAAAGTTTGACTCCATTCTTAGGAGAAAATGCCTACTCTGCAAGAGATATTCCAAAAATAGAAGAATGGCCAACATTCTCTGGTGAAGGAGAATACAACCATATTGAATTCATCAGGACTATTGATATGTTGCAAGAAGACTTTAATATACCTGATGAAATCATAGTGGGAAAACTACACTGTTTGTTTACCAGAACTGCAAAGAAATGGTATTACAAAATGAGGATTGATCATGGTAAACATGACTGGTCTTGGTGGAAATCTGAAGTGATTACCAAATGGGCCAATAATTCTTGGAGGTTTAAAATGGAGAATGCTTTTGAAAGTGCCATTTTTAACTCAGAAAAAGAGAAACCACTTACTTGGTTCTTCAAACAAAAAGACAGATTATCTGCTTTACACCCAGATATGTCTGACACTAAGATTAATATGAAAATATTAAGAAAGTGTGGAGGAGAACTGGAACATGCTATCAAAAGCAGATGTGTGGAGCCCTGTTCAACAGAGGACTACATTAATGCTATGGAAGATATCATTACCAGAACAAGAATTGGTAAAACTTGGGTTAGAAACCCAATAGAGTCCAAAATAGTCTCAAAGATTCCTAGAGAGGAAAGAAGACCAGAAAGACCTGTCTTGAAGTGTCATAAATGTGGAAGTACTTCACATTTAGCCAACACTTGCCCTAAGAAGACAAAGATCAATGAAGTTCAAATCATTGAAGAAATTCAGTGTACTGAAGAGAAAGAAGAGTCTGATCAAGATTCTGCAGTCTCTGAAGATACACCAGTGGAGGACTATCCCATTGAAAACATTTCAGCTTTCTTTGAGGTCACAGAAATCCATACCCACTTGCCACAGTACAGTGAGGATTGCTGCAACCTGATCAATATCCAAGATGCCAGAATGTGTAAAACAAAACCTGCTAGAGGAAAGGGTTATACTGCTGGAGCATCCTGTATCACATCAGTTCTGATGAGTGATATTGAAGCCAAAGTAAATTTGGATACAGGGGCATTTTGCACTTGTGTTGGCAAAGATTATCTCCAAATTATACTTCCTGAATGGAAAAACCATCTATTACCAATAGAAGGTGTACAATTCAGTAGTGCCAGTAACAATATGTACCCCTTGGGCATATTGGACACTAATATTGTATTCCCACATCCAGCAGGAAGTGTAAGAATGAAAACTGAAATTGTAGTAATGGATAATTGTACATCTCAGCACATCATTCTTGGAAATGATTACTTGAATATTTATGGTATTGATGTAAATAACCATAAAGACAGATATTTCACAATTGGAGATAACAAAAGGCGAAAATTTGCTTTCTCCAATATGCCAAAACAGATATCTGTAGTATCTTCTGTCAAAGATACTTACAAAGATGAATTTGTGTCTAAACAACTTGTTGAGGCACAAATTAATCCATCATTGTCACCAAAGATGAGGAATGAACTTATTGATGTATTATATACATACAATAATGCATTTGCATCTGATAATGAACCATTAGGCGCTATAAGGGGACATGAAATTGATATTACTCTTAATATTGATAGACCATATCCCCCAGTACTTAGAAGACCAGCTTATCCAGCCAGTCCCAGAGCTAGAGAGGCCTTGGAAAAACATATCCAAGAGTTGATCCAACTTGGTGTGCTAAGGAAAGTAGGCCATAATGAGGAAGTTGAAGTGACAACACCTGTTATTATTGCATGGCATAATGATAAGTCAAGAATGGTTGGAGATTTTAGAGCTTTGAATACCTACACAGTTCCAGATAGGTATCCAATCCCTAGAATTCAAGAAACCTTGACTCAATTGTCTAAAGCCAGGTATATAACATCAATGGATGCATTAAAAGGCTTCCATCAAAATGTTTTGACGCCTAAAGCTAGGAAATTACTTAGAATTATCACTCACTGTGGTATTTATGAGTATCTTAGAATGCCATTTGGCATTAAAAATGCTCCATCTCATTATCAAAGAATGATGAATACCATCTTCCCCACAGAATTGTCTGAAGGATGGCTTATCATTTATATTGATGATATTATTATATGTTCTGACTCATGGTCTTTGCACCTTGAAAGACTTGCAAGAGTACTTCATAAAGTTGCAGAAGTGAACATGAAAATTTCACTTCAGAAATGCAATTTTGGTTTTGAAGAACTCAAAGCATTAGGACATGTTGTTTCTGGTTTGAGCTTGGGTATTGACAAGAATAAAGTAGCAGCAGTGTTACTTAAGCCAATACCCCAGAATAAAAAAGAAATGATGTCTTTTCTTGGATTTGCTAGTTACTATAGGCAACACTTGAAAGATTTTGCAATTCTAGCCAAGTCACTCTATAGAATCTGTGATCAACAGACTGTATTTGAGATGACACAGGAAAGAATTAAAGCTTATGAGAAGATAAAGAAAGCCCTTACAGAAGCACCTTTACTCCTCATGCCTGACTGGAATATTCCTTTTAAATTGTACATTGATGCATGTGGAGATGGATTAGGGGCAGCCCTACATCAAGTCCAAATTATTGATGACAAACCTACAGAAGGACCAGTTTGTTATATCTCAAGACAAATCAAACCAACAGAAGCCAGATATGGTGCAAGCCAAATGGAGTGCTTATGTTTGGTATGGGCACTTGAGAAATTGCACTATTAGCTTGATGGCAGTGTTTTTGAACTGATAACTGACTGTAATGCTGTAAAATCACTTCTTAACATGAAAACTCCCAACAGACATATGTTGAGATGGCAAATAGCCATTCAAGAATATATAGGAAACATGACTATAGTTCATAAAGCAGGAAACATTCACAAAAATGCTGATGGACTTAGTAGATGGGCTTTAGCCAACACTCCTGATAACCCAGCTTATGTACCTTTGGAAGCTGAACCACAGATTCCAATTGAAGGAATTAACATAACTGATATTGGGACTGAATTCTTTGAAGAGGTCAGAGAGTCTTATAAACAAGACAAGAATTGCCATATCTTGACTTCTTTATTGGATAAAGACTGCAAAGACACATCTTTGGTTAATACACTAGATGAAGTTTGGAAAAATTCCTATTCTGAAGGAAGATTTCACTTGTTTGATGGGATTATTTACCATAGAACAAAACATTCTTGTGTGATGACACTGTGTAGTAGATTGCTTATCAATACCATTCTTCATGAATGCCATGATAGCATTTACTCTGGACACCTATCAGAAGACAGAACACTTGAAAAAGTGAAGAACTGTGCATGGTGGCCATCTTGGAGAAAAGAAACCATTGAGTATTGCCATACCTGTGATAGATGCCAGAAAGCAAACAGGAGTACAGGCAAGAAATTTGGATTAATGATCCATATTCAAGAACCAAAATCCCCTTGGGAAGTTGTTCACATGGATTGGGTCACAGCACTTCCTCCAAGTGGTGACAGAAGTTATAATGCTTGTCTAGTCATTGTAGATAGATATAGCAAAACTCCCATATTCTTACCATGTCATAAAGATGACACTGCTATGGATACAGCTATTCTTTTATGGAGTAGAGTTATTTCTCATACAGGATTATTTAAGAATACCATAAGTGACAGAGATCCCAAGTTCACATCTGCACTTTGGACCAATCTTCATAGATTGTTTGGGACTAAGTTATCATTCTCTACAGCATATCACCCTCAAACAGATGGGCTAGCAGAGAGGATGATTCAAACTTTAGAAGACATGATCAGGAGATTCTGTGCTTATGGATTAGAATTCAAAGACTCAGATGGCTTTACCCATGACTGGTGCACTCTGATACCTGCATTAGAATTGGCATACAAGACATCAGTCCATTGTTCCACAGGACAAACTCCTGCTATGTTAGAAAAGGGATGGAATCCAAGACTCCCAGCAGACACACTGAGGAAAGACTTGATTGACATTCATCCTACAGCTTCCAGCTTCAAATTAATGCTTGATAAAGTGAAACACCATGCAAAACAAAGTATGGATGATGCTTTTGATTATGCAAAACAGAAGTGGGACAAGAGTCATAAAGTACCAGACTTCAAAGTAGGGGACTTAGTTCTAGTTTCAACCTTGAATTTTAATAATATCAAAGGCCCAAAGAAACTTAAAGATTCTTATGTAGGACCTTTTGTTATTGTTGCTTTACATGGAACCAATACAGTTCAAGTGGAATTGAGTGGTCAATTAGAAAATAAACACCCCACATTTCCAGTCAGCTTGATAAAACCTTATCAACCAGCTGATAAAGAATTGTTTCCTTTAAGAAACCCAACTCCTTTAACTGTACCACCTGTGGAACAGAATGAAGACAAAAAGATAAAGAAAGTCATTAAAGAAAGGAGACTTAGGGGTAAAAATCAAAGAGAATATCTTGTCAGATATAGAAATCCAGTACATGAAGATGAATGGATGGCAGAATCAGAAATACCTGACTCAGATAAACTCTTAAGAAGATTCAGACATGAAAGAAGGCCACAAGCCTGAATATGTCTATAAATGTGCTTTAAATTACTTGATCTGAGTAATGTGAAGAGGTTGGACAGTGGACATTAACCCCCTTTGGGGCCTTATTCTTTTATCACTAATAAAATTGTAGTACAATTTTATTTTTTGGTGGGAGGGAATGTGAGCCTTGAGGTATATTTTACATACCCAAATAGGCCACAATTATCTTGAAAAGAAATTTTGAATTATGCAAAACTCATAAGTCATGCATATATCCAAAATTCATCATTTTCAATTTCAGAAAAGATGAATAACTTTTTATTGAGTACGTAAATCCATGGATTTAAGACCAGATTTGGATTCTACACAAAAATTCACCTAGGGTAGCTCCATAGAGTGAATAAGCTCAATTTAAGTATTTGAGGTGGTAAAATGGAAAATACTTCAATACCACATCATCAATACCACATAAAAGATCCGTGAAAATTTTTATTTTTCTTGATTTTTAGCCAAAATAATGGGAAAGTGAGAAATCCCATGTTACATATACACTAAGAATAGTGTTATGCATGTTTTGAGCACTTAATATCATGGTATTCTTACATGGACTTTTGGTACACCCATAGTGGATATCTCACTTTAAGCTTAAATTACTATTTTGACGTAAAAAATAAGCAAGGGGGACAAAGGACATCAAAGAGAGCCAGGGTACCCAACTTCTGAGGCCTCAGAGGCGTGGATAGCTCCAAAGCATGGATCCATGGCTCATCTTGGCCCAATTGGTAAACTAAAACTCTTTGGGAACTTGGTTACCAAGTTACACCCACTGTAATCATAAGAAAAATGGCAAATAACCTGCTATTTTGACATGCCAAGGAGGTAATGAGCTACTTAGACTCCTGTAACCACGTCAATTCTTGATGACTTTCCATGACTAGACCCTAAAAGAGTAATTAAAACCCTTTTGGGATCCATATTCATTGATTTACCTCATAGCAACCAGCAAAATACTGCTATTTGCAATTCTACGTAGAAATGAGGTAAAAACTTCAAAAATTCATTAAGAATACAATTCTTAATGAATCTTCCTGAAATCTTCAGGACCAATGAAGAACTGTATTATCTATGGTACAACCAAAAAGAATTATGGTTTTACTAGTAAAATTAAAAGTTTTACTTACAGTCCATTTTTGACCATTCTACGTGAAACACTGAATCTTCAAAAATTCACAGTAATTACAACCTGTGATGAAATTGGCAATAACATTGATAACTTTGAGAAATCAATGATTATTTTAGAATAAAAGAAGATTTACAGATGTTACTCCTTTTATTCTTAACCATATTGGGGTTGGTAGTCACGTAAAAGCATCAATTAAGTAATTACGATAATCTTACGTGACAACAGATGATGCAATCAATAATCCAAAAAGGTTTATTGTTTTCTCACTCACTGGTTTTTCAGTTTGCTCCATGGCACGCCTCTGTGAGCTGTTGTTGACTTAAAAGAAGCCTCTTCTTGCTGTTTTTTCCAATCATCATCATCTTATCAATTTATTAAATCATTATTACCAACAAGTAAGTATTAGTTACAGCTATTCTTAAGTGTTTTAAATCTTTCAGAATCAACCAGAAAGACGTGAAATCATAGAATCCAACTATATATTGTTGTAATATTGTTATAAATCCTTTTGATCCCTTAAATCCACAATTCCACGTCAAATTTCTCTACTTTTATCTATAAATAAGTTCTTTGGAGTATTAGTGAGTCATTTATCTTTAATTCTTAAAGTTTTTCTCTAGTAATAGTTTTCTTCAAGAATTATCTTTATAATTATTCTTGTAAAAGATAATTATATATTAAAATAATTTTATTATTTTAATAAAAGAAGTTTTTATTATTAAATTCTTCTTGTAATTGATTCTTGTAGACAATTACTGCTCACTGTTATAATCACTAGTAGTGTATAACACGTGAAAGAAATAATTTTATAATTATTTAATTGTGGTTATAATAATTTTTATTATTATATTTCATAAGAACAGACATAGTACTGTTGATTAATAGTAATATTATCATCAGTTTCATAGTCACATCTTACATTTGGGGGCCTGGCCGTGATTTTATCCATAGACTTGGCTTTAATCATATTCTAGACTTCATTATTGTGTTCTAAAAAACCACCATACCTACCACATCTTACATTTGGGGGCCTGGCCGTGTTTTTTGAACCTTGTACCCTTAATTAATATATTTTTAAGCTCTAAAATATATTAATTTAATTTTTTTCTTTCAATTTGAAGTTAAAATATTTTTATTTTTGAAATTGTTTTAAAATCTTTTTCATTGAGGAATTTGGTTTAATTTTATATTGTTTTTACACATGGCTTTTTCACATCCAAAAACTTATAAAATTATTCTTTGAGTTACTCTGAATTAATTTTCATTCAAAATCTTAAATTTTAATTTTTTTCTTTAAAAAGAATAATTTTTTAATATTAAAAAATATAAAACTTATAAAAAATCTTTAAAAAATATTTTAAAAAGTATAAAAAATGATTTTTTCTCTTTTATAATTTCTTTTTAGTGTCTTTAATCAAATACTGTGCAGCTGGCAACAGACTCAGTAAAAGATATATCACTAGTCCAGAATCTGAAGACAGTATTGAGGTGCAGATTGCTAAAAGAGGCACCTTATTCAACTCAGAAAAAGCTAAATTACCACCAAAAGGTGTGTATTTTATCTTATATTTTCACCTTTTATCTTTAAATTGATGTGAAAATGGTGCATACCAGAAATGGAAGCAACTATTCAGTCCAACCAGATGGATGTGGAAAAGGAAGAGGCAAGACCAAATACAGAAGTGCCAAATATTCCACAAGAAAGACACATCTGGAGGATGCCAGAGTTGCCCCCCATTCCCCAAGGTCTGTACCAACAGATTTTGACGTAAATTCTGAGCCTGAACTGATTTATGGTAATATTTCCAGAGCTGAACCACTTTCAGGTGGCAGCAATAGAAATATATCAATGCCAGTACAAAAACTGGTTCAGAGCAGCCAAGGAAGAGGAGTGGGAAATCTGCCCAAGCCTTTGGCAGGGGGCCATGAACTCCTACTTACACATCAAGAGCTTTCTGGGTCAGGAGAAGACCATAGAACTCTTAGGAGGATGGAGCCCCCTGTCTTGCAAAGACAAGGTCAAAAAGATAAAGAATTGGTTGAAGAACCAGAGTCTTTTATCCATAGACCAGAAGAAAGAGTTGGAAATGACCCCAACTTTGGAGACAAAGGCACCAGTGGCATCTACCAGCTCCAAACCAGCTCCAGAAGCATCCAAGGACAAGCCCAAAGGACCTCAAAAGAAACAGAGAGGTCCCAAGAACCATCAAGGCAAGGGCAAAGCCAAAGCCAATTGGCACAGACCTTACCCACAAGGGTACAGGATCCCCAAATTGGAACCTTCAGCCGTGGACAGTGTCTTCAATATGGCCAGAACTCTTATGGAATTCACAGCCAAGGAGCAGGAAAGGATGAACAGGACTTTTCCACGCAAATAACTGATGTAAATAGAAGTATTAATGTAGAAATTGGCAAACTTGAGTCAAAGTTGAAGCAAATTACATTAGACATCAATGATTTGAAGAAAAGTGACAAGCAACATTCTGAATGGCATCAATTGACAACTGTCACCCTTGAGTCAATTAGAAATGCTTGTGAAAGAATTGAGAACCAATGTCAAAATAATGACACAGAGGATCCTTCCATTCTTAAAGTAAATGATAGACTTAAAACTCTTGAAGACCATGTCTTACAAATAGTTAAGAACACCAATCAATTTGCTATACATTTAGCAAAAAGTGACAGTGAGAGGCAGAAATTGAAGAATGATATAATTGCAAGTGTGGAGCAAATTCATAAGAATCATGAACCACATATGCCAAGACATTCTACACCTTTGACTGAAGAAAAACTTTCTGTCAAAGAAAGTTTGACTCCATTCTTAGGAGAAAATGCCTACTCTGCAAGAGATATTCCAAAAATAGAAGAATGGCCAACATTCTCTGGTGAAGGAGAATACAACCATATTGAATTCATCAGGACTATTGATATGTTGCAAGAAGACTTTAATATACCTGATGAAATCATAGTGGGAAAACTACACTGTTTGTTTACCAGAACTGCAAAGAAATGGTATTACAAAATGAGGATTGATCATGGTAAACATGACTGGTCTTGGTGGAAATCTGAAGTGATTACCAAATGGGCCAATAATTCTTGGAGGTTTAAAATGGAGAATGCTTTTGAAAGTGCCATTTTTAACTCAGAAAAAGAGAAACCACTTACTTGGTTCTTCAAACAAAAAGACAGATTATCTGCTTTACACCCAGATATGTCTGACACTAAGATTAATATGAAAATATTAAGAAAGTGTGGAGGAGAACTGGAACATGCTATCAAAAGCAGATGTGTGGAGCCCTGTTCAACAGAGGACTACATTAATGCTATGGAAGATATCATTACCAGAACAAGAATTGGTAAAACTTGGGTTAGAAACCCAATAGAGTCCAAAATAGTCTCAAAGATTCCTAGAGAGGAAAGAAGACCAGAAAGACCTGTCTTGAAGTGTCATAAATGTGGAAGTACTTCACATTTAGCCAACACTTGCCCTAAGAAGACAAAGATCAATGAAGTTCAAATCATTGAAGAAATTCAGTGTACTGAAGAGAAAGAAGAGTCTGATCAAGATTCTGCAGTCTCTGAAGATACACCAGTGGAGGACTATCCCATTGAAAACATTTCAGCTTTCTTTGAGGTCACAGAAATCCATACCCACTTGCCACAGTACAGTGAGGATTGCTGCAACCTGATCAATATCCAAGATGCCAGAATGTGTAAAACAAAACCTGCTAGAGGAAAGGGTTATACTGCTGGAGCATCCTGTATCACATCAGTTCTGATGAGTGATATTGAAGCCAAAGTAAATTTGGATACAGGGGCATTTTGCACTTGTGTTGGCAAAGATTATCTCCAAATTATACTTCCTGAATGGAAAAACCATCTATTACCAATAGAAGGTGTACAATTCAGTAGTGCCAGTAACAATATGTACCCCTTGGGCATATTGGACACTAATATTGTATTCCCACATCCAGCAGGAAGTGTAAGAATGAAAACTGAAATTGTAGTAATGGATAATTGTACATCTCAGCACATCATTCTTGGAAATGATTACTTGAATATTTATGGTATTGATGTAAATAACCATAAAGACAGATATTTCACAATTGGAGATAACAAAAGGCGAAAATTTGCTTTCTCCAATATGCCAAAACAGATATCTGTAGTATCTTCTGTCAAAGATACTTACAAAGATGAATTTGTGTCTAAACAACTTGTTGAGGCACAAATTAATCCATCATTGTCACCAAAGATGAGGAATGAACTTATTGATGTATTATATACATACAATAATGCATTTGCATCTGATAATGAACCATTAGGCGCTATAAGGGGACATGAAATTGATATTACTCTTAATATTGATAGACCATATCCCCCAGTACTTAGAAGACCAGCTTATCCAGCCAGTCCCAGAGCTAGAGAGGCCTTGGAAAAACATATCCAAGAGTTGATCCAACTTGGTGTGCTAAGGAAAGTAGGCCATAATGAGGAAGTTGAAGTGACAACACCTGTTATTATTGCATGGCATAATGATAAGTCAAGAATGGTTGGAGATTTTAGAGCTTTGAATACCTACACAGTTCCAGATAGGTATCCAATCCCTAGAATTCAAGAAACCTTGACTCAATTGTCTAAAGCCAGGTATATAACATCAATGGATGCATTAAAAGGCTTCCATCAAAATGTTTTGACGCCTAAAGCTAGGAAATTACTTAGAATTATCACTCACTGTGGTATTTATGAGTATCTTAGAATGCCATTTGGCATTAAAAATGCTCCATCTCATTATCAAAGAATGATGAATACCATCTTCCCCACAGAATTGTCTGAAGGATGGCTTATCATTTATATTGATGATATTATTATATGTTCTGACTCATGGTCTTTGCACCTTGAAAGACTTGCAAGAGTACTTCATAAAGTTGCAGAAGTGAACATGAAAATTTCACTTCAGAAATGCAATTTTGGTTTTGAAGAACTCAAAGCATTAGGACATGTTGTTTCTGGTTTGAGCTTGGGTATTGACAAGAATAAAGTAGCAGCAGTGTTACTTAAGCCAATACCCCAGAATAAAAAAGAAATGATGTCTTTTCTTGGATTTGCTAGTTACTATAGGCAACACTTGAAAGATTTTGCAATTCTAGCCAAGTCACTCTATAGAATCTGTGATCAACAGACTGTATTTGAGATGACACAGGAAAGAATTAAAGCTTATGAGAAGATAAAGAAAGCCCTTACAGAAGCACCTTTACTCCTCATGCCTGACTGGAATATTCCTTTTAAATTGTACATTGATGCATGTGGAGATGGATTAGGGGCAGCCCTACATCAAGTCCAAATTATTGATGACAAACCTACAGAAGGACCAGTTTGTTATATCTCAAGACAAATCAAACCAACAGAAGCCAGATATGGTGCAAGCCAAATGGAGTGCTTATGTTTGGTATGGGCACTTGAGAAATTGCACTATTAGCTTGATGGCAGTGTTTTTGAACTGATAACTGACTGTAATGCTGTAAAATCACTTCTTAACATGAAAACTCCCAACAGACATATGTTGAGATGGCAAATAGCCATTCAAGAATATATAGGAAACATGACTATAGTTCATAAAGCAGGAAACATTCACAAAAATGCTGATGGACTTAGTAGATGGGCTTTAGCCAACACTCCTGATAACCCAGCTTATGTACCTTTGGAAGCTGAACCACAGATTCCAATTGAAGGAATTAACATAACTGATATTGGGACTGAATTCTTTGAAGAGGTCAGAGAGTCTTATAAACAAGACAAGAATTGCCATATCTTGACTTCTTTATTGGATAAAGACTGCAAAGACACATCTTTGGTTAATACACTAGATGAAGTTTGGAAAAATTCCTATTCTGAAGGAAGATTTCACTTGTTTGATGGGATTATTTACCATAGAACAAAACATTCTTGTGTGATGACACTGTGTAGTAGATTGCTTATCAATACCATTCTTCATGAATGCCATGATAGCATTTACTCTGGACACCTATCAGAAGACAGAACACTTGAAAAAGTAAAGAACTGTGCATGGTGGCCATCTTGGAGAAAAGAAACCATTGAGTATTGCCATACCTGTGATAGATGCCAGAAAGCAAACAGGAGTACAGGCAAGAAATTTGGATTAATGATCCATATTCAAGAACCAAAATCCCCTTGGGAAGTTGTTCACATGGATTGGGTCACAGCACTTCCTCCAAGTGGTGACAGAAGTTATAATGCTTTTCTAGTCATTGTAGATAGATATAGCAAAACTCCCATATTCTTACCATGTCATAAAGATGACACTGCTATGGATACAGCTATTCTTTTATGGAGTAGAGTTATTTCTCATACAGGATTATTTAAGAATACCATAAGTGACAGAGATCCCAAGTTCACATCTGCACTTTGGACCAATCTTCATAGATTGTTTGGGACTAAGTTATCATTCTCTACAGCATATCACCCTCAAACAGATGGGCTAGCAGAGAGGATGATTCAAACTTTAGAGGACATGATCAGGAGATTCTGTGCTTATGGATTAGAATTCAAAGACTCAGATGGCTTTACCCATGACTGGTGCACTCTGATACCTGCATTAGAATTGGCATACAAGACATCAGTCCATTCTTCCACAGGACAAACTCCTGCTATGTTAGAAAAGGGATGGAATCCAAGACTCCCAGCAGACACACTGAGGAAAGACTTGATTGACATTCATCCTACAGCTTCCAGCTTCAAATTAATGCTTGATAAAGTGAAACACCATGCAAAACAAAGTATGGATGATGCTTTTGATTATGCAAAACAGAAGTGGGACAAGAGTCATAAAGTACCAGACTTCAAAGTAGGGGACTTAGTTCTAGTTTCAACCTTGAATTTTAATAATATCAAAGGCCCAAAGAAACTTAAAGATTCTTATGTAGGACCTTTTGTTATTGTTGCTTTACATGGAACCAATACAGTTCAAGTGGAATTGAGTGGTCAATTAGAAAATAAACACCCCACATTTCCAGTCAGCTTGATAAAACCTTATCAACCAGCTGATAAAGAATTGTTTCCTTTAAGAAACCCAACTCCTTTAACTGTACCACCTGTGGAACAGAATGAAGACAAAAAGATAAAGAAAGTCATTAAAGAAAGGAGACTTAGGGGTAAAAATCAAAGAGAATATCTTGTCAGATATAGAAATCCAGTACATGAAGATGAATGGATGGCAGAATCAGAAATACCTGACTCAGATAAACTCTTAAGAAGATTCAGACATGAAAGAAGGCCACAAGCCTGAATATGTCTATAAATGTGCTTTAAATTACTTGATCTGAGTAATGTGAAGAGGTTGGACAGTGGACATTAACCCCCTTTGGGGCCTTATTCTTTTATCACTAATAAAATTGTAGTACAATTTTATTTTTTGGTGGGAGGGAATGTGAGCCTTGAGGTATATTTTACATACCCAAATAGGCCACAATTATCTTGAAAAGAAATTTTGAATTATGCAAAACTCATAAGTCATGCATATATCCAAAATTCATCATTTTCAATTTCAGAAAAGATGAATAACTTTTTATTGAGTACGTAAATCCATGGATTTAAGACCAGATTTGGATTCTACACAAAAATTCACCTAGGGTAGCTCCATAGAGTGAATAAGCTCAATTTAAGTATTTGAGGTGGTAAAATGGAAAATACTTCAATACCACATCATCAATACCACATAAAAGATCCGTGAAAATTTTTATTTTTCTTGATTTTTAGCCAAAATAATGGGAAAGTGAGAAATCCCATGTTACATATACACTAAGAATAGTGTTATGCATGTTTTGAGCACTTAATATCATGGTATTCTTACATGGACTTTTGGTACACCCATAGTGGATATCTCACTTTAAGCTTAAATTACTATTTTGACGTAAAAAATAAGCAAGGGGGACAAAGGACATCAAAGAGAGCCAGGGTACCCAACTTCTGAGGCCTCAGAGGCGTGGATAGCTCCAAAGCATGGATCCATGGCTCATCTTGGCCCAATTGGTAAACTAAAACTCTTTGGGAACTTGGTTACCAAGTTACACCCACTGTAATCATAAGAAAAATGGCAAATAACCTGCTATTTTGACATGCCAAGGAGGTAATGAGCTACTTAGACTCCTGTAACCACGTCAATTCTTGATGACTTTCCATGACTAGACCCTAAAAGAGTAATTAAAACCCTTTTGGGATCCATATTCATTGATTTACCTCATAGCAACCAGCAAAATACTGCTATTTGCAATTCTACGTAGAAATGAGGTAAAAACTTCAAAAATTCATTAAGAATACAATTCTTAATGAATCTTCCTGAAATCTTCAGGACCAATGAAGAACTGTATTATCTATGGTACAACCAAAAAGAATTATGGTTTTACTAGTAAAATTAAAAGTTTTACTTACAGTCCATTTTTGACCATTCTACGTGAAACACTGAATCTTCAAAAATTCACAGTAATTACAACCTGTGATGAAATTGGCAATAACATTGATAACTTTGAGAAATCAATGATTATTTTAGAATAAAAGAAGATTTACAGATGTTACTCCTTTTATTCTTAACCATATTGGGGTTGGTAGTCACGTAAAAGCATCAATTAAGTAATTATGATAATCTTACGTGACAACAGATGATGCAATCAATAATCCAAAAAGGTTTATTGTTTTCTCACTCACTGGTTTTTCAGTTTGCTCCATGGCACGCCTCTGTGAGCTGTTGTTGACTTAAAAGAAGCCTCTTCTTGCTGTTTTTTCCAATCATCATCATCTTATCAATTTATTAAATCATTATTACCAACAAGTAAGTATTAGTTACAGCTATTCTTAAGTGTTTTAAATCTTTCAGAATCAACCAGAAAGACGTGAAATCATAGAATCCAACTATATATTGTTGTAATATTGTTATAAATCCTTTTGATCCCTTAAATCCACAATTCCACGTCAAATTTCTCTACTTTTATCTATAAATAAGTTCTTTGGAGTATTAGTGAGTCATTTATCTTTAATTCTTAAAGTTTTTCTCTAGTAATAGTTTTCTTCAAGAATTATCTTTATAATTATTCTTGTAAAAGATAATTATATATTAAAATAATTTTATTATTTTAATAAAAGAAGTTTTTATTATTAAATTCTTCTTGTAATTGATTCTTGTAGACAATTACTGCTCACTGTTATAATCACTAGTAGTGTATAACACGTGAAAGAAATAATTTTATAATTATTTAATTGTGGTTATAATAATTTTTATTATTATATTTCATAAGAACAGACATAGTACTGTTGATTAATAGTAATATTATCATCAGTTTCATAGTCACATCTTACAAATTCATTGTTTTTATTGCATCTGAGGGGAAATGGAGTAGAAAGAGCTCTATTTATATTAAACTCTTCCCTCCTAGAGTCCAAAAGTCTTCTAGTAGACGTTCAATGATTGTATCCACTGCAATTGATCAGCATTTCAAAGTTCAGTGATGATTACATCATCATTAAACAATCTTATCTCATTATTATGCCATTATTTAGAGTTATCACTATAACTATAAGTTTGATGACATCATAGGCTTGTAAGAAGCCTAAATTTTGTGTATTGTATTATTATTCATCTTCATCTAATAGTATTCACCAGGTCTTTCACTTATATAACTCTTAAACTTAAAATAAGATTACAGTTAGTGATCATAAATGATCAATTGTATGCTTAAGCTTTGATCATTAATAGCTTTTAGGTTATAGAGGATAAATAAAATAAGAGAGTGTTTTCTTATAGCTTCAAATTTCATAATTAAAATTTCAAGAGAATTGCATTACATCATCAAAACCCTATTTTTGATTATTTTTCTTGTAACTCATCTTTCCTGTCAAAATTTCCTATTTTAAACTTCAAGCCATGATTTCAAGGGGTTGTACCTTGAATATAATGATACAAAGTACCTCATTCTTCCTGTGTGAACTAGTAGGAACTGGATATACACTTTATTTTAGGTTGGGACTACTTTTACAGCAAAGTGGTCAACAGTTATAGCAATTTTATTCAATAAACCCTTACAAGTTATAACAATGTTTGTAACTTGTGAAATAAAGTTTCTATCTGTATTCCTGAATTACTTAAGTGGTAACTTTCTTTTCTGTTTACATCTCTATCATGTTTATTTTAAGATATTTGAGATGAAAGCCATGAATAGATGCATTGATCATAAAAGTTCATATATTCAGGTTATTGCCTTAAATATTCATTTTAAAAATATGACATAAAGGTGTTATATGTGTATGAGTTCATGGAAAATCCAATGGGACAACTTATTTTACATTTTGGTTCATCTTTTCCTGAGATAAATAGTTATTTATATCTTTTTTATGGTGTTCTAACTTAATATTCAACAATTATTGACTTTACAGAGATGCCATAAAAAAGATATATGTGTATTTTATCATGAGGAATCTAATGGTGTAATTTATTCCACATTTTTACGCATTGGAGCTTAAGCTAATTAAGAATTTATGCCTCTTTATGGCATTTTCACTTACTGTAATATAATTATTTTAAAAGAATAATGATTGTAAAGTTTTTGTTGTGACTTTTTTGGATATGTGGTCATCTCTCAAAGGCTCACATTCTCTACCACCAAAAAAATATTTTATCAAAATCTGATATAGTTAATTAGGGTATCATCCACTGTCCTACCTCTTCATTAGACTTTCTTAGTCTTGAAGCTCAATAATGCTTAACTTTTCTATTCTCTAGGGCTTCTTTCAGTTCTCAACCTTCTTTGTAGTTTATCAGCATTGATTCTATCTTTCTCAAGTAGCCATTCATCTTCTTGAGTTGGTTCTCTATACCTCACAAGGTATTCTCTTTCTTTTTTTGTTTCTAGTTCTCCTTTCTTCAAGGAATTTTACAATTTTCTTTGCTTCTCCTTCTTCTAGAGGGGGAATTTCAAGTGTTGGTTTATTTCTTAGGGGAAATAATTCTTTTTCACTTGAGCTGTGAGGTCTTATCAGGCCTACAGGGATGTTTGGGTGTATTAATTAGTTCACCTGTGAGTTCTAGTTGTACAGCATTAGGTCCATGTAGTGCTTTCATCATGAATGGTCCTGCAAAGGAATCTTTCAATTTCTTTGGTCCTTTGATATTATTAAAATTCAGAGTTGATACTAATTCCAAGTCTCCTACTATAAAGTTAGGTGGTTTATGACTTTTATCCCATCTTTCTTTTGCATAATTAAAAGAATATTTCATAAATTCTTTTGCATGATGTTTTGAGTTGTCAAACATCATTTTGAAACTGCTTGCTGTTGGATGTATATCTACCAAGTCCTTTTTAATAGTGTCATATGGAAGTCTTCCATTCCATCCATTTTCCAACATTTCTGGTGTCTTACCAGTTGAAGAATGGATTGATGTTTTATATGCCAGCTCAAGAGCTGGTATCATGGTACACCAATCATGGGTAAAGCCATCAGAGTATTTGAATTATAGGCCATAAGCACAGAATATTCTGATCATATCTTCTAAGTTTTGTATCATTCTTTCTGCCATACCATCAGTTTGAGAGTGTAGACTGTGGAGAATGATAACTTTGTTACAAACAAGCTATGGAGGTTTGTCCATAATGCTGAGGTGAATTTTGGGTCTCTGTCACTTATGATATTTTGTAATAGTCCTTTATGGCTAATAAATTTATTCCATATCATTATGGCTGTGTCTATAGCTGTGTCATCTTTTTGACATGGTAAGAACATGGGAGTTTTTCTGTACCTGTAAGCTCTTACTAGGCATGAATTATAACTTTTGTCTCCTCCTGGAGGTAAAGCTGTCACCCAGTCCATTTGAAATATTTCCCATGGGGAATTTGGCTCTTGAATTTGGATCATCATTCCAAATTTCTTTCCTTTGGCTCTGCTTTCTTTTTGACATCTGTCACAGGTTTGGAAGTATTCTGCAAAATCCTTTCTCCAATTTGGTCACCAAGAGCAGTTTCTCACCCTCTCTAGTGTTCTGTCTTCTGAGAGATTCCCATATGCACCACTATCATGACATTCATGTAGTATAGTGCTTATCAGATCTCTATCTGTTAAGGAAATAACAGATGTATGTTTAGTCCTATGATAGAGGATTCCATCAAGGAGGTGGATTCTTCCTTCATCATATGCTTTTTTCCAAGCTTCATCTAATTTGGATGAACTGATGGGTCTTTACAGTCTTTAATTAGAAGTTGGCATAGGATATGACAGTCCTTCTCCATCCTATAGCTTTATTCAACTTGGTTAAAGAATTCTGTGCCAATATCTGTGACACATATGCCTTCTATATGAAGTTCTTCCTGTGGTACCCATTCTGGGTTTTCAGATGTATTTTTAAAGCCCATCTGCATTTTTATGAATATTTCCAGATTTTTAAACTATAGTCATATTTCCTCTATATTCTTGGATAGCAATTTGCCATCTCAGAATGTGTCTCTTTGGTGTCTTCATGTTTAATAAAGATTTGACAGAATTGCAGTCTATTATCACATCAAACACTGTTCCATCCAAATAACAGTGAAATTTTTCTAAAGCTCACACTAAGCAAAGACATTCCATTTGGCTTGCTCCATATCTTGCCTCTGTTGCCTTAATTTGTCTTGAAATGAAGCAAATTGGTCCTTCAACAAATTTATCATTTATTATTTGTGTCTAGTGTAGTGCAGCACCTAGTCCTACTCCACAAGCATCAATATACAGCTTTAAAGATAGTTTTAATTCTGTAATTAGAAGAAATGGGGCATTTGTGAGGGCGTTTTTCAATTCCTCATATGCTTTAAACCTCCCTTCAGTCATTTCATAGACCTTCTGTTGGTCATAGAGCTTTTAGAAGCATTTAGCAATTCTTGAAAAGTCTCTTATATGCTTTCTGTAATAACCAGCAAATCCTGGAAATGATTGCATTTCTTTTTTGGTTTGGGGCATTGGCTCCAGTAGTACGGCTGCTACTTTGTTTTTATCTATGCCCAAACTTAGTCCAAATACAACATGTCCTAGTGCCTTCAGTTCACTGTATGCAAAATGAAATTTTTCAAGGAAATTTTGATATTACTTGTAATATTTTTGCAAGACTCTTTCTAGTCTTGTTAAGTGACTGTTCAAGGTTTCTGAACAAATCATGATATCATCAATATAGATAGTTAGCCATAATTCTGATAATTCTTCAGGAAACATTTTATTCATCATTCTATGATAATGGGAAGGTTAATTTTTTATACCAAATGACATTCTTAAGTATTCATAAATTCCACAGTGAGCTATTATCCTTAGTAGTTTTTTGTAATTTTCTGGTAAGACATTCTTGTGAAAACCCTTTAGAGCATCCATGGCTTTACTGAACTTAGCCTGTGACAATTGTGTTAACATCTCATGGATTCTGGGTATTGGATATCTTTCAGGTATAGTATAGGTATTTAGAGCTCTAAGGTCCGCTACCATCCTTGATTTTCCATTATGGAAAGCTATAATGACAGGTTTAGTGACCTATACTTGTTGATTATGTCCTGCTTTCCTTAACACTCAAAGGTCCATTAATTCTTTAATGTGAGCCTCTAAGGCTTCTATAGCCCTTGGGCTAGCTGGGTAAACTGGTCTTCTTAATAAGGGGGATAAGGGTTTTCCACATTAATAATAATGTCTACTTCATGCCAAATGATTGCACGTAGTGGTTCCCTGTCAGTTGCAAAGGCATTTTTGTATTTGAACAGAAGATCAATCAGGTTTCCTTTCATTTTTTCTGTAAATTCTTGATTAAATTCTGCCTCATTAAGTTGTTCATTCATGAAGGATTGCTTCTCTGGGCTTTTGTCTTCATTTTTTCATAACTGTAGTTTGTTTTTTGTTATTTAAAAAACCCAATTTCTGCCTCTTATATTCTACTATGGTAAGATATCTGTCTTTTTGATTGGTGATATCTATGCCATAAATTGACATGCAATCATTTCCCAGTATGAAATGGTTACTAGTACGGTTTTTCATTACTGAAAACTCTGATTTCATTCTTATACATTGGGAAGGGTGAGGAAAAATTGATGTTGAATCAATTATTCCAAGGGGTTTCATGATTTCACTTGCACTACTAAATGTAACCCCTTGTATGGGTATAGGTTTTTCTTCCCAATCTGGTATAATTGTTTTTAAGTAATTCTTACCAACACAGGTACAGTATGCTCTTGTATCTAAATTTGGTTTTTTCTCTTGGTTTCAAACTATGAAAATACTTATACTTGATTTTCCAGCTGTATATCCCATTCCTTTTTCTGGTTTGGTTGTATACAGCTTGACATCTTGTATGTTTGTGAGGCTTGTATCAGATGTTCCAACTTGTGGCAGGTTTAAATTTACATCTAGTACTTCATATGTTAAATCAATATTATTAATCTGTGCATTAATTATATTAATTTAATCACTTTCAGAAGTTTCTGACTCTTCAGTGTCTTTTCAGACTCAGATTCATCTTCTTTGTCATTGTGTTCTTCTGTTTCCACAATTTCATTGATTTTTGCCTTTTTAAGGAAATTATTGGCTGAGTGTCCAATACCTCCACATTTATTTCATTTTCATTGCTCATTAGTGTTGGGTGTATTGGGTGTGGAAGGTTATTTTTGTTTATCTTTCTTGATAAATGGTTGGTTTTGACTTTAAGTGTCAAATGTTTTCCATGTTCTGCCAATTTTTGTTCTTGTCACTATGTCTTGTAATGCATTGATATACTCTTCTGTGGAGCATGGTTCTATACATCTGCTTCTTAGGGAATGTTCCAGTTCCCCTCCAAATTTCTTGATTATTTTCATATACAGCATTTTCCGTGAAATTTCTGGATACAGTGCATTTAATCTTTCAGCTTGTTTTGAGAATCAAGTCAAAGTTTTATCCTTATCTGGGTCAAAGAAGGAATTTTCAAATACATTTTCTATCTTTTACCTCCAGGAATCATTTTCCCACTTGGTGATTATTTCATTTTTCCACCAAGACCAGGTATTTTTGCCATTTGTTTGTCTTATGCCATAATAACATATTTTTGCAGATTTTTCAAATAATGAATTCAATCTGGCAGTGATTAATTCATCTGCTATGGCATAATCCTCCTGTAACATCTCTATTCTTTTAATAAATGACTTATGGTCATATTCACCTTCACCTGTTAATGTTGGCCATTCTTGTAATTCAGGTTCTTCTTTAAATAATAGTTGATTATTTTCTTGATGGCTCAAGTCTGTTATTAATGGATTTTTTATTTCCTCTTTTGGTTTAACAGGAATTCTTGTATGAGAAAATGGTGTTGATAACTTCGGCATATTTAAGTTAGCCTCACTTACGTTATCTATTTTTTCAGTAATAAGTCTTATTTCACATTGAATGTAAGCTTTGATATTCATTCTTCATCACTTTTTTCTACATGGTCTAGAAGTAATTGTTTATTTGATGAAGTGTTTTCTTCAAATATTTGCACATAAATACTTAATTTGTTCAACTTTTCTGTAAGATTATCAATCCTCATGTCATAATCAATTTTTAAAGTTGTTTCTGGGATATCTTTTATGTATTCATACAATTCCTGTTGTCCTTGCATTAATTTTTGTGTATTGTCAATTAAGATTTTTGGTTTATTATTTTCAACCATAAATTTAATGTTATCAATTTCTTTTTTATAGTGTACAAAGATTTCTGTTAAAGATGATAGATTTTTATTTATTTCTTGTAAGGATAATGAATTTTTGATTGTCTTTAAGAGGTAAAATACTATTTTTCATTTCTGTTAAAGATTTCACAACATCAAGAGACAAAGCTATTTCTTTGTGAAATGAGGTTGTCTCATTCTTTGTTCCTCTTTGTCCTTGAATTCCATCAAGGTTCTGGCCATGTTGAAATCATTGTTCATAGCATCTTTTTAGATTTTTGGGATCCTTTAGCTTGGATAATATGGTTTCCTCCAGTTCATTTTCTTGTTCTACTTCCCTTCTTGGGGAAGTCTGTTGGCTTGAGGCCTTCTGGTAGGAGCTACTGGGTCTTCTTCCTTTCTTTCCTCCCTCTTTTTGGCATGGTACTCCTTTATTTTTTTGATTTGAGGCTTGGATGATAGTGGATTCCATCCACTTGAGTATCTCACTATTTCCTCCTCTTTGAGGAATTTTTTCAGGATGTGCCAGGAGTTCATCACTCCTTGGTGGATTTGTGGCAACATATCCCAATCCTTGTCTTTGTACACTGTGTAGTACTGTTTGTACTGGCTCATATAAATTTCTATTTGAGCCCTCTGAATGTGATTTATATCTGTTGGATCAACTCATACTTAGCTATAACTCTGGCTCAGATATTTTGGGTATTTCTGGGACTTGCGTTTGGGATATGGCACTTCCTTCTGGGAATTTTGCTCTTTCTTTTCCCTTTTGAGGGATCAAACCTACTTCTGAGTCCAGCTCCATCTTATTTGATTGAGTATCAGGATCCTCTTCTAGTAGTCATAATTTGGACGATAAAAAGATTTCAGGACACTAAAAACTCTTTTTTTGGAAATTTAAAGAGAGGTACTCACCTTCAGAGTCCTGAATAGTGGGTCCTGGGAAGACTAATTTCTTAGCTTTCTTTTTCTTATTTACAACAGGTGTTGGAGAACTTGGACAAGTTTCTTCCACCAATCTCTCAACACTGGTTTGATTATCCTCTGCTGGGTTGTCTGCAAACACTAAAAAGACAAACAAATATAAGCCTTTTTTCCAAAAGTGTTATTTTTGATAGAAATTATGGCAATTTCCATGTAAAAATTGCTTTTATATCTTTGAATAAAATAAATGAGTAAAAAAAATAAAAAACATTTTTTTTGGTTTCTTATTTTTTATTATTTTTTATATTTTTATTTTTAAAGCATAAAATAAAATTGGGATAATTTTTTTGAAATTAATTTATAATATAGATTTATTTTAAATTCATACATATCTTTTTGAATCACTAGAGTCACTCAGAGAAAGCTCTTGCAAGTCTAAGGATGTGAAAAACCATGTGTAAGACAGTACAATTGCTTTCCAAATGCCTCAATAGCTCTCAAAATCAATAAATATAAAATCATTATATGATTTAATAATTATAATTATGATCCATTATGGGATAAGCCCAATTTTAATCTTCTTTAAATGTCTTTTAATTAAATATCACAGAAAGGCCCCCCAATGTAAGGTTTGGCTATGAAACAATAAGCAAAAATTACTAATATTTTACTTATTGTACTCCAAATGTACTTATGAAATTTAAAGCATAAGATAAAAGATGATTATAATAATAAAGAATTATTATAATTATGGCCAAACTATTTATATCATTAGATAAATATAATAATATAGATTATATATTGAAAATATTAATATAATAAAAGAAGTATATTAATATATGATAATTGATATATTTATGGCACTTAATTATTGTTAAAAAAATAATATAGGAATAAAAATTTGTTTTTAATAATCAAAAGCAATTATAACAATAATATTACTACTATTAAAGTTATGAATTAATATAAATACTATTTATATGAATTTAAGAATTATTAAGAAAATAATAATAGAGAGAAATTATTATAAAAAGGGGAAAAAACCAACTTTTAACACTTAATATAATAATTTTGAATAGTTTTATGCCAAAAAAATATAAATACAACTTATTTAAATTGTATTCACAATGAAAATTAAGAGAAATTACATATATTCTTGTTTTTACATGGAATTAGAGATTTTAGAGAAATTTAACAAAAACCAATTAAAAATTGATTCAATCATGTCAAAATTGATGATTATGATAAAGACAAACTTTATTATTTGAATATATAACAGTTTTATATGAAAAGAAGAAAGCTTTCACCTTTTGTTTAATGATTTAATGTTCTTTCTTGCATCTGAGGGGGAAATAGAGTAAGAATAGCTCTATCTATAGTAAGCTCTTCCCTCCTAGAGTCCAATAGGCTTCTATTAGATGCTTATTGATGGTATCCACTGGCATTGATCAGTATTTTGAGGTTTAGTGATGATTATATCAGAATTAAACCATTATATCTCATTATTACACCATTATTTAGAATTATCACTATAACTCTACATTTTATAGCATCATAGGCTTGGAAGAAGCCTAAGATTCATTAATTTTATTAGTATTAATCATAATCTAATATTATTTACCAGTTTTATCAGCTACATAGCTGTTAAACTTAAAATAAGATTACAGTGAGTGATCATAAATGATCAATTTTAACCTTAAAATTTGATCATCAATAACTTTGAATTTATAAATTCAACAGACAGTCAGAGAGTTATCTCTAATATATTAGCATGTCATAATCAAAATTACAATATAATTTTATTAAATCATCAAAACTCTATTTTTGATGATTTTTCTTGTAACTCATCTTTTCTGTTGAAATTCACTATTTTAAACTTCAAACCATGATTTCATAGGTTTTGACCTTGGATTTAATTATAAAAAATACATCATTCTTCATATATGAGCTAGTAGAAGCTGAATATCTACTTTTCTGTAAGCTTGGACCACTTTCACAACAAAGTGGTCAACAGCTATAGCAATTTTATTCAATAAACCCTTACAAGCTATAACCTTTTTTGTATATTTACAAAAAATGTCTATATCTGTATTCCTACAATAATTACGTGATAGCTTTATCTTTTGTTTAACTCTCTATCATGTGTATTTTCAGAGATATGAGCTAAAAACCATGAATATATGCACTGATCATAAAAGTGCATATATTCAGTTTATTTCCTTAAATATTGATTTTGCAAATATGACATAATAATTTTATATGTGTATTTTTCCTTTTAGAATCCAATTGTAAATCTTATTTAACATGTTGTTTCATTTGTTTTGGAGATAAATAGGAGTTTATGTCTTTTTTATGGTATTATTACTTATTATGCATTAATTATTGACTTTACAGATATGCCATAAAAAATATATGTGTAGTTTATCATGAAGAATCTAATGGTGTAACTTATCACACATTATTACTCATTAGTTTCTAAGCTAATTAAATATCTTTATGCCTATTTATGGCATTTTAACTTACTTTAATACAATTATTTTAAAAGAATAATTATTGTGAAGTTTTTGTTGTTACCTTTTTGGATATGTGGTCATATCTCAAAGGCTCAAATGGATCATGTTATATGATACCATATATGCCCCATGCAGAATTCCTGAAGGATTTGGGTTCAAGGTTGCAGAGGAGCTTCCCTTATCTTGAGGGGAAAGTCTGGGGATTTACATCTGGGTGCCTCTGGTGGCTGCCAGAGTCCATTAGTTGAGTTTGAGGGGGCCATGGGAAAAATGGGGCTGAAGGGGTTTTGGGTCATTTTGGCTCTTGAGGATTGAGGGGCCAAAGGGAATGTCCCATTGGCCCCCATTGGCCCCCTTTGGCCTCATAGAGTTTAGGCTCAAAGTGGCCTAGAATAGCCTACAGTCCACATACCATAGAGGCCATAGGGGGCCTAAATAGCCCAGGACCCCCTAATAAACTGGGGTGACCCATAGGTCCCTGTAAGGCTGAGAAGACCCCCAGGCCAAATTCCAGTGGGATGGCCTGGGGTTCAAGGATTGTAGAAATGGCCTAAAAGGCCATAGGATTCAGGATATTGCCTGTTGGCCATAGATGGATGTTGAACCCATGATTGGCCAGAAAACTGGGTGTGTCCCAGAGGCCACTAATTTCCACAAGGGGACAATTGGCCATAAAATGGTTAAGAAAGGGAATTGCTGTAAATCACCAATTGGAAGGGTAATTCCCAATATTGTTACACCTTATCCTTTACACTAGAAAATAAAAAAGGGCCGATTGGAGTAAATATTTCTACAACATATAATTTTTCATATTATAGTAGAGAACAAATCTTTATATGTGAAACAATTTTGATGGTGGTGGTTAAGATCTGTGCTTAGAATTATCAAAATTTTTAGATTGATAATAAGAAATTAAAGATTTCTTTAGAGAAAAGGGTTTTTTACCTTTTCATATGGACTCTCATGAAATTTATTATATATAGAGGAAATCCTTCCCTGGAGGTGGGAAGTTGAAAGCTTTGAGTTAATAATTATTTACAAATGAAGCTCAAGAGAAAGGAATCTTCAGGAAGTTAGCCTGGAAGTATTTTTTCTCACTTGGGGCTGGGGGATTAAAGTAGAAAAAAGCTATTGGTGCTATCAGAAAATTTCTCAAGGAATTCAATGTGAACTTTTTGAAAATGAGCTTATTGAAGGGGAGAAAAAGCTTTATGATAAGTGAGATAACTATATCATCAAAAAATTTCAATTTATTCCATTCAAGATAGCTTTCCATATTCCTGATTCATAATAAAAAATCTGTATAAGATATGTATCAAAAAAATAATTTCTTTTCTTATGAAGTTTATTTTTCAAATAATCTGGCATGAGGTGAGCCTTGAGGTATGTTTTATGTACCCAAATAGGCCACAGCCTAAAACAAGAATACCTCAATAACCATGGAAAATCCATAAGTAATTTTTATTACCAAAATTAATCATTTTTTCAAGCAAAAAAGGTGTATAACATTTTATTTGGTGAGGAAGCTCAAGGATTTGACACAAAATTTAGATTCCAAACTAAATTTTAGCCTGGGTACCCAAATATGACTCTTAAATTATTTTTATTCATGTGTAAAATATGAATAGAAATTACTTGAACTGTTCATCAGGAAACTCTCTAAACGCATACTCAGCAAAAACACCCTGATTGTAAGCTTAAAAGTCAATTTAAGGGAGAAATAATGGTATTATAAGAATTACAAGAATATATAGTAATTGATAAAGACTAGGAACATCCATAAGTGAAATAAAATTTCATACTATCTCATTTCATTTCCATTTTATCATTGTGGAAATACTGCCATAGGTAAAGATTATATCGGAAAGGGGGACAAGGACATAAGTCAAATAGATCTGGAGTACCTGAGGTTCTAAGTCCTCTAAAATGCAGAAAAGTTCCCAAAATACAATTTTAATTTTTCCCAGACTAATTACCAGCTTTGGGAACTAGTCAGTAAATCACCTGTAAGCTATTATTTTGAAGAAAATGAGAAAATCTTAAAAATTAATTAAAAACACATTTATTAATGAGTTTCAATTAATTCCCATACTAAACTAATAACAAGGTGATCTTTCATTATATTCACACATAATTATAAGTTCACAATGTCACAACCACAAATAATCACTCCCCTCAATGGGTGTTGTGGCAATTCTAACCTGAACCCAAATTATGGTCAATTGGCCATACAATATGTTTATGGCCAATTGTACCCTCTTAGTGCTCTATGGCGTCTTGGCCATAGCACCCCTCCACTGGAAATTCATGACCCCAGTCCTCATTTATGGCCGCAGGCCATATCCTGTCTCCATTGGCCTTATTAGCCAATTCCTCACCTCACCAACCTCCAGGCCATTATCCTTGTTTTTGGGACTGGGGGGTCCTTTCAGTCTTCCAGGGGCCTATAGATTCTCTAGCCACCACCAGGGCCCTTGGCCCAACCCCTTATATTGGTGGGGTTTTGGCCCATTTATGCCCCCTACAGCCTCTAAGGCCCATGGTCCATGGGACCCTTAGGCCCCTTTTGGCCCTAATCCAATGAGTCCAAAAGGGGCCAAGGGGAAGTCCATCAGCTCGCAAATCGCAAGTGGGCCCACCTGAGCCAGTTTTGGCCCCAAATCCCAACCAACCCAAAATGGCCAAAAACCACCTCAGGACCAGAAGTGACCAACAGTCACCTGTGGGCAACTATTCAGCCCATGGCCTCTGGAAACCACCAGAGGGCATCAGCTCACCTCCTAGCAAAGATTCCCCTCAGTTTCAGGGGAAGACTTTTCTTTTCTCAATGCACCCCATACTCAAGGATCCAGGAGTGGTGCATATATGGTATAATATACCATTATACACCATTTTTTCTCAGCAATCCAATGGTGACATTTTCAGGACCAATTTACATGATTCAAAATCAAGTACCCAATCCATCAACAATTTCAAAGGAGGATTGTTCAGCTATTTCAGTATGGCAATTACCTGGCGGCTACCAGAAGACCATTTGAGGATCCCATCCACATAGCCCTGCAGGATTTGGGTTGTCATTTTATCATAAGGACTACTATAAGGTCAATTCTGAGAAGTTATCAATCATTTCAATCATTGTCAAGGCATCAAGTACTCAGCATCCCTTGGAAAACTCAATTGGTCCATACAGGTAGTAATCAAGCATCCTGTATGCCCTTGGCCCAATTGGGCCAATTCATATTCCACTGTGGGAAATAAGTCACACATTTCAATTCTAAAGCTGGCCAGAACTGTATTGGCCCAATTCAGACAATACAGCAGGATTATTCACCTTCCACGATCAGCCTTTCAGCTTTTCACATATACTGGCCACCTTTCATCACCTGGGGACTTTTTCCCCAGTTAATTAATATATTGGATTTATCATTATCCTTATTTTTTCCTTTTTTTATCAAAGTAAATACTGATAATATTGAGTTAGTTATTTTCACCTTTCTTCTTTGCCTGTCAGTGGGTATTGGTGGTCATATCCTTTACTAATTCCATTGTTCTTTCTGGCAGGTTGAAACAGTGAATTGAGGATTCATTTGGTTGGCTCTTTGGCTTTTGGCTTTCATATCATCTTGGCCATTGGCTTCCTTTTCTCTTTATCTTTTGGCATACTTGTCTTTACTTTTATTCTTCCTTGAAGAAATATATTCCTTTTATTTTTTTATACTTTTGGAGCCTTCCAAGTGAGTTCTTGATTCCTGAGTGCCAGGCCACTATTTCTTCAATAAGAGCCCCTGTGACACACAAGCTCAATTGAAATTTTTATTTACTGTCCCATTTTGATGATTTGTTAGGGAGCACTGAAGCTGCAAGAATGCACAGAAAGTATAATCTTTGATGGAATTAGCAATGAAATTGATACATGTGAGAGATAAATGTATATTCTAAACTAAAGAAGGATTTAATTGGGTAAATTGATGATTTATTAACTATAAATGGGTTGGTAGTCATGAGAAATCCATTAGTTACCAATTAGATGACTTCAATTAGTAACAAGATTATTTAATATCTAGTCCAAAAGTTGCAAGTTATTTTTCAGTCTTCTTCCTTGCATATTCTCTATTGCTCTTGTAGACTTTAGCTTAAAAGGACCCCTCTTGTTACTGGTTTTTCCACATAATTCAGTCTAATATCACAATGAAGTGAATAAGTCTTATTATTAGTGTTTACTAAAGTATTTGGATCATTTTAAATCTCTTTAAATAATTAATATAAGTGAAACTCTTAATATTACTATAAGGTATAGTATTATAACCTCTACTTATTATTGCTTTTTTTTGACTTTTTGAATATCTTTGAATCCACAATTCTTCTGAAATACTTGTGAGATCCCTTAATTTGTATTTTAAATGTTGTTGATGCGTTTTTGGGCGTCTTTTTATATATAATACTCTTATATATTTCAATTATTTCTCCCTTAATATTTATATCTCTACTTAGAATTATTATTACAATAATGATTTTCAAAAATAATACTTTGCATGAGTTTAAAGTGGATTATTTCTAATATCTACCAGGCTTATTGATTCTTGTATAAAATACCTTCTGCTATTATATCATTGGTACTGTATAAAAAGTGGTAGAATAATAATTAAGTTCTTTGATTATTATTGATAATTTTAAAGTTGGTTTTAATATTATCATTAGAAAAAGAACGTTTTTATATTTTAATTGTGATTATAAAAATTTTTTATTATATTTCATTAGGAAATTCATACTGCTCTCCATTTCTTTGAGAGCTTCATAGACAGAACTTACACATTAAAATGGATTCAAAATTAAAGTACATTAATATTATAAGCTTATGGTTTATCTTTTTAGATACTTATTATATTTGAGTCATTATTTAATAAGAAACAAGTATTAATAATCACATTCCAAATATAAAGTTAGGATTACCAATTTCTTGAGAAAGAAAATTTATTTTCATATAGGAATCTATTTCTTAAAATGCTATATTTTCACAAGCTTGACTTACAAAAGTAAAATGAAATCATTCAACAGTAATCATGATAGCAATTTTCCTTTGCTACAATTTCTTTGAATAATCATAATTATTTAAAATACAATATTCCATCAGAGTTTTAACTTCAATTTGTATCATTTTCAAGTAATCAATTGCTAAAATAAGTGAATTAAGCTAAATTATTCACAAAGAATAATATACCTAAAGATAGGAAGGTCTGGAATTCTCAAATATAAACAAGTATAATTCAAGCTATATGTAAACATTATTGATATTTTAATTTATATCAAGGAATCAAATATCAAAATTAATACATTCAGTTTGTATAATAAGCCAAAATTGATTCCTTTTTTGTATTTTGATTACTAATTTTCAACAGCCCTATAGAACAGGAAAGTAGCTGAAATAATCTTAAAAACAAAGATGATACTTTACACCATTAAAAGGGTTTTAAATTTCCAAACTTAACAATTTCCTGTGTAAGACCAAAAATTGATCATTCCTTCATTGATTAAAGATCTACTGACATCTCAAATTGGAATAACCCATTAAATGTAAACAATTTTTATAAAAATGAACACCAATTCACTCTATAAATGTACTGAAAGGGTATTGATGTGTTTCAGAAGCCATAAAAAATTTGGCATGAGTAGGAATACAACCCTCACTTAATAAACAATTGTATTTTTCATTAATTTTTCTACTTAGGGACCTAGATTTACATACCTCTGGGAAATTAAGATGTCCAACCTCCTTTTTTGTGTTAAATTATAGATCATGAATATTGAACTTCAATGATGAGTAAAAATTTGGCTCTTGAGATATTTAATAAAAGATTCAATGAATAATATCAAGATTAAAAGGAAGTTTTTTACAAAAAAAAACTCCCTTAAGTATGATTTTTTTTTATTTTTTCTGAATTTGAAGTCCTATATTAAAATTCCATATAAATTGTTATCTGTATTTATTTTTTTATGAGCCCCTTTTTTATATTTTTTCATCTTACATATTATTGAATAAGATAATATAATCCAAAACATAATCCTTTTCAAAATATCAAAATTTATTTGAGGTTATGTCTTTGGAAATATCATATTTTCTTTTTAAGATAACTATCAGCCTGTGACTCAAAACCAGAGCACAAGCATGACAGCCAAAAATACCATGAACCAATGGTAGAGTAAAATACCACCAAAACATGGAGCTGACCCACCAAAGCTCAAAAAGTATCAAAAGAAAGGGGAAATTAACCTCTTTCCATATTCACAAATCCCATAATCATAGGACAAAGAGTAAAAAAGTTATTCTGGCTCAAAGCAGTTGCTGCACATAAACCTTAATTTTCACCTCCCATCTAAAATCTATAGAAAGAGGCAGAACCCCATCAAATGGGTGTTCATATTAAATCTCTCAGTAAGAAATATCAAATGGTACTTCCCAAACTGAGCTATAATCAAAGCTACAGAAGTTATTGCCAAATTAAATCCAGATATGGGTGAATAAAATATTCACTCCTCATCTATCTTCTACAGTTTTAGTGTGAGTTACTTAAAGTGGGGTAATTATGGAAAGAGAATAATTGGGGTTATCTGATTGTTCTATTGATTTTCCTATAACTCATCTGGAACAAAATTTATGGAATAAACAAGCTCAATACAGGATTTGATAAAAAATTGATATCTGAATAATGGAAATGAAAAATGGCACAAATTTTCCATATTTATCGTTACCCATTCCAAATGACATACCATTGTGTAGACCCTATATATGCATACATGATTAACCAAATCTGAGCTCAATATCTTTAAAAATGAAAAATTTATTGCAGTTTTAAGGTTAAAATCCCACAGTTGGGCCAATACACCTTTACCATGGGATACATTCCCATATCCTTGAACACAAGGTGTCAATTCTACAAAGGAGCTTATTAATCCTTCAATACCTCATATTTTGGTCAATATGGGGTCCTCATACAGGTTCTGTACACCACCTTTCACCCTGTATTGGTGAAAACTTCCCAGATGTGGTTTCAAAACCACATCTGAGCCCAATAAAGGATCTAAAGGCATGGTAAGAGCCAAAATTCAGTCCTTGGAAGTGAAAAATCTTCACTCTTCCTACATGAACAGGACTAGAGGACCTTTTCACCCATTTCCAGGATAAAAAGGGACCTTTCTCTGCCCAAAAGAGGAATCCCCATCCTGCTCTTACATTCCTACATAGTACAACTGCCAAAAAAAGTTATAATTTTGGAAAATAATCATTTTATAATCCAATCTTAGTATTATGGTATTGCTGATTATGGTTAATCAACTGATAAACAGTGCATCCTTGGAATTCAGAAATGCTCACCACCACTATAATTCCTAGTAAACCCCTTATTACTACTATTAAAGAGTCTTTCTTATTATAAATTCCTGTGTCACAGTCAGAACTAAAACTTAAAATACTATTTCATAGCTTTATTATACAATGAGCCTGAAAATAAAAACCGATTCCCTTCTGTATACTTATTCAAAATGACTCAAATATGTTCCATATTTATCTATCAACAATATGAATATCAAAAATAAATTCAAATGAGTAATTTTTATCATTAATTCAATTAGTTTTCTCAAAATTGTTTGGTCATTTGTGCAGGTTAGTGGAAAATACAAAAAAACTTTTTTTTCAAGAACTATATCTTTTTTCACTAATTCATTTCCAAAACAGACATATTTAGGTCTAAGAACTTTGGTAGGACCTATATTCTTGAAACTATTTCTCTATCCCAATATTTACTCTTTTAACCCCCCCAAAAAAAGTCAAAACTTGATCTGGGGCCCACTTAAAAACTTTATTTTGTTCACAATTTCTTTTATCAGAAATTTTCCAAAAGGGCTTCTTGAATAAAATAACTGTTATTGAATTATGAAGTTTTATGTATTTTTTTCAAAATGATGGATAATCTGAATTATTTCCTGAATGATTTTCCAAATTTTCAAAGAAATATTGGGGGTTAATTCCTGAGGGACCAAATAATTAAAAGTGAAACTTTTTAAGTTTTATAAATGAGTGAGATGTGGTGCGCATTTCACTCAAAACCAGGATTTTACATTAATTGCCTTTTGATCTTTTAAAATGAAAATGTGAAAAAAATAAAAGTCAAATTTATAATTCAATTTTTCATTCTTGAACCTATAAGAAAATGAGTTGAAGGAATAAATAACCTGAAAAACAACATTCTCATTAATAAAGGAGTTAAGTTTAATGAGTTTAATTTCAAAACGATTTGCGATTTATACAGTTTGTTTGCTTGAAAAACATGTTTGAAAGCCAATATTATTGATAATAATGAAAAATCAAATTTAAAACCTCTAAAAGTAAGGTTTTATCAATTAAATTCTAGCAATCCAATTATTTCAAATTGTCAAATTCATAAAAAATAACTAAATTAAAATTCCTAATTATAACTAAGCAAAGTAAAAATAAATTTTGGGAGTAAACAAATTTCTCACTTTTTTTTTCCCAAAAGATTTGTGCTTTTATCAACTTAGGGCAAAAACACATAAGATTTTGGTTAAAAAATCTAAGAGCTTATATGTACTTGCAAAAATACTTACATAAAGCTACCATTACCCTCTCTCGATATTTTTCAAATTGAGGTTTTCTGGAATATATTGTTAATTTTCTTCTCTCTTTTATTAAAAAAAAGCAAATTTTGTTCAATTCTCTTAGAGCTTGAAATGCTTACGAAAGAGTTTTTCAGTTTTGAATGTTGACTCTTTTTTTCAAAAAAAAAAATAGTAATTTATTTTAATTCAATATTTGAATAAAGAATTGAATTGAAAAAGAACTCCATGAAAAATCATTCAATGATTTTTTCAAGGTTTTTTCTTTTTCTATTTATGGGTAATTATAATTAAGGAAGAAATGAATTACATAATTAAAATTAATATGATATGTTTATTTCCTTTAAGATAAATTTAATCCTTTTCAAGATCGGATTAATACTTCTATTTAATGAGATTATGATTATGATTGAAATCATGAAAGAATACAAATAATTTCTATTTAGCATTTTTTTCTTTGAATTGGTTCACTTAAGAACATGAACTCTTCGAAAATTAGAGAAAAAATCAATTGTTGGTTTTTTTATTATCTAGCAAACCACCATAAAATCTCTTGAAATTATATTAAAGTGTATTGACGCGGAGAGCCATTGGAGAGAGGTTTGAATAGATTTATTAAGCTGTGTCACATTCTCAATTTAGCAAAATAGGCCTTCTGTTTAGTGATTGGATTTGGATGGCTTTCTTCGATTTTGGGATGATCTCATTTTATAAAGCATCGTCTTTGATAGCTTACTGATTTGCTATGGAACAAATACCATTTGGTCTTACCAGAGATATTTGGGTATTGCATAACTCCATTTTTTTCGTATGGTTGAGGGTACTAATTGATGATGGTTCTGCAACAGTATCTCCCGCTTGCCTTTGGACGTTTCTGGAGGAATGACATTGTTTACAAAAAGCCCGCTCAACAGATGACTCAAGCAGCTCTACTAAAAACTTTTAGTTTCGCATCCAAAATACGTTTCACAACCAATTTTTCCAAATTTCCGGTGTGAATCTTGCAGTTCAAGTGTGAAAAGCCCTTTCTTTCCTTCATTTTTTGTAGATTCGTTGGTGAATTGTTGGCGTTTATGGGGCTTTCTCATCTATCACTTCCAAAACTCTTCAACATCTTGCTGAAGGTGCGGTTAGAATATGGGGATGGTAGTTTATAAGTATGATTTTTAAGTTCATTTTAAAATGCTTACTCTCTGAAACTTATCCCCCAATGCAACTTGTCTGCGGCAAATTTTGCTCAATTGTGCAGCTTGCTCTTTAGCTTTTTCCCATGTCCTAGATCAACAAAACTTCAGTTTAGCAGCTAGCAACCCCGCACGCTATAATCCTGTGGTTTTACTTTCACGGGTAGTCAAGTGAATTAACTGGGGTTAGCGCACTCCACCTCAAAATGTGATCAGAAGATTGCCACTCATTGCTAGAGCCTTCGGGATAGCCTTTTCTCACTTTGACCGAGTGCATTGTGTCTCATGTCCATTTTTAGAAGATTTGGCACGATTAGGACTGTTAAGGCTTTTTCACTTTGTAGCCATTGTATTACCTTCATGAAATGAAAACAGCCTCTATCTTCATAAAATTGGCCTTATAATAGAGCAATTCCGACACATTCAAAAAAAAAGTTGTGGACTGTCTTATTTCCCAAATTACTTCATTCCATTTTGGCAATGATTTTAGGTGCGCTGAACTTACCATGTATTCATTATGTTTTGATTGTATCACGAAGCTATAGACTGCAAATACAATGCATGTTTCTGGTTTGTGGCAAGCAGCATACTATGTTTTATCCCCATCATGCGCCACCTAAAATTTAAAAATGCGCTTGGAAGTCGAGTTTTATTTACATTTTTCAAAAAAAAATATTACTTCGTTAGCAATAAATCCTCATCACTTAATAGTCTGCCACCTGGTCCCCTGACGATTCCGCCTCGATTACCAGGTACCATTGGATTGGGACACGTATTTGCATAATGTCCTTTTTGTCCACACTGAATATCAACGGCGAAAAAAGGTATCAACAACGGTTTTGAATCATCACGACGCGAGATTTGAAGACGCAAAAAGAGCAGAAGTAAACCAAAACAAAACTATTTTTTCTACACATGAGTAAAACTATTGACTAACTTTGAAACAGGTCACCTCGTCCAAATTACGCTTTTTGCGTGGTCCACCATCTGTCTGAACCCAACTTTCTTCACCAACATTGTTGCCATTGGCGAAATCGTGGCCGGATTTTGAGGGAATCATCAAATTGTTATGGGGGGCCGCGGCAGAACCAGAACCAATGCCAGCAAGTCCGCTCAATATATTCATCATATGGCTTGATTTGTTACTATTGGGAGCTATACCCCCCTTTGGCGCTCCAGCGCTTCGATCTGGATCACCACGAGGTCGATCGAACGGATTAAATGAATTAATGTATGGGTTGCCTCTGGGTGTTGGATCAAGCTCAAATTTAGGGTGGCCACCCAAATGACACAGTTTGCCAAATTCGCAAAACCCTGCCATATAAGCTTGACAAAGCGGCCGTCGGATATGCTTTTGTTGACAGTCTGGTCCTAATATGAATTGCACGGCATGACCACAAAGAGGCTCAGTCAAAAGAAGCTGTGAATTTTCTTTGTATTTTTGGCAAATGGGGAACGCAGATAAAAGGTGGTGCAAATCACTATCTTACCTTTGGGACAGAAACCTCTTCTAAAATCCATGCATTCCAGTACTCTCATTCGTTCATCAACGTGTAAATACATACATTCATCACCATTGCTACAAAAACCATATTTACCGAAGAACCAACATTCAGGCATTGTACGAAGGTTATATTCGTGCAAGAATTCACAGCTAGCTCCTTTCTTACAAAGTCCTCTCAACCAGTGTTTGCAAACTGTTTTGGTATGAAGCGAAGCATGATTGAATATATTATTGCTTTGATTTTCGTTGGCAGGATTAGTAAAATTACTAGTGGACGGATGAGCATGACGCAGTGGACATTGTGGGCCAAGGTGACATGGAGGCGCTCGATCGGTCGATGACGGATCGTTATCACCTGCGAGATGAGCAATATGACGAGGGCAGAGTTGGGCGTCAGTGTCAAGCTTGATGTCGAGTTCCTGCTTCACGTGTTTCTCGATATCCAACTCGACATGTCTCAGATCTGGATTGATGACGATCGTCGAGGTGACGGGCACTATGTTGGATGGTGGTGGGGGGCAAGTTTTGATAATGGCCATCGGCATCATTTCGAGAGCGTTGCCGCCAATTGTCGTATTTCCTCCGCAGGCGTGGTGGTAATGCCCAGTGCGAAACGCCGTCATTAGGCTGAGCCAGTTGGGCTCGACAAAGAAACGCAGAAAACTCCGACAGCCAAGCTTGAAGCGGCCCAAGTCAACCAAGCCCTGCGGCAGACCAGAAGATTGGTGCTCAGGAATTGATGAGCAGCTTCTCCAGCAGCACCACAAAAATCATTTGAATGAAAAACATCAAAAAATTTAGGCCTTTAAGGACATCTAAAAATGTAATTCTTGTTTTTTGCTTATATGAAAAGCTGTACTTGGGCAAGAGAAAACTTCTTCCCTCCTTAAAGGCAAAGGAGTTTTTGGAAAGGTTTAGATGAGTTTTGACAATTATAAATCTTTCAAGAAATTCAAGTATATGAATTCCCTAGGATATTTTTTCTAGATTAATGAAATAGCACAGTTCAAATTGAACAATTACGGCTTACTTGAAAATCAATGTTTTTTGGCCGTAGTTGGTAATCAAAGAAACAAAGAAAAAGTTCATAAATGATGAAATAGATTTCATTTACTAGTTTTTCATGAGAATATAAAAATATGAATAATGTTTTTCAATCTAAATATTTTCTTGGAAGTAACCTTTCTGAATTATATGCTTGCTTAGTTTTCTGTAGGTCTCATATCTATTCTTCTCATGATTCACATTTACCTACCTTTTTTCGTAGAAAAGATATTTTCAATAACTTTATGAAAGATAAATTTGATAAGAAAAAAACTTATGAATAAAGGAGAAATTGATGTAAACTAGGGATTTTACTCACAAAATTAATTCTATGTAGAATAAACCCAAGAAAATTTTTACGGGAAAAGTCACTTTAGGAAATAAGTCCTTTTATATACCTTTTGAATAAAACAAGAAAAACTTCAAAAGGAATTAAGTAAACTTGAATTCTATAATTTGAATTTTAAAAAAAATATGTTAGCCAATATGGGTTTATATAAGTCTTTATATCAATTTAGGGCTAGTGGTAAACACATGTGCACCTTTTTGGAAGAAGCACACACTTTTTTAATTATACTTTTTTGCCATTTCTTAAATTTTTTTTCTCAATTTATTTCCAGTTTGAATCCATTTAGACCTTAATTAAGCCATCCAATAAAATTCAAAAATTTATTTTCAGACAAACTCTTCAATATCTGAAAGTGTAATTTTCATTTTTTGAAAATAAAACAAAAGAAGAAAAATATCCAAAAAAAGGAAAATATTTTAATAAACATTTTTATGTGGTTTTGCCACCTACCCAATTGAATTCAAGAATCATAATGATTTCATTAATCCCAAAAAGTAAAAGTGTAAATCTGATAAGTATTTGGAACACAAGGCACTATGGTACATCAATATTAAAAGTGAATTAACTCTTTGAAGCAATAACCAAATAAGAATTTGGAGAATATTTGACTTTTCCAAATGTTTTTGAAAATAAACATTTTTAATGTAACTAAAAAAAGAGAGGATTCACCATGGGATATTTGATTCTAATTGTAAATTAGATAAAAGGAGAGATCTTCTGTCCAACAGGTCCCCCTCATTCTCTCTACATTAGTAAAGATATATTACAAGCTTCAAAACAATAGAGAACATTTAATTTCATAATGGAAATATGAAGAATGGTTGCAATATCTTACATTTAAGGATGTAGTCTAACAGGATCATTCAATATTTCAATTTTATCCCAACAAAGTCCTGTCAGTGTTGAAAAAGAATACCACTCATTGTATCTGCTTACCAGTAACATCAAATTTCAATATTAAGTCATTTCTCTATTCTAAAGTAATAATATATTTTAATTAAGCCTATATGTTTTTCACATAAGGACAGGCCCTCAGTGTTACATGGTGTAATGTGATCTACAAATTGCCAGTATTAACCAGTCTGTCAGCTGGTTTAATAGCCTTTTCGGCAAGAGTTCCCTTTGTTGAGGTCTGGCAGACAGCATTGTGACAATAAACCAGTTACCAACATCATGGGTTTGATTCTGGTTGGAGACAAGGAGGGGTCTCAATCAAACAACCATAAATTGCTGGGCTTTCCCCTCCATTGGCATACAAGGGTTCTGCCCCTTGGAGGCTCTTTGTAGGCTCCTGTTGTGGCTAATCTAGCTTCATGAGGATTGCATGGGTAATACTGTCAGTTACATGCACTTTGGGACACAGTAATCTAAACCTGGGGGTACTGTCACATGGTGGAGTGTTATCTACAGCTTGACAGTATTAACCTCTCTTTCAACTGGTTTGATAACCTTTTTGGAAGGAGTTCCCTTTTTTGAGGTCTGGCAGACAGCATTGTGACACTCAGTTAACATGCTGCTGGGGTAACATTTAGAGGAGCTATTTGGGTAGGAGCAATAAAAGCTTGAGATCTGGCCTGAAATCTTGTCTGTCTTTCAGGAGGTGAATTGTGGACTGGAATGATTGGATAATAAGATAAAAAAAGAAGATTAATATAGAATTTTGAATTTGAATTTTGAAAAATTGGAGGAAATAGAATATTGAAGGATTGAAGTCAAATAAAAACATTAATTTCTTGAAGTAAATAAATAAAAAAATTCCCCTGGAGGAATTTAAACAATTAATTTTGAAGAAATAAATAAAATTAAAATGAATTATTGAGGGAAAAATTAACCAATAAATAAAATAAATGAAATCTTCAGTTCAAATAAATTTATTGAAGTAAGAATTAATTAATTGCCAAATCAAATGAAATCTTTCTGTCAGTAAAAATTCTTTAGGAATGATCAATATAAATTTTGAGCAATCAGGATTGTGTATGATTATAGAGTTGTGACAGATTTGAAAAATGAAATGGATGCTAGGATCTGAATGAGATTTTAATTGAATGGAAGTGACAAAAATGGACCTTCAAACAATTATAAAACAGAAGGAAAATGTGATGGGTGTTGAAATAAAGTTATTGAGAGAAAACCAATTTTTGAGGATAAATGAATGAGTGAAAATTGATATAATTGAAGATGAAAGTCAGGAACAATGAAGGTTTTATGATTGATAAATGAATTGATACAGAAGTAAATAATGGAAATAAAAGAATCACAAATCAATTATGAGCTAATTAATCTAATGTCACAGGCAATCTTTCAGAGAAAAAGAATGGCCTTGTGAGCCTTGAGGTATATTTTACATACCCAAATAGGCCACAATTATCTTAAAAATAAATTTTGAATTATGCATAACTCATAAGTCATGTATATATCCAAAATTCATCATTTTTGATTTCAGAAAAGATGAATAACGTTTTCTTGAGTAAGTAAGTCCATGGATTTAAGACCAGATTTGGATTCTACAAAGAAATTCACCTAGGGTAGCTCCATTGTGAACCTTTGAGATATGACCACATACCCAAAAAAGGTCACAAGAAATATTTAAAATAATTATACATTAAAAATAATTACCTTAAAGCTACAAAAATACCATAAATTGGCATAAAGCTTGGTTTAACTTAAAAACCAATCGATAAACATGTGAAATAAGTTATAAAATTGGATTCCCCATGGTAAGATACACATATATCATTTTTATGGCATATCTGTAAATTCAATATTTAATAAGTTATAAGTAATAATACCTTATAAAAAACATAAATCCCTATTTATTTCAAAGACCAATGAAATAACATGTGAAATAAATGGTACAATTTGATTCTCCATACAAATACACATATAAAACAATTGAGAAGCTAAGCTCCAAAAGTCAATACTTAAAGAATTAACCTGAATATATGCACTTTTTTGGTCAACACATATATTCAAGGATTTTAGCTAATATCTTTTGAAATATGCATGATAGAGTGATGAACCAAAAATAAAGTCATCACGTAATTACTGTAGAAATACAGAAATGAAGTTTATTTTACAAGTTATAAACAAGGTTAAAACCTGTAAGGGATTATTGATTAAAATCAACAGAGCTGTTGACCACTTTGTTGTGAAAGTGATCCAAACTTAAAAAAAAGTAGTCAGTTGGATTCTACTAGTTCATTCGTGAAGAATGATGTATTTTGTATTATAATATTCAAGGTATAACCCCTTGAAATCATAGTTTGAAGTTTAAAATATTAAATTTTGACAGAAAAGATGAGTTACAAGAAAAATCATCAAAAATAGAGTTTTGATGATGTAATGGAATGCTCTTGGCAGAATAATAAGGTTATGCCAAGCTATTAGAGTTCACTCTCTGAATTGCTGTAGCGTGTACATCTTAAAAGTTATTAAGGATCAAAGTTTGAGCTTAATTTGATCATTTACAATCACTCACTGTAACCTTAAATTAAACTTAACAGTCATATGAGTGATTAAATTGGTGAATACTATTAGTTTATGATTAAAACCAACAAAATCCACGAATTTTGGGATTCTGCCAAGCCTTTGACGTCATCAAACTTAGAGCTATAGTGATAACTCTAAATAATGGCGTAATAATGATGTAATATGGTTTGATCATGATGTAATCATCACCAAACCTTAAAATATTGATCAATTCCAGTGGATATGATCAGTACACGTCTAATAGAAGCCTGTTGGACTCTAGGAGGGAGGTATTTACTATAAATAGAGCTGTTTTTACTCTGTTTTCCCCTCAGACGCATCAAAAACATTAAATCAATTAAATTAAAAGGTAATATCTTTATTCTTTATATATAAATATTTTATATTATTAAAGACCAAAGATCATCTTATTATAATCATCAATTTTGATGTGATTAAATCATTTATTTAATTGTTTTTGCTAAAAATCTCTCTAAAATCTCATTTCCACGTAAAAAGCAAGAATATTTGTAATTTTCTCTATTTTTTTTTGTAAATACAATTTGGATAAGTTGTATTTGCATTATTTGGCGTAAAATATTTCAAAATTATTCTATTAAGTATTAAAAGTAGGTTCTTTTCTCTTATTATAATAATTTTCTCTTTATTATTACTTTAATAATTCTTTAATTAATATAAATAGTATTTATATTAATTTATAACTTTAATATTGGCAATATTCTTGTTATTAATTGTTTTTTATTGATAAAAAACAATTTATTATGCCTTTATTATTTGTTTTTAACAATAATAAAGTGCCATTAAATATATTAATTATTTTATATTAATATATTTATTTTATTATATTATATTTTATAATATAAATAATATTATTATATTCATTTAATAATATAATTATTTTTACGCCATAATTATAATAATTCTTTATTATTATAATTATTTTTGTCTTATTTATTTCATTTATAAGGACATTCATAGTACAATAAGTAAAACATTAGTAATTTTTTACTTATTGTTTCATAGTCAAACCTTACATCCATAGAGTGAATAACCTCAAATGAACTATTTGAGGTGGTAATATGCAAAATACTTCAATAACACATCATCAATACTACATAAGAGATCTGTGAAAACTTTTGTTTTTCTTAATTTTACACCAAAATAATGGGAATGTGAGAAATCCCATGTTACATATACACTAAGAATAGTGTTATGCATGTTTTTGGAACTTAATATCATGGTATTCTTACATGGAATTTTGGTACACCCATATTGGATATCTCACTTTAAGCTTAATTTTCTATTTTGACGTGAAAAATAGGCAAGGGGGACAAAATACATCAAAGAGAGCCAGGGTACACAACTTCTGAGGCCTCAGAGGCATGGAAATCTCCAAAGCTTGGGTACATGGCTGATATTGGCCCAATTAGTAAACCGAAACACTTTGGGAACTTGGTTACCATGTTACAACTACAGTAAATCTTAAGAAAATAGCAAATAACCTGCTATTTTGACGTGCCAAGGAGGTAAAGAGCTACTTAGACTCCTGTAACCATGTCAATTCTTAATGAATCTCCATGGATAAACCCCAAAAGAGTGATTAAAACCCTTTTTGGACATGTATCCATTGATTTACCTCATAGCAACCAGTTAAACACTGATATTTGCAATTCTATGTAGAAATGAGGTAAAAACTTCAAAAATTCATTAAGAATACAATTCTTAATTAATATCTCTAAAACTCTCAGGACCAGTGGATAACTGTATTATCTATGTTACAACCAAAAAGAACTATGGTTTCACTAGGAAAATTAAAAGGTTCACTTACAGTCCATTTTTGATTATTCTATGTGAAACACTGAATCTTCAAAAATTCACAGTAATTACAACCTGTGATGAAATTGCCAATAACATTGATAACTTTGAGAAATCAATGATTATTTTGGAATAAAAAATATTTACAGATGTTACTCCTTTTATTCTTAACCATATTGGGGTTGGTAGTCACATAAAAGCATCAATTAAATAATTATGATAATCTCATGTGACAACAGATGATGCAATCAATAATCCAAAAGGGGTTATTGTTTTCTCACTCACTGGTTTTTCAGTTTGCTCCATGGCACGCCTCTGTGAGCTTTTGTTGACTTAAAAGAGGCCTCCTCTTGCTGTTTTTTCCACATCATCAAAATCATCTTATTATAATTTAAATCATTGTTACCAACAAGTAATTATTAGTTAAAGCTATTCTTAAGTGTTTTAAATCTTTCAGAATCAATCAGAAAGAGGTGAAATCATAGAATACAACTATATATTGTTGTAATACTGTTATAAATACATTTTTATCCTTTAAATCCACAATTCTATGTCAAATCTCTCTATCTTATCTTTCAATAAGATCTTTGGAATATTAGTGAGTTATTTATTCTTAGTTCTTAACGTTTTTCTCTAAATAACTAGTTTTCTTCAAGCATTATATTTATAATTATTCTTGCAAAAGATAATTATATATTAAAATAATTTTTATTATTTTAATAAAAGAAGTTTTATTATTAAAATCTTCTTGTAGACAATTACTGGTCACTGTTAAAATCACTAGTAGTGTTTCAAATGTGAAAGAAATAATTCTTTAATTATTTAATTGTGGTTATAATAATATTTAATTATTATATTTCATAAGAACAGACATAGTACTGTTGATTAATAGTAATATTATCATCAGTTTCATAATCACATCTTACAGGCCTGGAACTTAATGGATAACAAATCACTTGAATGGAATTCAAAGAATTAAATGAATATGAAGATATGAATTATATTTCTTTATAAAGAAAGTCAGTATAGAGAAGAATCTAATCTCCAAAGAGTCAACTAAGTAAATCCTTAAGTCACTGTTTCAACATTTGTAGAAGCAATAAAGGAATCAGCCAGGATATGATGACCAATATCCAATGAAAAGGCAAATAAAGGGTGAAGATGACTAACTTTAGATGATCAGTATTAAATATAAGCAGATGAAATAAAATCAAGTATAAAAATAAATCCAACACAGTTATTGACTGCAAGAACAGGCTTCAAGGGATGAAAGAATGGCTAGTATATGTGAAAAGGTGACAACTTGATATTTGCAGGTTGAAATCCAATCTCTATTTAATCTTTTGGGAGATATACCTTAGACTGATTGTAAAATAAATTTGGTTCATTGAAGTACACACAGTATGAAGTTAAATTTAATGAAAGGGTAAACTCCATACAGGTTGGTTTGATTTCAATATATATGGCTTAATTGAGTTGTTAATGATTTAATAAGCTTTGATGTATTGAAAAATGGCCTTGCATGATTCTTGGCCTTACTATCTGAGAATCTATGAGCAGTTTCCCCTTTGGTGAATACAGTATAATCAATCATACAGCCTTATTGAAGAAAGAGGCTTGTCTTGATTGAATTTTACTATGAATGCTAGAGCTTGTCCTTGAGTAAATTTCCATAATTTAAGAATGGGAGGATAAGAGTAAAAGGGGAGTAATCACCATAGAAATGAGGCATAATGATATTATTCTCAATTTGAGGGACTTGGGTGTCAATAAACTAAACCATGGGAAAAAACAACTAATTGCAGAAGCTTCAGGGCCATGATCCATTGGGAAGGGCCCATGGACCCTTAGGGTGTTTCTGATATTCCTAGATGGCTGGAAAATTCTCCATAGGAAATATGTCCATTCATGGCTAATTTCAGCCCAGAGGGTCAAAATGAATTTGGAACCCCCTGATGGACCATAGAGGCTGTGAGGGCACCCCCAGGGTCTGGTACAGAAATTGACATAACCAAAATTAGTACCCAAATGCAATGAAGGGGAGTCCTAAGATGTGAAATGTCCCCAAGTCAATCAATGGGGCTTGGTGAAAGAATTTTCATAGAGGTTGTTGGTGGAAATTCTTCCATATATGACAAAAGAGGAATCTTATTATGGTCTGGGTCTGTGAGCCTTTGAGGTATGTATGAAATACCCATGAGGCCACAAAGAGCTTGCTATACAGCTGGCTTAGTACTAAACAGACGTATAAAGTGAATTGAAAACAAAAAATAACAAAAACATATAACTTTATTTTTGAAAAAAAACTTTATAGTTATTGTGTTGTTTTTGGATTCTACACCAAAGTTAACCTAGGGTAGACCCATAAACCATGAAAAAAAGCTATCCCCTCCGGCGGGGGAAGCAGGTCCAACCCAGCTTCCAGTTTGCTTCATACTTGGCTCTAACTTTATATTACTACTTGGTTATCTTCCAAGCCATACTTTCAAGGTTCAGAAATCATTCACATAATATTGATTGAATTATGAAGTTTCTGGAAACCTTGAAAAATTATTTCTTCCACCAAATTCTTTGAAGTCGAGACTAGAGAATTTCATATCAACATGAATCTACTAAATATTGAAAAATTATTTGTATATTTTGAAATATCAAAGCATCTTTTCTCCCATCTAATATTGCACAATACCTTTTACAGGTCTTGCCTCCCAAAAGTCTTCATGAGATTTTAATATTTCCAACTTGAAAATATTTAGATCAAGATATTTTTCTTTCAGAAAATAATGACCAGAAGAGTTAGGATACATCCAAATTCTTTTTCTCATTTGAAAGAAAATTTTTAAATTCCTTGTGACATTAAAGTTCAAATTGATTTTTTTCAAAACTGTTTACTTATGATAGCTTTGTATGAATCTTGATCCTGAAAACTTATTTTTTTGAATTAATGAGAAAAAATATTCTTTTAGTTTTTACAAAATTTAATATTCAATACTTTCCATGCAATTGTTCATTACTGAAGTAACCTAAGTCCTTTGATTTCTCAAATATTGTCTCTCCAAAACATTTGTAACACATAATTCACCCAAAAGTGCTAAAATGAACCAATTGATATGGATGAAATATAAATTTGTATTTCTTAAATAATGAAGGTATCATTGAAACAATATCTATTATATCCTACTAATGAAGGAAATGGAGAATTCACTCAATTTCTTGATATTTTATTTTATTTTACAGCATGAAAAAGTATTTTCAAAATAATATTTTCCAATCAAAAGAGGGAAATAATTGAATATTTCTTAATCAAAAAAAAATATTACAAATAAATCTAAATTTCATCTATTGCACTTGTTTGTATATGTGATAAGAATAGTTACAATTAATGTATCTACTAAGGTCCACATGATATAAAAAAAGAACTTAATTACCAAGTCTTTGATGATGCTAAAAGCCAAATTTAGAGAAATTACAATTCCAATGAAAATATGGCTTCATGATATGGATATTCGATTATTCAATATTCATTTTCTAGGAGAGAACTATTACTTTTAGAAAAATATCCCAAATCAATTTCAAAAATATTTCTCCTTACCATTTCTTACTAATGCTAGATTAATTATAACTGTTATATTTTATGGTGGAGAATTATATTTTCAAGTTTATGAATAGTACTTATTTGGTTGTAACATCTATTTGCCATCATAAATTTAATTTAAGGGAATATTGGAATCCAAGCTCAAAATAATGATTAGCACTCTCAGACAGCTCAGTTCACAATTACATCAATGTAATGAATTCCAAAAAAAACTTGAAGCTTTTCAAGACTATCTTATTAATATTTGGACACAAATGTTTCATTTGAATTCAAGAAAAACACACTAAATTTAAACGCTTCCCCATTTATCCATGAAATATTAATGAAACATGAAGCCTTTATTATTTCTTTAAAGAAACATATTGGATAATATTTCTAGATATATAATGAATTCAAATTATGGTAAAGATTTTCTATTTTTATAATCTCATTTAATTTATAAACTTAGAATATTTGTTAAATAATATGTATTCTCTCATCATAAAACCTTCAAAATACTATGCTCCCATGAATTCACCACTACAATATTTGGAAGTCTGAATAAACTTAAAATTTTTCTTATAAGCAGAAAATTCCAAAAATATCAATTCTTCCTTGGAATTTGTAAAATCAATCATTAATTGCAAAATGATTATTTGGAAGTTTGATATAATGGAATATAATAAGTAATCTCTCGGGAAGATAATACTCACGCTGTTCTGTCCCAAAAAGGGGAACTGGAAGAATATTTCCAATTTAGGTAGCTCTTATAGATTATTTAATCATTCATTATACATAGGAGGGATATTGCATATTTGCAAACTAAATTTTTAGATAAATTAAGCTAAATCTTACCAGTTCATTTGCTAATAAAATTCAATCAAACATTTCTCCATAGACTATAGATTTGGTTAAGCTGTATAAAAAACATAAAAGTTTACAAATTACATATTTTACATTTCTAAATTTGAATTTTGCTAGTAATTTTTCCAAAAATAGAACAATTGAAGCTTCAAGGACAATGTTTTGATTTCTGCAATTCCCTTATTCTCAATCATGTTTCACTGAAGTAAAAAGGTCAATCTTAGGCTGAGAGGGATTATTAATTTAAAAATGTTAGCTTTCAAAGACCAAAAGAAATGGACAAATATTTCATAGTGTAATTTATGGTCAATCTTTATTCTTTTTGATTAAGCCAAATAATCCTAGAAGTATTTTATGTCAATTTTCAAAACAATTTGTTTCTTCATTCTCTCAAAGAAAGAAAATAAGATCCCCAGAATTGTACACCTCAGCTCTGATTGAAGCTTTTGATACAGTTTGGGCCCAGTACCTTTGAAGTATCTTATTTGTTGAAATCTGAGAATGTATTCTTCCCATTATTGCTTCAATATAATAAGTAATCATGTGATATAAGCTGTTAGTATTAATGGAAATACGTATTATAAATAATGAAGCTATCTTTTCCGATATTAGTTAATTTCCTTTTAAGGTATTCCACAGAATATAATGTATACACCACCAAGTGGGCTACAATTGTCTTTTATTAAAAAAATAAGATTAATTAAAAGGCCCTCATTTTCAAAAAACGACTCTTATGAAGCTTTTTGTGGTTTTTTTGAGTTTATTTTGTTCTTTTTATTGAACATTTTCTCAATATATTTCAAATTCTCCTCAAACCTTTGTCAAACACACCTAAACTGGCTGGGTTGGGATTTTGTTGGAGCAAGGCTAAGAACAAATTTAATGGGGGAATGTTTAATGATTCATTAATTTTCTACACATCTTAACTGTAAATTCCTTGAATTATCCTGTGGGACATAAATTTGAAAAACTTCTTTAAACATGGCTTCAATTATTTGACAGAAATATGATGCATCACCCTTTCAATAACTGTGAAACTAATAATATTATTGGACATCCATTTTTGTGTAAAATCTTCAAATGATGTTAAGGAATGATCCTTAAATTTAGAATAAATTTTAAATTAATTACATTTTATTCATTAGGGACTTATTGTCCTGAGCCCTTGGTCTTTTAGAATATGTAAGAGATACTAGACCAACATCCTTGCTTATTCATTAGTGTTCTTTCTGTGCAGTTTAATTTTTATGTCATATACTGTCCATTTTTTATTTTATTTCTTCTGAAATGCCTTTTTATGAATTTTTTTTGATCATCTATCAGGATGAATCCCAAATCATAATTATATTCTCAATTTTTGATTGTATTTTTTTATGTTGAAGTTTGGTTATTTCCTTCTTTTTGATTTTTTGAATTTCATAACTTTGTACTAGTTTTGTAAGAGTTTCCTTGTTAGTTTCTTTTTCTTGAATTTTTTTCTTAATTTTTTCCCCTTTTTTGATTATTGGTTGGTTTCTTGATTTTGAAATCTGGTTATATTGTTTCTCTATTTTTGGGGGCTTTGTTTATTTTTATTTCAATGATTTTAACAAAGAATTAATTTTCTTTTGATATTGTTTTTTCCTTCTTAATCCATTTCTTTGTAAGTTTTTTATCAATTTTTTTTCATGAATTTTTCCCTTTTCAAATTTTGATTTCTTTTAATGTTTTTTTATCTTTTTGGAATATTAATGAGCTTGTTTGACTTTGTTTCTTCATTTTTTTAAATTTCTCAATTTATTGACTTTTTTATTTTGATTCTTATTTTATTTTATTTTTTAGTTTTTATATTTTTTTCTTAAAGGGGTGTGAACACTCCAAATCAGTGCAAGAGCACTGTTTTGGGGTTGTTTTTGGTTATTTGTTTGCGCTAGCGCTATTGCAAACAAACAACCAAACCAAACTCCAAATCAAGTTCTTTTGCACTTAGTTGGAGTGTCCACACCCCTTTAAAAAATGAAACAAAATGAAAAGAAAAAGAAAATAATAATAATAAAATAAAAAAATAAAAAAATAAAAAATTCAAGAATTCCTCAAAAAATAAAAAAATAAAAAAATCAATAATTCCTCAAAAAATAAAAAAAACACTTAACAAGAAAAAAATAACCAATAAAACCATGCTTAAAAATAAAATGAATTAAATTCAAGAAAAAAAAACCAACAAAGAATCTCAAAAAAGAGCAAAAAAACTGAAAAAAAAGACAAAAATTCAAAAAAAGCTGGAGCATATGATGTTATTGTTGCCTTGAAAAAAAATTGAATTAATAGATGTTTTTATTTTTATTTTTCCCATTTTCTTAAGCTAAAAATAATATTGAATTTCAAAAAATTACAAAAGATGCTATTACATTTTTGGCAGTAAGTATCTTAACCCAAACATGAAGGAGGTAAAATCAAAAGAGAAAAACTGTAAAGCACCAATTCTTGAGTTTTGTCAATTGTAAGCATAGATAATTATACAAAGGGAACAAACACAGTATGAAATTTAGAAGTTTTCCTTTGTACAATAAGAAAATAAAAAAGAAAATTGTAGGAAATTTCATAAGAAATTGAATGATTTATTTCATGAGTGAAGAAGCTCATTACACAGGGGAGTCTAAATGGAAAAATACCCTATATAATTAGTCTTATTTTTTTTGTGAAGACCATATTATGAAGTTGTAAGAAGTCACTTGATAGAGAAGAAATTATCATTTCCTTGTTTATATTTTAAATAATGAAGACAAAATTAAACATATTTGAAGAAAATAATACAAAAATTCTTCATGTGAATTATTAGCTAAAATGGAATTTGTTGAGGCTTCTGAAAACAATCAATTGAGAATGAATTTGGTATGTAAGCAGGGAATAAAAAAAGTATGGTATATAAATCAAAAATGATGCAAACCCCTGGGTATCCCCCTTCAGCAGTCTGCAAAGCTACCTAAATGAAAAACACACAAGCTTTGTCATGGATAATAAACTGAGTATCCTGTACCTTTTTCAGATTCTTTTTATATGTTTAGTTTTTGCATGGAAAACATATGGATAAACAAATTGTTTACAATTATGGGCACCTGTGACATGGGTAAGCCATTTTAGGGTTAAGAGAAATTGAATAACTTTGAAATTGATTGACATATGTATGTATAAGAAATGTATTTATATACAAATAATAAGATTGATTCACTAATTGAGTGTGTTGGCAAATGGTTTATATTGAATGTATGATTAAACAAACAAATATAATGGTAAATCTGAAATCTTCCATTTCAATTGAGTAAAGCTCTAAATACCTAAATGTGTGGCTGAAAGGATCTGCAATAATTTTGCAAAGTTAGAACCAAGGTTATGACCTAGGTTAAAAGAAGTTTGTACCTGGGTTGGACCTGCTAACTGTCACAGGGGCTCTTGGACAGAAAACAAGAGTGGCCTGGCACTCAGGAATCAAGAACTCACTTGGAAGGCTCCAAAGGATAAAAGAGATGAAGCAGAATGAATTTCTTTAAGAAGGGTAAGAGTAAGAATTAGGACAAGTATGTCAAAGATAAGAAAGATTAAGTGAAGCCAATGGCCAGGAAAATAAGAAAGCCAACCAAGTGAATCCCCAATTCACTGTTTCAACCTTCCAGAAAACAAAATGGAATTAGTAAAGGATATGACCACCAATATCCACTGACAGGCAAAGAAGAAAAGGTGCAAAAGACTGAATTAAGAATATCTGTATTTACTTTAATAAATGAAAAGAAATAAAGATAAAAATAAATCCAATATATTAATTAACTGGGGCAAAAGTCCCCAGGTGATGAAAGGTGGCCAGTATATGTGAAAAGATGAGGGGCTGATCCTGGAAGGTGAGTGACCGGCTGTATTGTCTGAATTGGGCCAATACAGTTCTGGCCATCTTGAGAACCGAACTGTGTGATTGAATTCCCACAGTGGAATATGAATTGGCCCAATTGGGCCAAGGACATACAGGTATAATTGATTGCTGCCTGTATGGATCAATTGAGTTTTCCAACGAGTATTGAAGTACTTTCTGCCTTGAAAACTGATTTGATGATGAACAACCTCTGATAATGGCCCTTGGAATAATCCTCAAATAATTGCCAACCCAACTCCTGCAGGGCCAGGTGGTTGGGGTCCTTGAATAGTCTTCTGATAGCCGCCATGGATTGCCAGACTGATGAGCTGAAGAGTCCTCCTTCGAAATGGGTGTTGGATTTTGGGACCTTGATTTGGAATCATGGAATTTGGTCCTGAAAAAATCACCATTGAATTGCTGAGCAAAAATGGTGCATAATGGTATATAATACCATATATGCACCACTCCTGCAACCTTGAGTACGGGATGCATGGAGGAATGGGAAAAATCCCCCTTGAGCTGAGGGGAAGGATTTCTGAGCTGATCTGGTGGCCCCTGGTGGTTACCAGAGGCCATGGGCTGAAAAGTGGTCCATGGTGATCCTTGGCCAATGTCAGGATGAGTCTATGTTGAAGAAGTAATAAGGCTATTTACAACTAAAACTATGACTGTGACATGGTAAAAATGGTTTTAAAAGATAATAAAGTTGATAATGGATGATTAAATTAAGATTTTAAGGGCTTTACTATAGAGATATAGTGGTGGTGAGCGCTGCTGAAAGCCCTGGGTGCAGCTTTATCTGTTGGGTTACAATAATATAAGACTACAATAATTAAATTTATAATTATACCTGATTATTAACCAAGAGTAAAACTGTTTTTGACAGTTTACTACGTAGGTTGTTCAAGAGCAGGATGAGGAGATGATTTTGGCTGTGAAAAGCCCTCCTTTTATCCTGAAATTGGGGTGGAAAGGCTGCTAGACCTTTCCAGGTAGAGGAAGTGAAGATTTTTCACTCTCCAGGACAGGCTTGTGGTTTGCAAACAGCCTGTATACCTTGTATTGGGCTCAGATGTGGTTTTGAAACCACATCTGGGCGGTTTTCACCAATACAGGGTGAAAATTTTCATCTGGGGACCTCACAGCCTGATTCTGACGTGTATGACGCGTAGAATGCTGTACAGTAACTGTATGGGACCCCAGTATTGGCTGAAATATGAGGTATTGAAGTGAAAACATGCTTCTTTGTCTATTTGACACCTCATATTCATGATTATGGGATATTATCCCATGGTAAGGCTGTATATGACAGCAGGTGGGATTTTGACCTTAAACCAGCCATAAATCTGTCAGTTTTTGAGATATCAACCTACCAATTGGCTCATTGGATAGCCCTGTATGGGCTCTACACAATGGTACCCAATTTGGTATGGTTATCATGAAATATGGCAAAGTTATCCCATGTACAAGGTTTTTTGTACATAGGCTTGGTTTGGGCAAAAAAGCTGTATTGAGCTTGTTTGCCTCATAACTTCTGTTATAGTTGAGATATGAAGGCGTGGATGGCACCATCAGGTAGCCCTGATTGTGCTCTTTCCTAAGATACCCCACACTAAGACTGTAGGAGTTAGATGAGTGTCACAACCATGGCAATTCACTTCCTTGGATCCCCATATGGCATATCAAGCCACGGTTCTTTTATGGCCAATTGGCCATATCCATCACCAGTGGCCAATATGGCCACGTCATTATCTTATGGACCATTTATGGCCATTTGTGTTTTGGGGCCTTCATGGCCCTTCACCTCAATCCAGAACCCATAGCGGCATTTTATGCCCAAATGGGTATTCCTGGTCATTTCCTTCAAAATCAGGGGAAATGGCCCAAATGGCTGTTTTTGGCCATTTGGGCTCATAATGCGCATTTGCGCACTTTTTGCGCACTTTGCGCATTTTTGCGCACTTTTGCGCACTCTGTGCATTTGCGCACTTTTGCGCATTTTGCGCATTTTTGCGCACTTTGACGCAAAGTGTCCAAAAGACACTTTCCCGCCTTTTGGGCCAGTTTTTGGCTCAGAACCCAAAAGTGGCCAAAAGCCCCAAAAGGCCCAGAAACACCATTCCAAGCTCTGAAGCCATTACATCCATCCTTTTCCCTCTGCCTTTCCATCCCAAGACCTTTGGACGTAATCTTCTTGCCAATCAACCAATATGCCATAAATGATGTTATATATCATTGTGCATCATTTTTCAACAGCAATTCAATGGTGGCAATATCAAATGCTCATTTCGACATTCCAACATCTCATCACGTCATCAATGCACCCAATCATTCAGAGGAATCATCAAGGCTCAAGAGCAAGTGTTTCAGCGTCAAAGACCAATGACGCCATCAAGCAGTCATTGGTTATTCTCATTCCAAGTATTCCTTCCAAGGGAATACTTTCAATTCATTCTCAAGTGTATTCAAGAGGCAGTGCCAAAAAGAAGTTGTCAAGTGTCAAAGCTCCACTCAATCCATCTTGGCAACCATATTCATTTCAATACAGTCTGGATCCATCAAGAACTGTATTTCATTTTCAATCATGGGAAATTCATTCAACCCAATTCAATTTCAATATTAGCCAGCTGTACCAATTCCCAAAACAATCAATACAGCCTCAAGGATCAATACAGATCAGTTTTCAGCCTGAAGAACTCAAGCTTTCAACTTTTCACATATACCGGCTACCCTTTCCACCCTGGGGGGTTTTCCCCAGTTAATTAATATATTTTGATTTTATTTTATCTCTATTTTCTTTTCATTTTAGCTAAGCAAATACTGATATTATTAAGTCAGTCATTTAGCACCTTTCTCTTTTCTCTTTCTTCGCCTGTCAATGGATATTTGGTGGTCATATCCTTACTAATTCCATTATTCATTTTTGGCAGGTTGAAACAGTGATTAAGGACTTACTTGGTTGGCTCTTTGGCCATTTGGCTTCCCTTTCCTCTTTGCATCTCATCTTGTACCTGCATATCCTTTAGAGGAATTCATTCTTATTATTTTTATTCTTTATCCTTTTGGAGTATTCCAAGTGAGTTCCCTGATTGCTGAGTGCCAGGCCACTCTTGTATTTCTGTCCAAGAGCCCCTGTGACAATGAGAGGTGAATGTTTTGTTCACCCTTATTTGGCCTGAAATTGACCATAACTCCAGTAATATTGGTGCTAGCTCAGTTTGCCTGGTACCATTGGATAGCCCTGGCTTAGAGCTTCATTTTGAATACCCATTTGATGGGGTTAAGCCTCTCCTTCTAGATTTTAGATGAGAGGTGAAAATTAAGGTTTATCCTCAGCAATAACTTTGATCAGGAATAACTTTGTTATTTCTTGTCCTATGGTGATGGGAATTATATTTTCAGAAAGAGGTGAGCTTCCTCTGTCTTTTGATACCTTTTGAGCTAATTTGACTCAGTTCCATGTTTTGGTGGTATCTTGCCTATACCATTGGTTTATGGTATTTTGGCTGTCATGCTTGTGCTCTGGTTTTGAGTCACAGGCTGACATACCCTCCCTCCAAAAAAGGCTCATCATTGATGAGACTGTTCAGTCCTCCTAGAGGCTCTGAATCTCCTTAAATGAAGGTTCCCATCTGGTATTGCATCTTCTGCCAACCATTTGTCTTTATCTGCTGTCTGGTTCTTGAATCTGACTAGGTATTGTCTCTGATCCTTCCCATCGAGTCTGATCTTCCTGGCCCTGATAATCTTACTCACAGGTCCAGGGGAGTCCTCCACTTCCACTATCTCTTGTGGTGTGGGATTCTTCCTCCTGGAGGGGAATTTATCCTCCTCTGTCTGGAAGTATGGTTTGACCAAACTCACTGGAAAGACTGGGTGTTTCCTGCAAAACTCCTCAGTGAGTTTGACCTCTACTGCATTCTTCCCTATCAACTTAATGATAGTGAAGGGCCCTACAAATGAGTCTCTCATTTTCTTGGGTCCCTTGAGATTGTTAAAGTTCAGTGTAGACACTAACACCTGGTACCCTTCCTTAAAGTCAGGTTCCATGTGTGATTTGTCCCACCTCTGCTTGTTATACTCTTTGGCCTCAGCTATGCATTTGGAAACAGTGTCACAGGCTTTCTTCCACATATCATGGAAGTCTTTGGCTGTGGGGTGGATGGTTAGAAGATTCTTCTTCAACTGGTCCACAGGTAACAGGGGGTTCCACCCTTTCTCCACCAGTGCAGGTGTTTTACCTGTGGTGGAGTGCTGGCTTGTATTATAAGCCAGCTGGACTGCTGGTAAGAGGGTAACCCAATCATGGGTGTATCCCTCATGGTCCTTGTATTCCATGCCATAGGCACAGAATCTTCTGAGGATGTCCTCCATTGTTTGGATCATCCTTTCAGCTAGGCCATCTGTTTGTGGATGGTAAGCTGTGGAAAAAGCAAGCTTGGTGCCAAGCATGTCATATAAGTTAGTCCAGAATTCAGATGTGAATTTTGGGTCCCTATCACTAATGATGATCTTAGGGACTCCACAGGTGGATATGATGTTATTCCAAAACAAGAGAGCAGTATCCATGGCTGTGTCTTCTTTATGGCATGGAAGACACCTCATGCTCTTGCTGAACTTATCAACTATGATCAAACAGGCATTATAGTTTTCTTTGCCTCCTGGGACAAGTCCTGTAACCCAGTCCATGTTGATGGTTTCCCATGGGTGCTTGGGTTCTTCTATGTGTTGAAGTAACCCATACTTCTTCCCATGTTTCCTATTTGCCTTTTGGCATCTTTCACAAGTGTTTATCTATTCACTCAACTCTTGTTCCCACTTGGGCCACCAAGCTGTGCTTGCTACCCTCTCTCTGGTCCTGTCTTCACTCATGTGTTGCATGTAGGGGCAGTCATGGTATTCTTGTAGGATCAATGAGATGTGGTCTCTGTCTACCACTGTGAGTGCACTTGTGTGCTTTTCTCTGTGGTAGAGCAGGACATCTATAAGAAAAAACTTATTGTCCTTATAGGCCCTCAACCAGGGTTCTTCCAGCTGGGTTTCCAGTTCTGGGCTCCTGTACTTTTGTTGAAGGAGTTGGAGTAGTATGCTACACTGTTTGTGTTTGGCATAAGACTTCTGTACTGTACTGAAAAATTCATTGTGCAGTTCTGAAGAACTTATTCCCAGTATGGGAGTTTCTGTTCCTTCCGAATCAGTGTTTCCACTGTCAAGGGTACCATTCCCTGGTGCCCATTCAGAAAATCTGAAGTTCCTCCTCCTATCTATTTCCATGAAATGGATAGGGATTTTGGCTGAAACTTCTGGGTCATAAGCTGGATTGCTCTTGACATTGTCCAGTGGCCATCTTCTGAGGCCATCTGCATTGGTATGGCTTTTACCTTCCTTGTATATGATGGTCATGTTCCCTATATACTCCTGGATAGCTATTTGCCATCTCAGCATATGTCTATTAGTAGTCTTCATGTTTAGTAAAGATTTCAAGGCTGTGCAGTCTGTGTAGACTTCAAATACTGCACCCTCCAAATAATAATGGAGTTTTTCTAGAGCCCAGACTAGACATAGACATTCAGTCTGGGTGGCCCCATACCTGGCTTCTGAATCTTTCAGTTGCCTAGAAATTTAACATATTACACCCTCTCTTGGTTCACCATCCACAATTTGTCTTTGGTGAAGGGCTGCTCCTAAGCCTTGGCTGCATGCTGCATCTATATATAACTTGAATGGTAGTTCAAAGTCAGGTAAGATGAGCACTGGTGCATTGGTGAGTTCATATTTGATTCTCTCATATGCATCCCTCCTCTCCTTGGTTATTTCAAAAACTACATCTTTTGAACATAACTTGTATAAACTACTAGTTATGTGTGCAAAAGTTTTGATATGGTTTCTATAGTAGCTAGCAAACCCAAGGAAAGATTGCATCTCTTTGATGTTCTTTGGTACTGGCTTTTGCAGTACTGCTGCTACTTTGTTCTGGTCAATTGCCAGACTAAGACCTGAGACTTTATGTCCCAGAGATAGTAGCTCTTGTTGGCCAATATTACACTTTTTGAGTGAAATTTTCAGATTGATGGGTGTGCATTTACTTAGAACTCTGTCTATGTATTGTACGTGGTCTTCCCATGTCTCTGAGTATATAATGATATAATCAATATATACTACCATCCAGCCTTCCATTATTTCTTGTTGGAATATGGTGTCCATCATCCTTTGGAAGTGGGCTGGTGCATTCTTAATGCCAAATGGCATTCTGGTGTACTCATATATGCCCATATGGCATATTATTCTGAGTAATTTCATGGAGTTTGGTTTAACTCCATTTTGGTGGAAGCCTTTCATACAATCCATCTTGGTTATGTATTTGGCTTTGGCTAGCTTATCCAAGGCATGAAGTATCCTTGGTATAGGGTACCTGTCTGCTTTTGTGTAGTTATTCAGGGCTCTGAAGTCTCCACACAATCTAGATTTTCCATCATGCCAAGTGATTAGGACAGGAGTGGTGATTTTCACTATTTCATTATGTCCAATCTTCCTGATGACATCCATATCTAGGAGTTCATTGATGTGTTTCTCAATTTCTTTCCTGGTTTCCAGGCTTGCTGGATAAGGAGGTCTTCTCAGCATGGGTGGATAAGGCCTTTCCACATCCAGATATAGTTCTATATCATGGCCTTTGATCTTGCCTAATGGTTCTTCACCAATGGCAAATGCTGGTCTGTTCTTTCTCAGCATCTTCAGTAAACTTAGTTTTTGTTTACCGGTGAGGGTGGTGCTAAACTGTCCCTCTCTGAATTCCTTCAGAAGCTCTTCCAGTGGATCCTGAGAAGATATCTGGTATATGTCAAGTGAAAATTTCTTTTCCTTGTTAGTACCTATGGTAATGTGCCTATTTTTACTGTTGTAAATATCTATGGCATACATCCTCTGGTAATCTGTTCCCAGTAAAAACCCTTGGATGTGGGCATCATTAAACACTACAAACTCTGGGTTGAGTCTGATATTACCCTTCCTGTGGGGTATAATTATCTCCTTGATAATTGTCCCTATGGAAGTCATCTTCCCTGATGCACTTTTAAAGTTCTTTGCCTTAGTGGGCAAGAGCTGTTTTTCCCAGTTTGGGAAGTGGGTATCCAGATAGTTTCTGGCCACTATGGAGCAGTGTGCTCCACTATCAATGATCAGTGGATGCTGAGCATTGTCAATACAAACAGTCATTTTTGTGGCTGTTCCATGTATATATGCCATTCCTTTGGTTGGTGTAACCAGGAATGTTTGTGCATCTTGTGTGTGTTTGTACAAGTTCTTGTTAGCAGTGTCCTGTGGCATGCCTGCTTCCAACTATATGTCCTGGATTTCCAGTGGGGTTTCTTCTTGGTATTCCACTAGAAATTCCTCTCTTGGGTCTTGATCATCCTCAGATGGTTCTCTGATGGCATCACCCATAGAGTCTGAATCAGAATCCTCTGTTGGAGGTTCTTCCTCAGGGACTTTCTCTATGGCATAGACTTTCTTCTTTGCCTTTGGACAGTTGTTGGCATAGTGGTCTGTTGAACCACAATTGTGACAAGAATTTCTCTTCTTTGCCACTTCTGCCACTCTTTCTTTGGGTTTGTCTTTAAACTCTACCCTGAAAGGTTGATTCTCTTTGAAACTACTGCTCTTATATGGGGTGAATTTCCCTATATTTGTCCTCTTCCTTATGTTTTGTAAGGTGTTGGCTATGTCATCTAGAGTGCAATTTTGGTTGCATCTGCATTTTACTGCATTCTCTAGTTCTCCTGGCAGTTGGGTCAGGAGTTTGTGATTCCTCATTTGGATGTTCATCTGAGGATCAATGGCTTTGAGTCTTTTAGACTGTCTAAGACACCACTCATATGGATCTTTGTCCACAGAGTATTTGTCATTTTCAAATGACATGGTCTTTTGCAATATCCAAGTTCCATTACTGTACTTTTGTATTATTTGATTCTTCCACCATGGCCAGTTTCTTCTGCCATGGATTTCTTTCATTTCTGTGTACCATATACTTGCATGACCGTTAAATGCAGTATTCAATCTAGCAGTGATCCAGTAGTCTGGTATGCTTGGTACATCAATGAAGAGTCCATCAATATAATCTATGAGTTCCATATGATCATATTCTCCTGATCCAGAGAATTTGGGCCAGTTGGAGGCCTCAGGAAGCTGTTTCAAGGCTTCCTTCTCTGAATAAGACATGCCATCTCCATCCTGGTATTGTGATGGAGATATTGCCTTATTCAACATCATGGCATCTGGTTTGATGTCATCTGGTTGATATGGATTCTCCATAGCTTGGCCTTGTGGTTGGGGCTTCAAGCTATGATAGGCATTAAACAATTTGTTAATGTCTTGATCCAGACACTCCCTGTCCCTTGTGCTGTGGTGTTGTTCTTCAAAGACTATATTCAGTCTTTTGTTGGTTTCTTCAGAGGCTTTGCTCAGTTGAGCATATCCTTCTTGAAGATTTTTAACTATTTGTTCCAAGGAGGCTTGAGTTTGTCTCATCCTCTCTTGGATAGCTTTAATCTATGCAAACTGCTTTGCAGATTGTTCAGAATATTGGGACATTTGTAACCACAGTGTATCACTGTTGATGTTACTCTCAGATGTGACAATGTTATTTTCAGTCTGAGTGGGGGTAATGTTTCTATTACTAGGACTACTGATTCTAGAGTGGTTTACAACTATTTCTGGTTCTTGTGTACTTCTTTTACCAAATCTAACAGCTTCTGGATCATGGGGTCTGACTCTTTCCTCCTCTGGTTGAAGAAGGCTTTGTTCTTGCCCTTGTTTCCTTGTCTTCGCCTGGAAACTTCCTGGAATTGTGAAGAATGGTGACTCTTGGCCACTGATCTGTTGGTTTCTGAATGGTGTGAAGCCACTGGAGAGCTGATTTGGCCTGCTCCTTGTGAACCTGAAGGAATCTGAGTAGGCCCTGTCTGGGTTAATTGTTCTTCTATTGCTTGGATAGTGGCTTGATTCTCCCTTATCCTCTGTGCCCTTGCCTCCAGGAGTCTGCACTGCCTGGTAGGATTCCAACCTTTGGTGATTTCCATAAGGTCTTTGAAGTCTATCTCTTTGAGACAGATCTTCAGGCATCTTGATCCAAGTTCTTCCCAGTGAGTTGCTAGGTTGAACCTCTTGTTGTCCATGCTCCATTGAAACAAATCTTTGAGGAGTTGGTGCATCTGAAGAACTTGATCCATATCCTTCCAGTCCTCTGGTTTGAGGTTTCTGTTGAATTGGAGTGTGAATGGCAAGGTTGATATTATCTCCCTCATTGTTTTGCCATCCACCACTGTGTCCAAGGTGTCTTCTTCCAGGTCTGCTGGTTATGGACAATTCTTCTCTGTCTTCTGGCTGGTTCCTTTGGAAGCCAAGATCTCTGAGGTATGCAGGGGACATATCAGTGTTTGCAAGCAGTCAAAAACTTTATGTTCTTAGGGTATTTACCTTTGACTGTGCCTTGTACAAATTTATTGTCTGCTGACTTGGGCAGTTTGCCTTTGGAAGTTACAACTGGGTTAATAATTGTAATCTTTCCTGTACAAGTGGTTAAGGTTGGTTTACCTTGTATGGATGCAGAGTTTCGTGGTTTTCTACTTCTCTGAGTGGCTATGGGTGTCCAATTTTTGGCTGTAATGAGACCTTCACTGTGCCTCTTTCCTTTTCCCTTGCTTCCCTCTGGTTCTGAGGGTGTCACTGGTGTGTTGGCCTGTGACTGGGTCTCAAGCGGGATGTAATTTTCTTCCACTGAATCAAGGCAGGAAAAAAGAGGGCTTATGTCAGTTAAGACTTCTCAAGGATGCTGGTTTTGCACGTCTAAGATTGGCCTCTGGGATTGTATGTTACCACAATGTGCCCTGTAAAATGACAGTGTAATTGAATCAACAATTCCATGTCAGAATTACAGCTTTTGGTACCCTGTCACACTGTTTGTGTGCCAGTATCCCACAGATACACTTGTGGTTTTCAAGTGTATTCTGTACAAGTGGTTTTGTTTAAGTGTTATTGAGTTAACAATACACTTAACCACGCCTCAACTGATTAATTTTCAGTCAGAGGTGGCCTTATTCAGTCAAGAATACAGGACTTATTGATGGCTTATGTGTTTTTATATACAAAACACGCCAAAAATAGTTATTTTCAGTGGGTATCAACCACGTGAATGATACTCTTATAATATGAGTATATATAAAGAAAAGTATGAAGATATGTAAAATATATATCTTAATAGAGAAATCACGCCTAAAAAAAAAACTTGTTAATAAGTCATCAAAAGAGAAAAGACTTACTTATAAGGTCCAAAAAAGGATTTAAAACACAGCCAGGCCCCCAAAATGTCAGGATGAGTCTATGTTGAAGGAATAATAAGGCTATTTACAACTAAAACTATGACTGTGACATGGTAAAAATGGTTTTAAAAGATAATAAAGTTGATAATGGATGATTAAATTAAGATTTTAAGGGCTTTACTATAGAGATATAGTGGTGGTGAGCGCTGCTGAAAGCCCTGGGTGCAGCTTTATCTGTTGGGTTACAATAATAAAAGACTACAATAATTAGATTTATAATTATACCTGATTTTTAACCAAGAGTAAAACTGTTTTTGACAGTTTACTACGTAGGTTGTTCAAGAGCAGGATGGGGAGATGATTTTGGCTGTGAAAAGCCCTCCTTTTATCCTGAAATTGGGGTGGAAAGGCTGCTAGACCTTTCCAGGTAGAGGAAGTGAAGATTTTTCACTCTCCAGGACAGGCTTGTGGTTTGCAAACAGACTTTATACCCTGTATTGGGCTCAGATGTGGTTTTGAAACTACATCTGGGCAGTTTTCACCAATACAGGGTGAAAATTTTCATCTGGGGACCTCACAGCCTGATTCTGACGTGTATGACACGTAGAATGCTGTACAGTAACTGTATGGGACCCCAGTATTGGCTGACATATTAGGTATTGAAGTAAAAACATGCTTCTTCATCTATTTGACACCTCATATTCATGATTATGGGATATTATCCCATGGTAAGGCTGTATATGACAGCAGGTGGGATTTTGACCTTAAACCAGCCATAACTCTGTCAGTTTTTGAGATATCAACCTAAAAATTGGTTCATTGGATATCCCTGTATGAGCTCTACGCAATGGTACCCAATTTGGTATGGTTATCAAGAAATATGGCAAACTTATCCCATGTACACGGTTTTTTGTACATAGGCGTGGTTTGGGCAAAAAGCTGTATTGAGCTTGTTTGCCTCATAACTTCTGTTATAGTTGAGATATGAAGGCGTGGATGGCACCATCAGGTAGCCCTGATTGTGCCCTTTCCAAAGATACCCCACTTCAGGTATCCCACACTAAAACTGTAGAAGTTAGATGAGAGGTGAATGTTTTGTTCACCCTTATTTGGCCTGAAATTGACCATAACTCCAGTAATATTGGTGCTAGCTCAGTTTGGCTGGTACCATTGGATAGCCCTGGCTTAGAGATCCATTTTGAATACCCATTTGATGGGGTTAAGCCTCTCCTTCTAGATTTTAGATGAGAGGTGAAAATTAAGGTTTATGCTCAGCAATAACTTTGAGCAGGAGTAACTTTGTTATTTCTTGTCCTATGGTGATGGGACTTATATTTTCAGAAAGAGGTGAGTTTCCTCTGTCTTTTGATACCTTTTGAGCTAATTTGGCTCAGCTCCATGTTTTGGTGGTATCTTGGCTATACCATTGGTTTATGGTATTTTGGCTGTCATGCTTTTGCTCTGGTTTTGAGTCACAGGCTGACAGCCAAAATGTGTTCTGAGGGTCTTTATGGGATTTGGGGCCAAAAATGGCTCAGGTGGGTCCAATTGTGGTTTGGGACCCACCTGGCCTCATTGGATTAGGCCAAAAGGGGCCTGATTGGCCCACGGACCATGGGCCATAGAGGCCGTAGGAGGCCTAAATGGCCCAAAAAGGTGGTGAGCGCTGCTGAAAGCCCTGGGTGCAGCTTTATCTGTTGGGTTACAATAATAAAAGACTACAATAATTAGATTTATAATTATACCTGATTTTTAACCAAGAGTAAAACTGTTTTTGACAGTTTACTACGTAGGTTGTTCAAGAGCAGGATGGGGAGATGATTTTGGCTGTGAAAAGCCCTCCTTTTATCCTGAAATTGGGGTGGAAAGGCTGCTAGACCTTTCCAGGTAGAGGAAGTGAAGATTTTTCACTCTCCAGGACAGGCTTGTGGTTTGCAAACAGACTTTATACCCTGTATTGGGCTCAGATGTGGTTTTGAAACTACATCTGGGCAGTTTTCACCAATACAGGGTGAAAATTTTCATCTGGAGACCTCACAGCCTGATTCTGACGTGTATGACGCGTAGAATGCTGTACAGAAACTGTATGGGACCCCAGTATTGACTGAAATATGAGGTATTGAAGTAAAAACATGCTTCTTTGTCTATTTGACACCTCATATTCATGGTTATGGGATATTATCCCATGGTAAGGCTGTATGTGACAGCAGGTGGGATGTTGACCTTAGAGTGGTCATAGCTCTGTCAGTTTTTTAGATATCAAGCTCAAAATTGGTTCATTGAATAGCTCTGTATGAGCTCTACACAATGGTACCCAACTTGACATGGTTATCATTAAATATGACAAAGTTATCCTATGTACAAGTATTTTTGTACATTGGCGTGGTCTGGGCAAAAGCTGTATTATGCTTGTTTGGCCAATAACTTCTGTTGTAGTTGAGCTATGAGGAAATGGATGGCACCATCAGATAGCCCTGATTGTGCTCTTTCCAAAAAGACCCCACTTTAAGTATCTCACACTAAAACTGTAAAAGTTAGATGAGAGGTGAATGTTTTGTTCACCCTTATTTGGCCTGAAATTGACCATAACTCCAGTAATATTGGTGCTAGCTCAGTTTGGCTGGTACCATTGGATAGCCCTGGCTTAGAGATCCATTTTGAATACCCATTTGATGGGGTTAAGCCTCTCCTTCTAGATTTTAGATGAGAGGTGAAAATTAAGGTTTATGCTCAGCAATAACTTTGAGCAGGAGTAACTTTGTTATTTCTTGTCCTATGGTGATGGGACTTATATTTTCAGAAAGAGGTGAGTTTCCTCTGTCTTTTGATACCTTTTGAGCTAATTTGGCTCAGCTCCATGTTTTGGTGGTATCTTGGCTATACCATTGGTTTATGGTATTTTGGCTGTCATGCTTTTGCTCTGGTTTTGAGTCACAGGCTGACAGCCAAAATGTGTTCTGAGGGTCTTTATGGGATTTGGGGCCAAAAATGGCTCAGGTGGGTCCAATTGTGGTTTGGGACCCACCTGGCCTCATTGGATTAGGCCAAAAGGGGCCTGATTGGCCCACGGACCATGGGCCATAGAGGCCGTAGGAGGCCTAAATGGCCCAAAAAGGCCATTTGGGCCCTAGACCCCCTAATGAAAAGGGGTGGCCCAAAAATGGTGGCTCTGGCTAGGGGGCCCAGAACCCCCTAGGAGTCAAAAGGACACCCCCAGACCCAAAAACAAAGATAGAGGCCTGGGGGTTGGGGATATGGAAATTGGCCAGGGAGGCCAATGATGGCAGGATATGGCCTGAGGCCATAAAAGGCCAGGGGAAGGCTCTATGGTCAATTGGCCCCAGCTTGGTTCCAGGCTGGATTGCCGCAACACCCATGAAGGAGGTTCATTACTCGTGGTTGTGACACTACCCCTGATGGCAGGGATAAATTTTTCTTTCATGGTGATAGGGTTTTATACCCAAAAATGTCTATTTATCATTTTATTGGACGGCTTAAGAATTTCAAAGTACCAATATACATTTCTACAATTTTTGTCAAGAGTTTAAATTGTTAATTTTAACCTTAAATTCTTGCAAGCTTACAAAAATTTAGTTAAAATTAAGGTGTGGTGTATATTCACTGAATTGGCTGAGAATTTTCCATACAGTCTGTAAATCCTGTTTGAGCTCAATTTAAATTGGTTTAAAGCCATTGTATGGTTTTAAAAAATAAAAGGGCAAAAGTCACACAAGAAGGTGGAACAAAGGGAAAAAGCCAAATAGAGCCAGGGTTCCCAGCTTTTGAGATCTCCAATGAATTAATTAAGATTATTCTCCTCTTATGGAGGATCTTCAACCTGATTTATACTTTAAGATTAGACTTTGATTGAATATTAAATTTTGAACTGGTTTATCCCCAATTTGGACAGGAATCACAAGCTTCCAAAGGGTAACTCCCCATATAGAGACTTTTAATCAAGTTTATAGGAAATTTAAAATCTGAAATAAGCTTGAAATTTATCTTTATAAGTGTTAAAACCATATCAAAAGCTAAGGTTTGGTGTGTATTTCTATTTTACATGGAAAAATAGCAATAAAACACCAAAGCCTTTTCAAAATCATATTTGGGTGGCACTTTTGGATTGACATCATCAACAGAGAGAAAACTGCTAACCCGGAATTTAAATATATACTTGTTATTCTGATTCCACATAGGCTCCACCAGCTTCTTGGTTTCAGAAAGAAATTTTGATATTTGGATCAATGATAAAGTTTCTTTGACTGAGCTTGTACACCAGTCACCGGAACATTCCATTAGGCCTCTAACCCCTGCTTCACAGAAAGAACCCAAGATGCAATAGAAAATCTGGTTTATCCCAATATTTTTATGATATGTAAGAAGGTCTTTGATAGCTTCCTTGTGTACTACCTGACTGGAGCGCTTTCCTTTTTTATTTTTTACTTCAATTTTGATATGTGCTCAAACTATGTTTCAAGTAATCATAAGGTGAATGAATGTGTCCATAAGTTCCTACAAATGCCTGAGGGGTCTGCTATTTGAGATCAGTTCCTCTTGGGTCATTCTTCCTATGCGATCCTCTGATTTACTGAGGCAAGAGGCCAGGAATTTTACTGCTGCTCTCTCAAGGGCTAATGGGTCATTTGTATTTCTCTGTGGAAAAATATACTGCTTTGGTGCAATCACATCATGTGAAACCATGCCAATAGCTTCAAAAATGACATTAACCCAGAAGTTCTTGATGCTTGGTGTTGGAAAAAGCAGATTTTGGAGCATTTTAAAAAATGGATAGTCTTGTTTTGAAATATGGTTTGATGGTTTGCTCATATATTTGATTAACTGTAAGTTCCAAGCACCTTCATTGAAAAATGCCTCACTGAAATCTTCCAAAAAAAATAAACCTTAAAAAGGGTATTATATCTGTCTTTTTATTGATATTAGGTATAGAACTTACCATATCTTCCAGCCACATATATCTATACAGACATTCTAATATCACGGCTTCTTATCACGTTAATACCAACTGGAAAAAACAATACATCTGCATCTTCATGCAAGCTGGCATTCTGATTTCTGTAAAGTATGTTAACACTTGAAAGTGCCGCTTGCCACTGATCTCTAGTTATTACAGAATGCATATCCAAGATAGCTTGAAATTCTTGAGCATTCATGAGAAAAATCCCTTTGGTAATCTGTTTTAAAGTTGATGGAATAGGATACAGTGGACTGATGGTTGAATTATTCTTCTCTTCCTCATTAGCATTCACATAAATTTCTCGACTTTGATCCACATACCTGACCAGTTGCAATTTGTGAGCTGTTTCAGTTGACATAATTAATGGTGTTTTTTAAAGGAAAAATTGGTCTTCTGATTAGTGGGTGAACTGTTTACTTCATCATGGGTATTGATGGCTTCTACATTAACAACTTCTTCATTTATACATTGAAAATAGTTACTTCCTGTAAACATATGTCTCTTTTTCATGACTTTATTTCTGGTAGGAAATCTGGATCTCTTTCCCAACACATCTTTAGGTTCTCCGATCATTACCCTTGACTACTTCGGAAAATATTCTTCATCACTAAAACCTAAAATCAAATAGTATGTAAGTAAATATTGAAAACTTGACAAAATGGAAAAAAAATATGGTTCGAATCCATTTTAAGCTGATCCATTGCTTCTCCAATCTTTTTGTGAATGTATTCAGGAATTCTGCTATTCCTCCTTACACCTTCAAGCCTAGGGATAACCTTTGTAATATTTCACACAAAATAATATTTGCTATTTAATTCAGTCTCACCACTAAACAATAATTCTTCATTTTTTTTATTCTTGAATTGACTAATCATCAACTTCAGCTTTGGCTTGCTGTTCTTCCTCATAATTTTTGAGATTTGGTGAACCTGGATCAATAATTTCTTTGAAGAGAAAGAAAACAATAATATTATGTCACAGGGGCTCTTGGAAGAAGAGGGCCTGGCACTCAGGAATCAAGAACTCACTTGGAGGGCTCCAAAGATAAAAGAATAATAAGAATGAATTTTCTCTAAGAAAGAATATGGGAGAAAACAAGTATGCCAAAAGATGAAGCCAATGGCCAAAGATAATAAAGAAGCCAAAGCCAAGAAGCCAACCAGGTGAATCCTCAATTCACTGTTTCAACCTGCCAGAAAAGGAAATGGAATTAGTATAAGGATATGACCACCAATATCCACTGGACAGGCAAGGAAATAAAAGAAAAGGGTGCTGAATGACTGACTTAAGATTATCAGTATTAACTTTAATAAGGTAAAATAAAATAAGGATAAAAATAAATCCACTATATTAATTAACTGGGGAAAAAGTCCCCAGTTGCTGAAAGGTGGCCAGTATATGTGAAAAGCTGAAAGATTGATCCTGGAGTTGGATCACCGGCTGTATTGTCCGAATTGGGCCAATACAGTTCTGGCCATCTTGAATTTGAAACTGTGTGATTGAATTCCCACAGTGGAATATGAATTGGCCCAATTGGGCCAAGTACGTACAGGTTGATTGATTACCGCCTGTATGAACCAATTGAGTTGTCCAAGAAGTATTGAAATACTTGATGCCTTGACAACTGATTGAAAAGATGTAATACCTTTTGAGAATTGCCCTTAGAATAACTCTGAATGAAATTTCCAACCCAACTCCTGCTGAGCCAGGTGATTGGAGTCCTTGAATGGTCTTCTGATTGCCGCCATGGATTACCAAACTGATGAGTCCAAAGGTTCTCCTTCGAAATGGGCGTTGGATCTTGGTACCTTGAGTTAAGAAGGTTGATTTGGGTCCTGAAAACGTCACCATTGAATTGCTGAGCAAAAATGGTGCATAATGGTATATAACACCATATATGCACCACTCCTGCAACCTTGAGTATGAGGTGCATGGAGGAATGAAGCAATCCTCCCTTAAGTTGAGGGAAATGCTTGTTGAGATGATTTGGTGGCCTCTGGTGGTTGCCAGAGGTCATGACGGTGAAGTTGGTCCATGGTGGTCCATGGCCAAAAATGGGTCCTACGGGATTTATGGCCAAAAATGGATCCAAGGGACTGGTGGCCAAAAATGGCTCAGGTGGGCCCAATTGTGGTTTGGGACCCACCTGGCCTTGGGGGCTAGGTGGCTGCCCCCTTTGGCCTCATTGGATTAGGCCAAAAGGGGCCTAATCCGCCTACGGACCGCGGACCGTGGACCGCGTATTACGGCCCACGGACCGTAGAAGCCGTGGGGGGCCTAAATGGCCCAAAAAGGCCATTTAGGCCAAAACCCCCATAATGAAAGGGGTGGCCAGGAAACCAATGAAGGTGGCCATGGGGCCTGGAAGCTCCTAGAAGACAAAGGGACCCCTCAGGCCCAAAAACAGTGATGGAGGCCTGGGGGTTGGTGAGGTGGAAATTGGCCAAGAGGACCAATGACGCAGGATATGGCCTGAGGCCATAAAAGATGATGGAGGCCATACGTGGCCAATGGAATGGGTTATGGCGTAAGAGCCATGGAACACCCAAAAGGGGTCAATTGGCCATAAATGATGTGACATGGCCAATTGGCCCCAGCTTGGCTCCAGGTTGGATTGCCGCCGCCATCAAGGAGGAGGGTCAAAATACGTGGTTGTGACAGTACCCCCCTACCTTGAATGGTGAGCTCCTGAGCACCAAGGTAAGGTAGAGGCCTGTTGAGGCTAATGAGACGGATTTGACGTAAGGATTCCAGAGGTATTGAATCTTGAAAAGAAGAATTGAACTGATAAGCTTGTTGGCATATGAATTGAGGTTGACTTGATCTTCTCTTGACATTTGGCTTTGACAAAGTTGAAGACATGATTTGACATAAAGATTTTGGCGTTAAAGAGTTATAAGAAAAGAAATTTTAAAAGAATATAAAGAGTAAAAGAGAAAAGGAAACAGATATAAAGAGAGAAACAGAAAAAAAAATAAAGAAAATGAAATTTGAGGAGGAATCCAATCTTCATCACAGATTACGACAATTGATTTTGAAAGTGACCAAGGACCTGGATAAACGAATTTGATGCCAGGTGCTCACAGAGTGGCCAAGGTGATGTTTTGACAGATTGTAGACCCCTCAGGGAAGTGCACACCAGGAGAGGAACTTACTTTTAGTAGTTGCCACTCCCGCCAGTGCCATAAATAAGAAAGATCTTGATAAATGAATGTGTTGAAAGAATAAAGTCTTGGGAGGGAGAATAAAAAAGGAATGGCCCATTTGCCCAAGTGTAAATGGCCATAAATTTGGAATTCGGATGTTGAAAGCCGGGCCAAGAAGTCTGTGTCCAAATTGAAAAGTGCTCACAGAGTGGCCAAGGTGATGCTTACAACAAAGAAGAGTAGAATACCCCTAAAGGTGCATACCAGGAGTGGGACTTACTTTTGGTAATTCCTCTCCCCACCAAGCACCATAAAAATTCAAGCCATTAAAGAATTGGGTCCTGGCTTGTCAGGATATAACGAATGAAAATCTTTGACAAGTTCAGGATAATTCTTGAGGTTTTCAGCTGGTTCCCATGTGGATCCTTCTGAATCTTGACTGAAACCTTTCCATTCCACCAGATACCATAATTTTCTTCTCTTGAGCTTTGAATCCAGTACTTGAGAGACTTCCCATTCCTCTTCTTCTTCAATAATGATTGGCGGAGGAGGCTCTTGATGCCGATTTGGGATTGTTGATGTCTTGACTGGTTCCAAGAGTGAGATATGGAAGACTGGGTGGATGGATTTCCATTGAGATGGAAGCTTGAGGTGGTAAGCATGAGTACTGACTTTCTTCAAGATTGGAAAGGGACCCAACCATCTTTCAGACAGTTTCTTGGTGGGTCTAGTTGATTTGATATTCTTGGAAGAAAGCCATACCATGTCACCAGGATTGAAAACAGGTGGACTTGCTCTACTTTTATCTGCATACCTCTTAAACCGGTTTATGGAAGCTTCCAGTTCTCTCTTGACATCTTGCTGTACTGATTGGATTTTTGTTGATAACATTCCAGCAGGAGTATCTTGAGTGATGTGAACTGAATCAAATTGAGGATCTCTTCCATAAACAGTGAAAAACGGTGATTGCTTGGTTGAAGAGTGGTCAGAGTTATTGTAGGCAAATTCAGCCAGAGGGAGCCAGGTGTTCCAATCATCTTGATGATAACCGACATACATCCGAAGATACTGTTCTAGTATCTGATTGACCCTCTCTGTCTGTCCATCAGTTTCTGGATGGTAAGCAGTTGACAAGTCTCTTGAAATCTTGAGCTGCTGACAAAGATTGGTCCAGAAGGAAGAAACAAAAAGGGGACCTCTATCACTGACAATGCTTGAAGGAAGGCCATTCTTTGAGAAGATATTCTTGATGAATAAATGGGCCAAATCCAAAGAAGTTTTTGAAGACATTGTTGGAATAAAAACCACCATTTTTGAGAATCTGTCCACTATGACAAGAATTGAGTCAAAAGAATTGGACAGGGGCAGTTGAGTGATGAAATCCATTGAGAGACAAATCCAAGGACCATTTGGAATTGGAAGTGGTTTGAGGAGTCCAAACTTCTTATGGTGGATATTCTTGTTTCTTGAACACTGTTGACAGGATGATACATAATCCTTAATGAATTGAGTCATGCCGGACCAGTGGAAATCCCGCTTGACAAGTTTGAGAGTCTTCTCTTGGCCAGGGTGTCCAGCTAGAGGAGAGTCATGACGCTTTTGAAGAATGCTGAGTTGGATTGTGGGGTCATTTGGGACCACCACCCGATCTTTGAAGAGGAGAAGTTGGGAAGAGGAGTCAAGAGAGTAATCCTGAATGGATTTACCTTTACCCAAATCTTGAAGGATACTTCTGTACTGAGGGTCTTGCCATAATTTCTTCTGAATTGAATCAATCAAATTTGAAAAAGAATCCACCTTGACTGCAAAAAACTTTGAGGGTTGAACTTCATCTTGCTTAATGAGTTGTTGAAAATTCATTGGATTCTTGCTGATGAAATCCTCCCCCCTCTCCGGATAGACGTCGTCCCGACGTGATAAGGCATCTGGAAGAGTTGCTAGGCGGCCAGGGCGGTAAGTGATTGAAAAATGAAATTCAGATAAGAATTCAGCCCAGCGGGCTTGACGGCGAGTGAGTACTTTTGAGGACATGAAGTATTGAAGGGAACTGTGATCGGTGAGAACTTCAAAAGGAGAGGACAGAGAAAGAAGAAAAGCCCTCCAGCGCTTGAGAGCCCAGACTATACCAAGGAGTTACTTGTCATGAATTTCATAGTTGAGTTCTGCTGGAATAAGCTTGCGGCTGTCAATTGCAATGGGATGTTTTCCTGAGTCAGAGACCTGACTCAGTACAGCACCCAAAGCATAATCGGATGCATCGGTCTCTACAATGGTGGGTAGAGAAGGATTGAAGTGGGAAAGGATTGGAGCAGTAGTAAAGGCCTCTTTGAGTTGATGAAACTGGCTAAGAGCTTCCTCATTGAGGGGGAAACAGGAATCTTTCTTGAGGAAACTGGTGAGTGAACTGATTTTCTTTGAATAATTCTTGATGAAACGGCGGTAGAAGTTGGCAAAGCCAAGGAAGGATTGAAGAGCCTTGAGGTTTCTTGGAGGAGGCCAATTAAGGATCTGCTGGACTTTTGCTTGGTCCATCTTGAGGCCTTCAGAAGAAACAACATAACCAAGATATTCTACACTAGAAACATGAAAAAGGCATTTAGAAGCCTTGGCAAAAAGGTTATTGGCTCTGAGTCTAGAAAGAACAGTGGACACATGGGTGACATGTTCTTCCTCAGATTTGGAAAAGACCATAATGTCATCCAAATAAACCACAACAAAAACATCAAGAAGATCTTGGAATATATCATTGACAAGATTCTGAAAAGAGGCAGGAGCATTGGTGAGCCCAAATGGCATAACCAAGTACTCAAAACTGCCATATTTAGTTCTGAAGCATGTCAAATGTTCATCACCCTCCTTGATTCTGAGAAGGTTATATGCACCACGCAAATCAATCTTGGAGAAGATAGAAGAACCATTAAAGACATTAAGAAGCTGGTTCATAGGAGGAACAGGATATTTGTTCTTCCTAGTGACAGCATTGAGTTTGCGGTAATCAACACACAAACGGAGGCCACCATCTTTCTTTTTAACAAAGAGGACAGGTGCTCCTGTTGAGGAGGAGCTTGGCCGGATGAAACCTTTCTCTACATTCTCTGAAATGTAGGCCCTGAGTGTATCTGACTCTTGTTTGGATAAAGAGTAGATCACCCCAACTGGAGGTAGAGACCCCTCCAGTTCGATATGATGATCACAGGCACGGTGAGGAGGAAGTTTCTCTTCCTTCACCTTGGAGAACACATCCAAGTATTGGTGATAAACAGAGGGAACAACCTGCATCACGGTTTCTACTTCTTCTGGCTCTTCCTCTTCATCCCACAACTCCTCCAGGGAGTCATGATAAGATGAAGGAGGAAGGTCCATATTCCCAAAGAAGAGATGAAGTGAAGATACAGAATTATCTTCCCCAACATCTTGAATCTCTTTGAAGACTTCATCTCCAGATGATGGTAATGACAGATGGGAATTAAGGGAAGGAATATGGACAGAAGGTGGAACTGATGGTGTTCTAGAATCACCAACCAGAGCTGCACATGATTTGGCAGAAGAAGAGTCATTACGGAAGGAATTGGAAGGATCAGAATAGTCCTTTTGATCAGGATTAAAGGTGATCAGCCCTTGCCTCCAATCAATAGAAGGATTAAAATGATTGAGAAAGTCAAAGCCCAATATGAGGTCTTCTCCCTTGGGAGTATCAATGACTAAAAAATCCCATTCAAAGCTTGGGAAGGAAGGGAGCTCAACCATATATTTAGTATGGTGAGTCACAAATAAGGAAGGGGACTCAGAGGAGTCCAAAATGATAAGAGGAATCTTCTCTGGAAGTTTTGACGTAGTCAATGAGTACTTGTGAACAAACTGCTTTGCAATGAATGAGTGTGTAGCACCATAATCAATGAGAATACTGTAAAAAACATCAGAAAGAGAAGAGAAAACAAAGAATTTGAGAGAATTCTTGACACCAGTATTCAGAATGCACAATTGTGCTCTGGAAGGAAAACTGTGAAGACCATTGAACACAACACGATCTTCACTCAGGCTTTTCCCTGGCTGGGAAAACTGCCTGACGGTTGGGTAAGCTTGTTTTGAGGCCTTTTGACACAGGACTCAAGACTATGCTTCCCACCACAATAGGTACACAAACCCTCCTTGATTCTTCTTTCCTTTTCAGAACCTTTCAACTTGAAGTCCTTATTCAACAATGAAGAATGGGGCTTGTCCCGCTTTTGAGAATGAAATTTCTTTTTTGGTCTTGAACTTGAAGAAACTTGATGATGAGAAGAGTGAGATTTTGAGGCTTCAGGCTTCTTCTCTTGATTATGATTCTTTTCCTTCTGCCTCTCATGGTACCTGGTATCAAGTTCCAGGCTGACGTCCATTAAGTCTTGAAGAGAATCAATGTTTGAAGGATGGGAGGCCAATTGATCCAGAATCCTGGAGGCCAAGCCCTTCCTGAAATGATGAATAAGAGCCCTTTCACCCCAATCCCCAATTCTTGAAATCAAACTCCTCAAATCGGCAATATACAAAGCAACATGCCCACCTTCTTTCATCCTAAGGCCATCCAATTCAGCTTCTGCTTTTCTAACTTCATTTGGGTCTCCAAATAAAGTGAACAATTGGGATTCAAATAATGGCCAGGAATTGAGGAGATAATTTGAGTCTTGATTATTGAGGTTGGAAAGATAAGGCTCAATCCATTTTGCAGCCCTGCCAACTAAGAATGAAGTGGCATAAAGAACCTTCTTTCTGTCTTGAGAGAAGTTTGCCGGATCATTATGAAAGATGAGTTGACAAGATTGAATAAAGCTTCTGACTTTGAAGGGCTGAGTCCCATCAAAGCATTCTGGAGCCTTCATAGAGGGAGTCTTGAAGGCTGGTGGTCTTGATAATTTAGAAGAAGAAGCTGCTTGCAGATTGGCCATAATCTGAGTCATTTGTTGCATAATGGCCAATAAAGACGGTTCAGACTGATGAGCGGCAGGCTTATCAGACTGGGCTAGAGTTGGTCCTCTGGTGCCCTCAGATGCTCCCACAGGAGCAGGAGCAGCCTCAGTGCCATTAGACTCTTCCTCTTCCACAGAATTCTCCTCCTCCTCTTCACCATCTTCACCTTGAACCTTGGGAATCCGCCAACCACTCCTGATAAAGACATTGATCTTCTTGGCCCTCTTCCTTCCTTCCTGGATGGTGCTGCTCCTTCCATAATGGGTCCTCTGTCCAATCTGGCCCTCAGTTGAGAAACTGCTGGGGTACCGTCAAGAGGAGCCCTTGGGGTTGGAGTCAGAACAGCTTGAGCTCTGGCCTGAGATCTAGTCTGTCTTGCTGGAGGTGAATGTTGAACTGGCATGATTCCAGGAATAATCAACCAAAATAAATGAAATAAAATCAAAATTTTCTTGAAGTACAAAATCAACAATCAAATCTTGAGGAAATTGGATAATCAATGAATCAAAATTCTTCAAATATGTCAATCAATCAAATCAAATGAGTCTTGAAGTAAAAATCAATATCAATGAGAATCTTGAAGTCAATAAAACAATCAAAATCAAATCAAATCAAAATCTTGCAGAAAAAATCAATCAATCAAAATGAATTCTTGAGTCAAAATCAATTTATGTCAAAAATCTTGATGTGAATAATCAGCAAAATCAATAAAATCTTCAGGTAAATCAATTATCTTGAGGTCAATTTCAATTATGTCAAATTAGTCAATCAAATCAATTTTCAAGTGAATTCTTCCAAAAATCAAAAATTCTTGAGGAATAAATCAAAGTGAATCCTGATATGAAGAGTGTGTCTGAATAACCTGATGAATAACTTGAGAACCAAAGATAAAAAATGCCTGAATTATGGATAAAAATAGATTGATTAACATTGAGAATGAGATTGAAAAGATAACAAAAAATAAAAAATGGGTCAGCCTTCAATTTTCAGAATGAAGAATGAATGAGAGAAAATTGCGAGGTGACGAAGAATCATAAGATCATAAAACGTTAAAGAATCATAATTTTGATAAAATGAATGAATGAATTTAAAATATAAGAATAAAAGAATGAATGAATGAAGAAGAATTATGAGTTAATTAATATAATGTCACAGGGGCTCTTGGAAGAAGAGGGCCTGGCACTCAGGAATCAAGAACTCACTTGGAGGGCTCCAAAGATAAAAGAATAATAAGAATGAATTTTCTCTAAGAAAGAATATGGGAGAAAACAAGTATGCCAAAAGATGAAGCCAATGGCCAAAGATAATAAAGAAGCCAAAGCCAAGAAGCCAACCAGGTGAATCCTCAATTCACTGTTTCAACCTGCCAGAAAAGGAAATGGAATTAGTATAAGGATATGACCACCAATATCCACTGGACAGGCGAGGAAATAAAAGAAAAGGGTGCTGAATGACTGACTTAAGATTATCAGTATTAACTTTAATAAGGTAAAAGAAAATAAGGATAAAAATAAATCCACTATATTAATTAACTGGGGAAAAAGTCCCCAGTTGCTGAAAGGTGGCCAGTATATGTGAAAAGCTGAAAGATTGATCCTGGAGTTGGATCACCGGCTGTATTGTCCGAATCGGGCCAATACAGTTCTGGCCATCTTGAATTTGAAACTGTGTGATTGAATTCCCACAGTGGAATATGAATTGGCCCAATTGGGCCAAGTACGTACAGGTTGATTGATTACCGCCTGTATGAACCAATTGAGTTGTCCAAGAAGTATTGAAATACTTGATGCCTTGACAACTGATTGAAAAGATGTAATACCTTTTGAGAATTGCCCTTAGAATAACCCTGAATGAAATTGCCAACCCAACTCCTGCTGAGCCAGGTGATTGGAGTCCTTGAATGGTCTTCTGATTGCCACCATGGATTACCAAACTGATGAGTCCAAAGGTTCTCCTTCGAAATGGGCGTTGGATCTTGGTACCTTGAGTTAAGAAGGTTGATTTGGGTCCTGAAAACGTCACCATTGAATTGCTGAGCAAAAATGGTGCATAATGGTATATAACACCATATATGCACCACTCCTGCAACCTTGAGTACGAGGTGCATGGAGGAATGAAGCAATCCTCCCTTAAGTTGAGGGAAATGCTTGTTGAGATGATTTGGTGGCCTCTGGTGGTTGCCAGAGGTCATGACGGTGAAGTTGGTCCATGGTGGTCCATGGCCAAAAATGGGTCCTACGGGATTTATGGCCAAAAATGGATCCAAGGTGTTTTTGGTCCAAGGGACTGGTGGCCAAAAATGGCTCAGGTGGGCCCAATTGTGGTTTGGGACCCACCTGGCCTTGGGGGCTAGGTGTCTTCCCCCTTTGGCCTCATTGGATTAGGCCAAAAGGGGCCTAATCCGCCTACGGACCGCAGACCGCGTATTATGGCCCACGGACCGTAGAAGCCGTGGGGGGCCTAAATGGCCCAAAAAGGCCATTTAGGCCAAAACCATCATAATGAAAGGGGTGGCCATGGGGCCTGGAAGCTCCTAGAAGACAAAGGGACCCCTCAGGCCCAAAAACAGTGATGGAGGCCTGGGGGTTGGTGAGGTGGAAATTGGCCAAGAGGACCAATGACGCAGGATATGGCCTGAGGCCATAAAAGATGATGGAGGCCATACGTGGCCAATGGAATGGGTTATGGCGTAAGAGCCATGGAACACCCAAAAGGGGTCAATTGGCCATAAATGATGTGACATGGCCAATTGGCCCCAACTTGGCTCCAGGTTGGATTGCCGCCGCCATCAAGGAGGAGGGTCAAAATACGTGGTTGTGACAATATTATGAGTATAAAATAAAGTGTAAAAAATTATCAAAATCTTATATACCCTGAGGAAGATTTGGGGGTATAAGACAGTTATCAATTTGCAAAGTCTCTCCTAATTCTTTGATTTGGGAATTATTTTTATCTGAGATTGCACCTTGAGTTTCATTTCTATGGTTGCGGAAATGATGTAAATGGAAGAGAATTAGGATCTGAGAGCATTTGGATTGGAAGGCCGTATACTTCACTCAAAATAATAGATGTATCCAGGAGAATCAGTAAATTTAAAAAAAAATCTATGAGAACAATTAGTAAAATGATAATTGGAAGGAAAGAATTCCTCCATGAGTACTTCATTTATATCTGAAGCTTTCTTACCTAAATATCCAAACAACAAGCTAGCCCTATTCCTTATGAGCTTAAGCTCAAATTAAATACTGGATAGTCAATCCCCAAAAATTCATGTACAAAAATTATATTAATCCTATAATACACAGCACATTCAAATTTACTGAAGCATAATACATGTAACAATACCTAAAGCATATTGAAATTCACATTCTACACTACAGCAATGATCCCATGCTTCATTGTAATGTAACGTAAATTTAGAAATTGGATTGTTTCAAATTTATGAATTTCTTCAAGATATCTTATTCTTCCTTCCAGTAGTATACCAGTGGCTTCTCCAGATCTCATAAATGGTATCTCAGATCTTCTATCCAGCTACCTAATAACAAAATATGCTCAATTATCTTGAGAATTAAATATCTTTCTGTTTTAGGGATAGAGCTGTATGGAGTGTCTGGAGCTGGGCCACTTTGATCAATGTGGGCCTGAGATTCTTGAAGGATATTTCAATTATTTACTTCTGGAAGTGGGCTACTTTTTTCAATGAAGACCTTCCAGAAGGGGTCCACCTTTTTCAAAGCAGACCTTCAAGAAGTGGGCCACCTTTGTCAAAGCATACCCCCCAAAGGTGGGCCACTTTTGTTAAAGAAGACCCTCTAGAAGTGGGCCACTTTTGTTAAAGAAGACCCTCTGGAAGTGGGCCACCTTTGTCAAAGCAAACCCTCCGACCCTCCTGAAGTGGGCTACTTTTGTCAATTCAGAGCCTCCTGAAGTGGGCCACCTTTTTCAATTCATATCCTCCAGAAGTGGGCGACTTTTGTCAATGCAGACCCTCTGGAAGTGGGCCACCTCTGTCAAAGCAGACCTTTTAGAGGTGGGCCACTTTTGTCAATGAAATGGGGAGGGGGCATAAATACTGTTTGGAAATGTTCATTGGATCTGATTAATCATCTACAATGGGTACCCCTTGAGATTGAGTAAATACCCTATTACACTTTGGTGCTCCTTGCACTGTGGCTTCCAACAAAAGCAGAGGAGCTCAAGATTGGGTCATGTGAATTCACATAAAAGTAATCCCATTGAACCTCAATGAGAGACTTAGTTCACACTATTAATTGAGTTTCTCTATTATATGTTTGAAGAAATTTCATCTTAAATCACTCTGTTTTATTATAATACTGAGCTCTTGTATCAATTTCAAAATATTATGAAAGTATTTTACCCCTTATGTCATCTTCTGATCCATGTAAATCCCATTCATAATGAGTTCATGACTTGAATAGTGAGTCTAGCATAGAATATGTTCAAGCTCAGTCACCAATGAGTCTCAACCTTCCCCTAACAACCCCTATTACATCTTTGATGAATGTATCAGGCTTCAACACTGATGTGGGAAATGAAATGGCTCTACCTATGACCACTTGTACAATACCAGATATTTACATCACTCAAATTCCCCCAAATCCCACTAATGAAAAAATGCACATTTCTGAGGGACCAGGAAGCACACAAGAAAATTTATCAAAGGCTAATCCACACTCTGATTTTTTATGTGACTTACTTCTAAATCCTGGTGGAAATCCTTTGGAGTCCCAGAAACTCTTTGGCCAAATTGAACAGCCATCACTCAATATTCCATGAGGATCTCAGTTTCATGTTGGACATGAAAAAAGGGTTTATGTTGAGAAATGAAAAAGACCATCGGAAAATGTTATGTGGAGTGGTATTTCTGAGGGGAATCCTGGATTGATGCTTCACCAAAGTAAGCTGTTTTCATTTATGAATATAGCCATTTGTCACAATTATATATTTTTCTTTTGTTTGTTAGATATGGCACCTAAAGGCAATATGGTTCAATCTCAGGAGCCAATTGAAGAACATTAGTATGTTCAGCTTTTATTAATAGCTCAAATTTGAGACTTATTATTTACATGGAAGGTGATTAAATGTATACATCCTCACCTTGTGTCCATAAATAGAGGGTCATGGAATGTAATCACACATATACATCCAACACAAGAATGGGTAATGCTGATACATCAAGAGAAAAAGTGGTGGATGATGAGGATTAGAACATTTCTCCCACTCGAAGTGAAACAAATAGTGAAAAAAGCAGTGAGAATTTTACAGCACATGAGGAGGGACCTCAGGGAAACAGTGAGTTCACCCATCTTCAAATGTCCCTCTGCCAGAGTTTTCTCAATCAATCATATAGAAGATAGCAAAGAAACCAGTCTTTCAAAGCTCACAATGTGGCATCATTTGTAAGAGAAAAGGAGAAAGAAATATGGCTGACAGAAGAACTTTCTGATAATTTCCATGGGATGAGATCAGATGTACACAACCATTGCCTGTTCCTACTCAAAGTGAAGGATAAGAATTTTTTCTTCACTATTAGCACCACCAAGTACAAAAGAGCATGAAATTTCAATTCAGGTTGCTGTTCATCTGGGATATATTCCCCAAGAGGTTTTCAATGAGCCATCAAAACAAGTTCATCCTCAGGGTTTCTAAAGCTACTGTTAAAATATGATCCAAAAGTTAGGACTAAATCAATTCACATGTGACTGGGAGAGCTTGTGGCAACATCCCTTCAGCAGGTTGATTTCTATGATGTTCAACATTCCTTCTTACAGGAGCTTGTCAGCACCAAGTATCACAATTCACCATGAAAAAAAGCCATCCCTGCTGGCAGGGGTAGCAGGTCCAACCTGCTTGTAACATGAGTTTCAACCTTGGTTCCAGCCTTGATATCTTTTTGAAGATACTTTTGGCCACATGTTTGGTCATTTAGGATTTTTGTCAATTAAAATAAAATATTATGGACATCTCATAATTGTTATTTTTTTACTATTGCTTGAATTATACCCTACTCACTAATACCAAAAGGTCTTGCATAAGAACTATTACTTATACAAAAACACACTTCTTCCAAAAAAATAAACATAGTAGTTTTACCCCTATTTCATTGTCTTTTTTACTTGAGATAATTGAGCTATCTCACATGTTCCCACCATTTGAAAATCATTACATATACCTTTCTTGTAGATAAAATATTGAATGATTAGACAGATTTCTAAACACAAAGAAAAGAACTACTGATGAATAATCCACACAAACATTAATTTTTTTGTATTATAGGAAAGCTTACTTACCTGTAAAGAAGAATTTACACAAACTTCTACTTTTCCCTTATAGATACATGGTACCTATGTTATTTCATCATAATATTGAATATTTCTTTGGAATATATGATTTGACAAAAATCTTTGATTTAAATATTTTTCACCAAATTAACATCAATGATAAATAATATTTGTTTTTTTTGAAATGTTTGTACCATTATCTATATTATAAAAGATATTCACCAGAAAACAAAATTTTCCCCAAATATCTGTGAGGACAGGAAGAAAGTCCTTTATTCCACTTCATTTCTCATTGGCAGAGCTGCAAAATTGATTTAGCCTTCTCTTTCCAACTTCACTAATCAAGACCCAAACTATCTGCTCAATAACTGGGCCATATTCAAATCCCATCTCTTAACTTTATTTAGGGCTCCAAATGAAGTTAGAAAAGCTGAAGAAGAGCTGGATAGTCTCAGAATGAAAGAAGGGGGTCATGTTTCTTTATACATTTCTTACTTCAGAAGTTTGGTGTTGAGAATTTGAGATTGGGGTGAAAGAGCTCTCATTCATCATTTCAAAAAAGGATTGGCCTTGCATCCTTCAACTATTGATTCTCCCCAAGCCTTAATGGACTTTATGCTGGAAGTTGATGCCAGGTACCATCCAAGGCAGAAGGAGAAGAATCATCATTAGAAAAATAATACTGAAGACTCAAAGTAAAGCTCTTCTCATAATCAAAATTATTCAATCTCAATTCATAGGAAGGAGAATTTCAGGATTCAGGAAAGGTGTAAGGTGTGGATATAAAACTTTGATAGAAAATCAAGTACTTTTCCTGTCCTCAAAACTTCTATAAGGTACAATATGATTAAAAATATTAAAAATTAAGATTTTGAAGAGAAAACACACCAATTTTATTGTTTTGAGCTCTATAAGTATAAAAAAAATAATATAAAGATTTATTTTTTTACCAAAAATCAAAATTTATCCAAAAATACTCTACAAGACATATTTAAGGCTACAAAAGAAATTTCTTCAAGAGCAATTTCAATGGGAATTTATTGATCAAAGAACTGCAGGCAATTAACACATAAAAAAATCATTTAAATAGAATAATAAAGAAAAAACACACCCTCAAAGTAAACAGAGTGAATTTGGAAACAAAGGGACAAAGTTAACAGTGATGAAAGATTCTTTAATTAGCTTATGGGGTGGTTCAAGGTAAAAATGATTATAGGAGTTACAAAAATGATTATAATTTTTCTTTCACGTAGTTAAAAGGTTTGAAGTGATATGAAAATTGTGTTTGGAATCTTTTATTGATTTGTTTTAACATTGTTTAAACTAATTATAAAACTAAAAGATTCTGACATGAAGAAGAAAGTGGGGCAAAGAAGAAATTCTATTAAATCCACCAATTTTCTAACTCCAAAAGTAAAATATACTGTTTTCAGTCTTTGAAAACACTCTGACGACAGAGAAGCCAATTATGGAATCATTGAACCCTGTTTTAGACCAAAAGAGGGCTGGCTTTAGCCATTTTTTGCCATTTTAAGCCATTGCTATGGTAATACCTGGGTTTAAGCCTTCAAAACACGTCAGAATGTGTATAAGAGACATCAAATCCAGTTAAAACAGTTTTAAATCCTTTTTTAACTTATGGGTAGTTTTACCCTGCTGGCATCAAAACCTCATCATCAATTGAGTCACAGACCCTGTGACACAATTACAGGCCAAAAGTGATGAACCTTTGTGTGGATTTTGACATCTCATGCCTGTTGGAAAGGAATTTGGGGTTCAGGCTCCCCCTTGGAGCCAAGATTCCTTTTCCCCCCCAGAATCAATCTTTCCAATTTATTTTTTCTTTAATTCCTCATCATTTATTATACTTATAGTTGACATATGTAATTCAATTGAGTTTTTACAGTACACAACTGTGATAATTGATACCTCATATTTAAATCAAAGTTCACTTATGTAATACACGCACACATCTTGACATTTCAATTGAAAATACTTAAATCCCTCATGAATTCTAAGCTATACACAAATTTGATGGTTAAGACAACATTTGATGTGAATTGAATTAAGGTTTTGAGGGTTTTTGCAATTTTCATACAGAAAATATTAAACACTTAATTTAAGCTTATTTACAGTTGAGTTACAGAAATTCCACCCAGAGGTGACCCCACCTTTTTTTTATGAATAATCCGATGGTGAAATAACTCTCATATGTTTATTTATTTGATAAAAATTCATAATAATTTTTATTTAACTTCCTTCTAGAAATTTTTTTATTTTGATATTTGTGATTAAAATTCATTTTTACTTAATATTTTTAAGTAAAAAGGTGTTTTCACAATTTTAAATTCCAAAATAATTTTATTTTTAAATTATCATTTAAATTTGAATTTTATATTTATATTTTGATTTTTGTTCTTTATAATATAAATAAATTTATTTTATTCATAATTATATCATTTTTTATGCTTTGTGGTCTCTGACGCATGTAAAAATACCTCCAAGGTGTCACAATGCTGTCTGCTAGACCTCAGCAAAGGGAGCTCTTTCCTAAGAGGCTATTAAACCAGTTGGAAGACTGGTTAATACTGGCAAACTGTAGGTCACATTCCACCATGTGAAAGTACCCCCAGGCTTAGAGTACTGCATCCCAAAGTGCATGTAACTGATGGGATTACCCATGTCACCCTCATGGAGCTACATCAGTCACAACAGGAGCCTACAAGGAACCCCCAAGGGCCCGAACCCTTGTATGCCAATGGAGCGGAAATCCCAGAAATGTCTGGTTGCTTGATTAAGACATCCTCTTGTCTCCAACCGGAATCAAACCCATGAGGTAGGTAACTGGTTTATTGTCACAATGCTGTCTGCCAGACCTCAGCAAAGGGAACTCTTGCCTAAAAGGCTATTAAACCTGTTGAAAGACCAGTTAATACTGGAAAGTTGTAGATCAAATTTCACCATGTGACACAAGGCTCACAAAAGGGAAGAGCCCCATTCTCCCTTTTTTGAATAAGGACCACAATTTGATGGATTCTGAGAAGGATAGAAGAATAAAGGATGGCTTGCGTGCCTATTGTGATGGGAAGGATAGTCTTGAGGCTTGTGTCAAAGAGCCCCAAGACCAGCCTACCCAACCAGCAGGCAGATTTCCCTGCCAGGTAAAAGCCTGAGTGAAGATCATGTTTTTCTCAATGGTCTTCACTAATTTTCTCCCCAAGCACAATTGCACATTTTGAATACTGGTGTCAAAAACTCTCCCAATTTTTTTGTCTTTTCTTCTCTCTCTGATGTGTTCTACAGTATATTCTGGCTCTACCCACTCATTCATTGCACAGCAGATTTCTCAAAAGTAATCTTTTCCCATGTAAGAACTTCCAGAGAAGCTTCCTCTTAATGTTTTAGACTCCCCAGAGTCCCCTTCTGTATTTGTTACTCACCATATTAAATATATGGTTGAGCTCCCTTCCTCCTTAATCTTTGAATGCAGCTTTTGGGTTGTTGATACACACAAGGGAGAAGACCTCATATTGTGTTTTGATTTTACTAATCATTTTAATACAACTATTTATTGGAGGAAAGGGATGATCACCATTAATCCTGATCATAAGGACTATCATGATCCTTCTGAATATTCCAGTACTTTTGTTTCTTCTTCCAATACATGTGCAGCTCTGGTTTGTGATTCTAGAACACAATCATTTCTCACTTCTATTTTTATTCCTTCCCTTGATTCCCATTAGTCATTACTATCCCCTAGGGATGAAGTATCAAAGGATATAAAAGATGTTGGAGAAGATAATTCTATATCTCCACTTCAACTCTTCCATGGGAATGTGTACCTACCTCATTCATCTTATCATGAATCTCTTGAGAAGTTTTGCAATAGAGAAGAAGATAAAGAAAAAATTTAAGCCATGATATATGGGGTCTAAGGCCTAAATGGCCTTTTTGGGCCATTTAGACCCCCTATGGCCTCTACGGCCTGCAGTATATGGGACCCTTAGGCCCCTTTGGGCCTAAATCCAATGAGGCCAAAAGGGGCCAGGTGGGCACACCTGAGCCAATTTTGGCCCCTAATCTCATCAATCCCAAAATGGCCAAAATGGACCCCAGGACCCCAATTGGCCAGAACCACATTTTTCCACTTTCAACCCATGGCCTCTGGAAACCACCAGAAGCCACCAGCTCAGGTCCAGAAAGGCATCTTCTAAGCTCAAGGGAAGACCTCTCCTTCACCAATTTACCCTGTAGCAAAGGATCCAGGTGTGGTGCATATATGGTATATTATACCATTATGCACCATTTTTTCTCAGCAATCCAATGGTGATGTTTTCAGGAAAAAATATATCTTTTCAATTCCAGTCCTCAAACCCATCCCCCATTTTGAAGGAAAATTTTTTCAGTTATTCAGTCTTGCAATCCCTGGTGGTTACCAGAAGACCATTCAAGGACCCCAACCACCTGGCCCTGCAGGAGTTGGGTTGTATTTTCTTTTGAGGATTATTCCAAGTGTAATTTCAAGATGTTATCAATCATTCAATCAGTTCTCAAGGCATCATGAGCTCCAGAACTCCTTGGAAAGCTTAATTGGCCCATACAGGCTGTATTCAGGCAACCTGTATGGCATTGACCCTTTTGGGCCAGTTCATATTACACTGTGGGAATTCAACGCACACAGTTCAATTATCAAGATGGCCAGGCCTGCATTGACCCCAAAAACAGTCAATACAGTTGGGTGATCAACCCTCCAGGATCAGTCTTTCAGCCTTTCACATATACTGGCCACCTTTTCATCCCTGGGGAATTTTGCCCCAGTTAATTGATATATTGGATTTATTTTTATTCTTATTTTCTTTTTGTTCTTGGAATTAAATACTGATATTCATAGCTCAGTGATTTTAACCTTTTTCTTTGCCTATCAGGGGATATTGGTAGTCATATCCTTTACTAATTCCACTGTTCTTTCTGGCGGGTTGAAAAAATGAATTGAGGATTCATTTGGTTGGCTCTTTGACCTTTGTCTTTCTTATTGATCTCTGGCCTTTGGATTCTTTCTTATCTTTGGCATATTTGTACTTGCTCCCATTTTTCCTTAAAGAAATTCATCTTTAGTTTATTTCTATATCCTTTTGGAGCCCTCCAAGTGTGACACACTAAAAGGAAGTTCTTGCAAGTACAAGGATTTGAAAACCCTCATATAGCAAAATGAAATTCCTTTATAAGTGCCTCAATAGATATTAAAATCAATAAAAATAAGATTATTGTATAATTTTATGATTATGGTTATAGCTTATTATTCAAAAAAGCAAATTTGAATCTTTTTATAAGGTCTTCTAAGTAGATATCATGGCCATCCCTTGAATGTTTTGCTTTGACTATGAAACAATATGTAAAAATTACTAATAATCAACCTATTTTACTATTAATTTCCTAATTTGATGAACAATAAGATTGAAAATAATTGTAATAATAAATATTCATTATAATTATGGCGAGAAATTGATTATATTCGTAAGAAATAATAGTATAGTATAAAAAATTAAATATTCTGATATATGATAGGTTTGTGAGCCTTTGAGATATGACCACATACCCAAAAGAGGTTACAAGAAATATTTAATATAATTATACATTAAAAATAATTACCTTAAAACTACAAAAATACCATAAATTGGCATAAAACTTGGTTTAACTTAAAAACCAATGAATAAACATGTAAAATAAATTATACCATTGGATTCCACATGGTAAAATACACATATACCATTTTTATGGCATATCTGTAAAGTCAATATTTAATAAGGTATAAGTAATAATACCTTATGAAAAACTCAAATCCTTATTTATTTCATAGACCAATGAAACAGCATGTTAAATAAATGGTACCATTGGATTCCCCATAAAAATCCACATATAAAACAATTAAGAAGCTAAGCCTCAAAATCAATACTTAAGGAATTAACCTGAATATATGAACTTTTTTGGTCAACGCATATATTCAAGGATTTTAGCTAATATCTCTTGAAATATGCATGATAGAGTGATGAACCAAAAGTAAAGTCATCACATAATTACTGTAGGAATACAGAAATGAAGTCCATTTCACAAGTTATAAACAAGGTTGAAACCTGTATGGAATTATTGATTAAAATCAACAAAGCTGTTGACCACTTTGTTGTGAAAGTGGTTCAAACTTAAAAAGAAGTAGACAGTTGGAATCTACTAGTTCATTAGTGAAGAATGATGTATTTTCTATTATAATATTCAAGGTATAACCCCTTGAAGTCATAGTTTGAAGCTTAAAATATTAAATTTCGACAGAAAAGATGAGTTACAAGAAAAATCATCAAAAATAGAGTTTTGTTATGTCATGAAATGCTCTTGGCAGCATAATAAGGTTATGCCAAGCTATTAGAATTCACTTTCTGAATTGCTGTAGCGTGTAAATCTTAAAATTTATCAAGGATCAAAGTTTGAGCTTAATTTGATCATTTATAATCACTCACTGTAACCTTAAATTAAGTTTAACAGTCACATGAGTGATTAAATTGGTGAATACTGTAATTTTATGATTAAAGCTAATAAAATACACGAATTTTGGGGTTCTGCAAAGCCTTTGACGTCATCAAACTTAGAGTTATAGTGATAACTCTAAATAATGGCGTAATAGTGATGTAATCATCACCAAACCTTAACATATTGATCATTTCCAGTGGATATGATCAGTACACGTCTACTAGAAGCCTGTTAGACTCTAGGAGGGAGGTATTTACTATAAATAGAGCTGTTTTTACTCTGTTTTTCCCTCAGACACATCAAAAACATTAAATCAATTAAATTAAAAGGTAATATCTTTATTCTTTATATATAAATATTTTATATTATTAAAGACCAAAGATCATCTTATTATAATCATCAATTTTGACGTGATTAAATCATTTATTTAATTTTTTTTGCTAAAAATCTCTCTAAAATCTCATTTCCACGTAAAAATCAAGAATATTTGTAATTTTCTCTATTTTTTATTGTAAATACAATTTGGATAAGCTGTATTTACATGATTTGGCGTAAAATATTTCAAAATTATTATATTAAGTATTAAAAGTAGGTTCTTTTCTCTTTATTATTACTTTAATAATTCTTTAATTAATATAAATAGTATTTATATTAATTTATAGCTTTAATATTGGTAATATTATTGTTATTAATTGTTTTTTATTAATAAAAAACAATTTTTTACACCCTTATTATTTGTTTGTAACAATAATAAAGTGCCATTAAATACATTAATTATTTTATATTAATATATTTATTTTATTACATAAATTATATTATCTTATTTCATTGATAATATAATTACTTTTACGCCATAATTATAGTACTTCTTTATTATTATAATTATTTTTATCTTATTTATTTCATTTATAAGGACATTCATAGTACAATAAGTAAAATATTAGTAATTTTTAATTATTGTTTCATAGTCAAACCTTACATTTGGGGCCCTGGCCGTGATATTTACTATAAAAGACCTTTAAAAAAATTCCAATTGGGCTTATCCAATAATAAACTATACTTATAATCATCAAATTATATAATAATTTTTATATTTATTGATTTTAAAAGCTATTGAGGCATTTGGAAAGCAATTTTATTATCTTACACGTGGTTTTCTCACATCCTTAGACTTGCACAAACTTTCTTTGAGTTACTCTAGTGATTAAAAAAAGATATTTTATAAATTAAAAATAATTTTATATCATACATTAATTTTATAAAAGAATCATATTCATTTTTTATTTTATTCTTTAAAAATGAAAAAAAATATGAAATAATAATAATAATAATATTAAAGACCAATAAAAAATTTATTTCATTCATTTTAATTTCATTTCTTAAATTATTTTCATTTTTTAAAAAGATATAAAAGCAATTTTTACGTGGAAAATTGCCATATCTTACCAAAAGTAACACTTTTGTATAAAAGACTTATATTTATTTGTCTTTTTTAGTGTTTGAAGACAACCCAACAGAGGACAACAAAACCACTGTTGAAAGATTGGTAGAAGAAACTTGTCAAAGCTCTCCAACACCAATAATTACCAAGAAAAAGAAAGCCAAGAAATTGGACTTTCCAGGACCCATCATTCAGGACTCTGAAGGTGAGTACCTCAATTATAAATTGCCATAAGAAAATTCCTGTTCTGAAATCCTCTTATTTCTTATTTTTCTTATAATATGACTACCAGAAGAGGCTCCCAATACTCCATCCAATCAGATGGAGCTGGACTCAGACATAGAATTGATTCCTCAAAAGGGAAAAGGAAGGGCAATATACCCAGTGGAACAGAATCCACACAAGGAAGTTCCTTATCCCAAAGGCAAGTCCCAGAAATGCCCATGATATCTGAACCTGGATTGGAACCAATTATGAGTAACTCAAACAGGTACAAATCACATTCAGAGGGCTCAAATAGACATTTACATGAGCCAATACAAACAGTACTACACAGTGTACAAGGACAAAGATTGGGAAATGTTGCCCCAAATACACCAAGGAGTGATGAACTCCTGGCACATCCTGAAAAAGTTCCTCGGAGAGGAGGAAACAGTGAGATACTCCAATGGATGGAACCCACTATCATCCAAAACTCAAATCAGAAAGATCAAGGATTATCATGCCAAAAAGAAGGAGGCAACCAAGGAAGAAGCCCCGGTAGCTTCTACCAGCAAGCCCCAAGTCAACCCACTTCCCCAAGAAGGGAATAAGAACAAGCAAAAGAATTGAAGAAAACCATATTCCCCAAGCTACAGGATCCCCAAAATCTGAAAAGATGCCATGGACAATGTCTTCAACATGGCCAGAACTTTGATGGAATTCAAAGACAAAGAGGAACAAAGAATGAGACAACCCCATTTCCCAAAGAAATACCCTTGTCTCCTTATGTTGTAAATACTTTAACAGAGCTTAAAAATAGTATTTTACCTCTTAAAGACATTAAAAATAGTTTATTATCTTTCGAAGAAATAAATAATAGCTTATCATCTTTAACAAAAATTGTTGCACAAATTGAGTAAGATATTGATAACATAAAATTCATGATTGAAAATAATAAACCAAAAGTATTAATTGACAATACTCAGAAATTAATACAAGGACAACAAGAGTTGTACAAATACATAAGTGATATCAAAGAAAAAACTTTGACAATCAATTATGATGTGAGTATTGACAATCTTACAGAAAGATTGAACAAATTAAGTATTTCTGTAGAAACATTTGAAGAAAAGACTTCATCACACCAAAAATTACTTTTGGACCATGTGGAAAAGAGTGATGAAGCAAGAATGCATCTGAAAGATGACATTCAGAGTGAAACAAGGCTTATTACTGAAAAAATGGATAAAATTAATGAGGCTAACTTAAATATTCCCAAGTTATCAACACCATTTTCTCAAATAAGAAGCCCTGTTAAACCAAAAGAGGAATTAACAAATCCATTCATAACAGACTTGAGTCACCAAGACAATAACCAAGTCTTAATGAAGGAAGCACCTCAATTGAAAGAATGGCCAACATTCATAGGAGAAGGTGAATATGACCACATGTCATTTATCAAGACAATTGACATGCTACAAGAAGATTATGCCATACCAGATGAATTAATCACTGCAAGATTACATTCATTGTTTGAGAAATCTGCAAAAAGATGGTATTATGGCATAAGGAAAAAAATTGGCAAAAATACCTGGTCTTGGTGGAAACAAGAAATAATTACCAAGTGGGCTAATGATTCCTGGAGGTACAAAATAGAAAATGCATTTGAAAATTCTTTCTTTGACCCAGACAAAGATGAACCTTTCACTTGGTTCTTAAAACAAGTTGAAAGGCTTAATGCACTGTACCCAGAAATGTCACAGAAGATGGTGCATATGAAAATACTCAAGAAATGTGGAGGAGAGCTAGAACATGCCCTAAGAAGCAGGTGTATAGAACCATGCTCCACAGAAGAGTATATTAATGCACTAGAAGAAATAGTGACAAGAAAAAAAATTGGCAGGACTTGGAAGAAACTGGACATTAAAAGCCCAAATAAACCATTTATCAAAAAAGATAAATCAAAAAAAACCTTCAAGCCAAATACATCCAACAATAATGTGCAAAGAAAATGCCATAAATGTGGAGGTCTTGGACACTTAGCCAATAATTTCCTTAAAAAGGCAAAGATTAATGAAATTGTGGAAACAGAAAACCACAATGAAAAAGAAGAAGAATCTGACTCTGAAAAAGAGACAGAAGAATCAGAAAGTTCTGAAAGTGATGAAATCAATATAATTAATGCACAAATTAATAATATTGATATAATTTATGAAGTACTGGATGTTAACTCAAACTTACCACAAGCTGGGACATCTGACACAAACCTGACAAACATACAAGATGCCAAAATGTATAGAACCAAACCTGCAAGAGGAATGGGATATACAGCTGGAAAATCAAGTATAAGTATTGTTATGGTTGATAACCAAGAAGGCAAAGCTAACTTAGATACAGGAGCATATTGCACCTGTGTTCTTAAAAGTTATTTAAAAACCATTGTCCCAGACTGGAAAGAAAAACTTATGCCAATAAAAGGTGTCAAATTTAGTAGTGCAAGTGAGAGCATGAAGCCCCTTGATATAATTGATTTAACACTAATTTTTCCTCATCCCTGACAATGTGTCAGAATCAAAGTAGAGTTTTTAGTAATGGACAACTGTACTAGTAGTCACTTCATACTTGGGAATGACTACTTATCAATTTATGGTATAGATATCTCTAACCAAAATGATAGATATTTTACCATAGGAGACAACAAAAGACAAAATTTTGGCTTCTTAAATAACAAAAAACAAATCACAGTTATTAAGAATGAAGAAAAAATTCCAGAAACGGAACTTTTTATATCTGAACAACTTAAAGGGGGCAGAATTCAATCAAGAATTAACAGAAAAAATGAAAGAAAAATTGATTGACCTCTTATTTAAGTACAAAAATGCCTTTGCAGCTGACAAAGAGCCACTAGGTGCCATAATTGGACATGAAGTGGATATAATTCTTAATGTGGAAAAACCTTACCCACCTTTACTAAGGAGACCTGCTTACCCAGCTAGTAAAAGGGCTAGAGAAGCCTTAGAGGTACACATTAAAGAATTAATGGACCTTGGAGTATTAAGAAAGGTAGGACATAATGAACAGGTGGAAGTCACTACACCTGTCATTATAGCTTGGCATAATGGAAAATCAAGGATGGTAGGAGACTTCAGAGCCCTGAAAACCTATACCATTCCAGACAGGTATCCAATACCCAGGATCCATGAGACATTGACACAATTGTCACAAGCTAAGTTCATCACAGCCATAGATGCCTTAAAGGGTTTTCATCAAAATATCTTAACAGACAATGCCAAAACACTACTGAGGATAATAGTCCACTGTGGAATTTTTGAATACTTAAGAATGCCATTTGGCATAAAAAATGCACCTTCCCATTATCAAAGAATGATGAATACCATATTTCCTGAAGAATTATCAGAAGGATGGTTAATTATCTATATTGATGATATTATAGTTTGCTCAGAAACTTGGGAAAATCACCTTACAAGACTAGAAAGGGTACTACAAAACATAGTCCAAGTGAATATGAAAATTTCCTTGAAAAAGTGTCATTTTGCATACAGTGAATTAAAAGCACTAGTACATGTTGTATCTGGACTTAGTCTAGGCATAGACAAGAATAAAGTAGCAGCAGTACTACTTAAGCCAATGCCTCAAACCAAAAAAGAAATGAAATCATTTCTAGGAATTGCTGGTTACTATAGACAGCATATAAAGCACTTTGCAAAAATTGCTAAATCCTTGTATAAGCTATGTGACCAACAAACAGGCTATGAAATGACAGAAGAAAGAGTCAAGACATATGAAGAATTGAAAACTTCCTTAACAAATGCCCCATTTCTTCCAATGCCAGATTGGAAACTACCCTTCCAACTTTACATTGATGCTTGTGGAGAAGGACTGGGTGCTGCACTACACCAGACACAAATTATCAATGATAAACCAGTGGAAGGACCAATTTGTTTTATTTCAAGACAGATAAAGCCAACAGAAGCAAGATATGGAGCAAGCCAAATGGAATGCCTCTGCTTTGTGTGGGCTTTAGAAAAATTACATTACTACTTGGATGGAACAGTATTTGATGTGATTACAGACTGTAATGCTGTAAAATCTTTATTAAATATGAAAACTCCAAATAGACATATGCTGAAATGGCAAATTGCTATCCAATAATATAGAGGAAATATGACTATTGTTCATAAATCTGGTAATATTCATAAAAATGCAGATGGTCTTAGCAGATGGGCTCTAGCAAATACCCCTGACAGTCCAGCATGGGTACCACAAGAAGAACACCATATAGAAGGAATATGTGTTACAGACATTGGCACAGAATTCTTTAACCAAGTTAAAGAAAGCTATAAGATAGACAAAAACTGCCATATCTTAAGCCAACTTCTAATGAAAGACTTCAAAGACCCATCACTTTCATCAAAGCTAGATGAAACATGGAAAAAGGCATATGATGAAGGAAGATTTCACCTCCTTGATGGAATCCTTTACCATAGAACAAAACACACAAGTGTTATGGCCTTAACAGATAGAACCCTGATAAACACTATTTTACATGAGTGTCATGATAGTGTTGCAGCTGGACACCTTTCAGAAGACAGAACACTAGAGAGGGTGAAAACCTGCTCTTGGTGGCCAAATTGGAAGAAAGATCTTATAGAATACTGCCAAACCTGTGACAGATGTCAAAAGGCCAACAGAGCCACAGGAAAGAAATTTGGAATGATGATCCAAATCCAAGAACCAAAATCTCCTTGGGAAATAGTTCATATGGATTGGGTAACAGCATTACCTCCAGGAGGAGACAGAAGCTATAATGCATGCCTAGTATTGGTTTACAGGTATAGCAAACCTCCCATGTTCCTACCATGTCATAAAGATGACAAAGCTATGGACACAGCCATAATGATATGGAATAAAGTTATTAGCCATACAGGCTTATTCGAGAATATCATAAGTGACAGAGACCCAAAGTTCACTTCAGCATTATGTACAAATCTCCATAACTTGTTTGGGACAAAGTTATCATTCTCAACAGCTTACCATCCTCAAACTGATGGTTTAGCAGAAAGAATGATACAGACCTTAGAGGACATGATCAGAAGATTCTGTGCTTATGGGCTAGAATTTGAAGATTCTGATGGTTTTACCCATGATTGGTGTACACTAATACCAGCTCTTGAACTGGCATATAAAACATCAATCCATTCTTCTACTGGAAAAATACCAGCAATGCTAGAAAAAGGTTGGAATCCAAGACTTCCTTATGATACCCTCAAAAAGGACTTAGTGGATATACATCCAACAGCAAGCAGTTTTAAGATAATGCTTGACAAGGCAAGACACCATGCAAAAAGATGTATGCAAGACTCTTTCAAATATGCAAAATAAAGATGGGATAAAAATCATAAGCCACCTGATTTCAAAATAAGAGACTTGGTCCTAGTATCAACCCTTAATTTCAATAGCATAAAAGGCCCAAAGAAATTAAAAGATTCCTTTGCAGGACCATTTATGATAAAAGCACTTCATGGACCCAATGCTGTGCAATTGGAACTCACAGGTGAACTAATGAACAAACACCCAACTTTCCCTGTAAGTCTGATAAAAACTTACAGCTCAAGTGACAAGGAGTTATTTCCACTAAGATATAAACCCCCACTTGAAATTACCCCTTGGCAGAAGGAGAGGAAAAGAAAATAGTAAAAGTCCTTAAAGAAAGGAGGACAAGAAACAAAAAAGAAAGAGAATACCCTGTAAGTTATAGAAATTCAACTCAAGAAGATGAATGGCTACTTGAGAAAGATATAACAAATTCTGATAAACTACTAAGAAGGTTCAGACATGAAAGAAAACCTGAAAAATAGAAAAGCTAAGGATTATTGAGCTTCAAAACTAACAAGGTCTATTGAAGAGGTAGGACAGTTGATGATACCCTAATTACACATATCAGATTGTGGTACAATCTTTTTTGGTGGTAGGGAATGTGAACCTTTGACATATGACCACATACCCAAAAAAGGTCACAAGAAACATTTAATATAATTATACATTAAAAATAATTACCTTAAAACCACAAAAATACCATAAATTGGCACAAAACTTGGTTTAACTTAAACTCCAATTAATAAACATGTGAAATAAATTATACCATTGGATTCCCCATGGTAAAATACACATATACCATTTTTATGGCATATCTGTAAAGTCAATATTTAATAAGTTATAAGTAATAATACCTTATAAAAAACACAAATCCTTATTTATTTCAAAGACCAATGAAACAACATGTGAAATGAATGGGACCATTGGATCCTCCATAAAAATCCACATATAAAACAATTAGGAAGCTAAGCCTCAAAATCGATACTTAAGGAATTAACCTGAATATATGCACTTTTTTGGTCAACACATATATTCAAGGATTTTAGCTAATATCTCTTGAAATATGCATGATAGAGTGATGAACCAAAGTTAAACTCATCACGTAATTACTGTAATAATACAGAAATGAAGTTCATTTCACAAGCTATAAACAAAGTTGAAACCTGTAAGGAATTATTGATTAAAATCAACAGAGCTGTTGACCACTTTGTTGTGAAAGTGGTCCAGACTTAAAAGAAAGTAGACAGTTGGATTCTACTAGTTCATTAGTGAAGAATGATGTATTTTCTATTATAATATTCAAGGTATAACCCCTTGAAATCATAGTTTGAAGTTTAAAATATTAAATTTCGACAGAAAAGATGAGTTACAAGAAAAATCATCAAAAATAGAGTATTGATGATGTAATAAAATCCTCTTGGCAAAATAATGATATTATGCCAAGCTATTAGAATTCACTCTCTGAATTGCTGTAGCGTGTACATCTTAAAAGTTATTAAGGATCAAAGTTTGAGCTTAATTTGATCATTTACAATCACTCACTGTAACCTTAAATTAAACTTAACAGTCATATGAGTGATTAAATTGGTGAATAATATTAGTTTATGATTAAAAACAATAAAATCCACAAATTTTGGGATTCTGCCAAGCCTTTGACGTCATCAAACTTAGAGCTATAGTGATAACTCTAAATAATGGCGTAATAATGATGTAATATGGTTTGATCATGATGTAATCATCACCAAACCTTAAAATATTGATCAATTCCAGTGGATATGATCAGTACACGTCTAATAGAAGCCTGTTGGACTCTAGGAGGGAGGTATTTACTATAAATAGAGCTGCTTTTACTCTGTTTTCCCCTCAGACGCATCAAAAACATTAAATCAATTAAATTAAAAGGTAATATCTTTCTTCCTTATATATAAATATTTTATATTATTAAAGACCAAAGATCATCTTATTATAATCATCAATTTTGACGTGATTAAATCATTTATTTAATTGTTTTGGCTAAAAATCTCTCTAAAATCTCATTTCCACGCAAAAATCAAGAATATTTGTAATTTTCCCTATTTTTTTTTGTGAATACAATTTGGATAAGTTGTATTTGCATTATTTGGCGTAAAATATTTCAAAATTATTCTATTAAGTATTAAAAGTAGGTTATTTTCTCTTATTATAATAATTTTCTCTTTATTATTACTTTAATAATTCTTTAATTAATATAAATAGTATTTATATTAATTTATAACTTTAATATTGGCAATATTCTTGTTATTAATTGTTTTTTATTAATAAAAACAATTTCTTACGCCTTTATTATTTGTTTTCAACAATAATAACGTTCTATTAAATATATTAATTATTTTATATTAATATATTAATTTTATTATATTATCATATTTAATTGATAATATAATTACTTTTACGCCATAGTTATAATAATTTTTTATTATTATAATTATTTTTATCTTATTTATTTCATTTATAAGGACATTCATAGTACAATAAGTAAAATATTAGTAATTTTCACTTATTTTTTCATCGTCAAACCTTACAAAGTTAATGTATTTATGGCAATTTGTTAACTTTTAAAAAAAGCAAAAATGCATATAGAATTGATATGTAACAGTAATCAATATCTATTAATAATAATATTACTCATATTAAAGCTATCAGTTAATACAAATACTATTTATATTAGTATTGGAATTATTACAAATAATGATAAGAGGAAACAACCTACTTTTCACACTTAGGACAATAATTTTGAATGTTTTTAAACCTAAGAATATAAATAAAAGTTATTGAAATTTTATTTAAAATAAAAAATGGAGTGAATTACAAATTACACCATGTTTGCATGGGCTTGGAAATTTTTAAAAGAAGCTAATCAATTAAATAAAAATTTAATGTAATCAAATATCAAATAGCAAGTAATTTAAGATAAACTTTGGTATCTAATAATATAAGATTTTTATATTAATTAATAAAGAGATTTACCTTTTATTCATTTTTTATTGTTTTTGTTGTGTCTGAGGGGGGAAATAGAGGAAGAAGTGGTCCTTTTATGGTAGAGATACTTTCTTCTAGTTTCCAGATACCTGTCACAACCATGGCAATTCATCCCCTTGGACTTCAATATGGCATATCAATGCCACGTCCAATATATGGCAATTTGGCCATATCCATAAATCATTGGCCAAATTGGCCATCTCACCTCATTTGGCTTTTTATGGCCATTTCATCATCTGGGCCCAACTTGGGCCCTTCACCGTCATCAGGTGTTTCTCTACTTTTGGGCAATTTTGGTATTTCCCAGTCAACAGGGGAAATACAGCCCAAGAAGCTGTATTTGGCTTTAAATACAGTTTCTGCGCATTTGCGCGCATTGCGCAAATACAGTTTTAAGGCTGTATGAGCTTTCTTTGGCCAAATACCTCAAAAGACACTCTGACACCTCTGAAGCCCTCCAAAACCAAATTTCACCAGTATCCTCCTGGCGTCATCTCTAAAGACGTATGGCCATTTTCAACCTCCAATAACCAAAATGCCATATATGGTGTTATACACCATTATGCATCTTTTTTCAGCAGCAATCCACTGGCGGCAATATCATCTGGTTATTTCAACCTTCCATCAGGCCATCCAGTCACTTCATCAAGAGGATTCATCAAGGCTCAAGGGCAAGTGTCAAAACATCAAATACCAATGACACCATCAAGCAGTCATTGGTTATTCTCACTCCAAGTATTCCTTCCAAGGGAATAATGTCAATTCATTCTCAAGGTGTATTCAAGAGGCAGTGCCAAAAGGAGTTGTCAAGTGTCAAAGATCCGCTCAATCCATCTTGGCAACCACCTTCATTTCAATACAGTCTGGATCCATCAAGAACTGTATTTCACTTTAAAGTGTGGGAAATTAATTAAACCCATTTCAATTTCAATATTAGCCAGCTGTATCAATTCCCAAAACAATCAATACAGCCTCAAGGATCAATACAGATCAGTTTTCAGCCTGAAGAACTCAAGCTCCCAACTTTCCACATATACCAGCTACCCTTTCCACCCTGGGGGGTTTTCCCCCAGTTAATTAATATACTTTGATTTAATTTTATCTTTATTTCCTTTTTATTTTAGTTAAGCAAATACTGATATTATTAAGTCAGTCATTTAGCACTTTTCTCTTTCTCTTTCTTTTCCTGTCAATGGATATTTGGTGGTCATATCCTTACTAATTCCATTATTCATTTTTGGCAGGTTGAAACAGTGATTAAGGACTTAATTGGTTGGCTCTTTGGCCATTTGGCTTCCCTTTCCTCTTTGCATCTCATCTTGTACCTGCATATCCTTTAGAGGAATTCATTCTTATTATTTTTATTCTTCATTCTTTTGGAGTCTTCCAAGTGAGTTCCCTGAATGCTGAGTGCCAGGCGACTCTTGTATTTCTGTCCAAGAGCCCCTGTGGTATTATATTAATTAACTCATAATTTCTTTTCATTCAGTTCATTCGTTCTTTATAATTTCATTCACTCATTTCATCGAAATTATGATTCTTTTACGCTTATGAACTTAATGATTCTATGTGACCTCTCAATTTTCTTTCATTCATTCTTCATTTTGAAAATTGAAAGCTGACCCATTTTTATTTTTGTTATTCTTTTTAGAATATTTTTCAAATCATCAAATTTTTATTCAATTCATAATTAAGGCGTCATCTTGATTTTCTTTGATTTTCAAATTTTTCATCAAGATATTCAGACACATTCTTCACATAAAGATTCATAATTGATTCATTCATCAAGAATGTTGGTTTTTAAAGAAGAACTCACTTTATTTTGATTGATTGATTGATTTGAAATATTTGATATTGACCTCAAGAAAATTGATTGACCTGAAGATTTCATTGATTCTGCTGATTTTTTCACATCAAGAATTTTGACATAAATTGATTTTTCTTCAAGATTTCATTCAATTGATATATTTTTGAAAGATTTTGATTTTGATTGATTTTATTCATTGATTGATTGACTTGAAGATCTCATTTTGATTTGATTCATTGATTTACTTCAAGACATTGATTTGATTTTGACTTCAAGACTTCATTTGATTTTGATTTATTGACGTACTTGAAGATTTTCATTTTGATTTATTGATTTTCCTCAAGATTTGATTGTTGACTCTTTTAACTTCAAGAAAATTTTGATTTTAATTCATTTATCTCAATTTTACTCCTGACATCATGCCTGTTCAACATTCACCTCCGGCAAGACAGACAAGATATCAGGCCAGAGCTCAAGCTGTTCTCACTCCAACTCCTAGAGCTCCTCTAGATGGCACCCCAGCAGTTCCTCAACTGAGGGCTCAATTAGATAGAGGACCCCACATGGAAGGAGCAGCACCATCCAGGAAGGAAGGAAGAGGGCCAAGAAGATCATGTTCATTCTCAGGAGTAGATGGTGGATTCCCAGGACTTTCAAGGACCATTTCCAAAGGTCCAGGTGAAGATGGTTAAGAGGAGGAGGAGAATTCTGTGGAAGAGGAAGAGTCTGATGGTACTTAAGGTGCTCCTGCTCCAGTGGAAGCATCCCAAGGTACTGGAGGACCAACTCTAGCCCAGTCTAATCAGCCTGTCTCTCATCAGTCTGAACCATCTCTATTGGCCATCATGCAGCAAATGACTCAGATTATGGCCAATCTTCAAGCAGCTTCATCTTCTGAAGCATCAAGACCACCAGCCTTCAAGACTCCATCTATGAAGGCACCAGGATGCTTTGATGGGACTCAGCCCTTCAAAGTAAGAAGTTTCATTCAGTATTGTCAATTGATATTTCATAATGATCCGGCAAATTTCTCTCAAGACAGAAAGAAAGTTCTCTATGCCACATCATTTCTTATTGGCAGGGCTGCAAAATGGATTGAGCCTTATCCTTCCAATCTCACCAATCAAGATTCAAATTACCTTCTCAACTCTTGGAAACTGTTTTAATCCCAACTCCTCACTTTGCTTGGGTATCCCAATGAAGCCAGAAAAGCAGAAGCTGAGCTGGATTCTTTAAGAATGAAAGAAGGTGGGCATGTATCCTTATACATTGCTGATTTCAAAAGTTTAGTCTCAAGAATCGGGGATTGGGGTGAAAGAGCTCTCATCCATCATTTCAGGAAGGGATTGCCATCCAGGATCTTGGATCAATTGGCCTCCCATCCTTCAAGAATTGACTCTCTTCAAGACTTAATGGACGTTACCCTGGAACTTGATACCAGGTACCATGAGAGGCAAAATGAAAAGAGTCATCATCAAGAGAAGAGGCCTGAAGCCTTGAAGTCAAGTTCTTCTCATCCTCAAAATTCTTTAAGCTCAAGTCAAAAGAAGAAGAAGAATTTTCAGAAGAGGGACAACCCCATTCTTCTTTGTTGAATAAAGATTTCAAGCTCATGAATTCTGAAAAAGAAAGAAGAATCAAGAAGGGTCTTTGTACCTATTGTGTTGGAAGCATAGTCTTGAGTCCTGTTTCAAAAGGCCTCAAAACAAGTTTACCCAACCGTCAGGCAAATTTCCCATCCAGGGAAAAGCCTTAGTGAAGACCATGTTGTGTTCAATGGTCTTCACTGTTTTCCATCCAGAGCACAATTGTGCATTCTGAATACTTGTGTCAAGAATTCTCTTAAATTCTTTGTTTTTTCTTCTCTTTCTGATGTTTTTTACAGTATTCTCATTGATTCTGGTGCTACCAACTCATTTATTGCAAAGCAGTTTGTTCACAAGTATTCATTGACTACGTCAGGACTTCCAGAGAAGATTCCCCTCATCATTTTAAACTCCTTTGAGTCTCCTTCTTTATTTGTGACTCACCATACTAAATATATGGTTGAGCTCCCTTCCTTCCCAAGCTTTGAATGGGACTTTTTAGTCATTGATACTCCCAAGGGAGAAGACCTCATATTGGGCTTTGACTTTCTTAATCATTTTAATATGCTTATTGATTGGAGGCAAGGATTGATCACCTTTAATTCTGATCATAAGGACTATAATGATCCTTCAATTTCTTTTAGTAATGACTTTTCTACTGCCAAATCATGTGCAGCTTTGGTTGGTGATTCTAGAACACCATCATTTCCATCTTCTGTCCATATTACTTCCGTTAATTCCCATCAGTAATTCCTATCATCTAGAGATGAAGTCTTCAAAGAGATTCAAGATGTTGGAGAAGATAATTCTGTATCTTCACTTCATCTCTTCTTTGGGAATATGGACCTTCCACCTTCATCTTACCATGACTCCCTGGAGGAGTTGTGGGATGAAGAGGAAGAGCCAGAAGAAATAGAAACTGTGATGAAGGTTGTTCCTTCTGTTTATCACCAATACTTGGATGTATTTTCCAAGGTGAAAGCAGAGAAACTTCCTCCTCACCATGCCTGTGATCATCATATCGAGCTGGAGGGGTCTCTACCTCCAGCTGGGGTGATCTACTCTTTATCAAACCAAGAGTCAGATACACTCAGGGCCTACATTTCAGAGAATGTAGAGAAAGGTTTCATCTGGCCAAGCTCCTCTTCTACAGGAGCACCTGTTCTTTTTGTCAAAAAGAAAGATGGTGGCCTCTGTTTGTGTGTTGATTACCGCAAACTCAATGCTGTTACTAGGAAGAACAAGTATCCTGTTCCTCCTATGAATCAGCTTCTTACTATTTTCAATGGTTCTTCTATCTTCTCCAAGATTGATTTGTGTGGTTCATATAACCTGCTCATAATCAAGGAGGGTGATGAACATTTGACATGTTTTAGAACTCAATATGGCAGCTATGAGTATTTGGTTATGCCATTTGGGCTCACCAATGCTCCTGCTTCTTTTCAAAATCTTGTCAATGATATTTTTTATGATCTCCTTTATGTTTATGTTGTGGTTTATTTGGATGACACTATGGTCTTTTCCAAATCTGAGGAAGAACATGTCACTCATGTGTCCACTGTTCTTTCCAGAATCAGAGCCAATAACCTCTTTTCTAAGGCGTCCAAATGCCTATTCCATGTTTCTAGTGTAGAGTATTTAGGTTATGTTGTTTCTTCTGAAGGCCTCAAGATGGACCAAGCAAAAGTACAGCAAATTCTCAATTGGCCACCTCCAAGAAACCTCAAGGCTCTTCAATCATTCCTTGGCTTTGCCAGTTTTTACCGCCATTTAATCAAGAATTATTCAAAGAAGATTAGTTCACTCACTAGTTTACTCAAGAAAGATTCCCGTTTTCCCCTCAATGAGGAAGCTCTTAGACAGTTTCATCAACTCAAAGAGGCATTCACCACTGCTCCAATCCTTTCTCATTTCAATCCTTCTCTACCCACCATTGTAGAGACCAATGCATCAGATTATGCCTTGGGTGCTGTACTGAGTCAGGTCTCTGACTCAGGAAAACATCCCATTGCATTTGATAGCCGCAAGCTTCTCCCAGCTGAGCTTAATTATGAGATTAATGACAAGGAACTCCTTGGCATAGTCTGGGCTCTCAAGCGCTGGAGGGCTTTCCTTCTTTCAATTTCTTCCCCCTTTGAAGTTCTCACCAATCATTCATCTCTTCAATATTTTATGTCTTCAAAGATTCTCACTCGCCGTCAAGCCCGCTGGGATGAATTTTTATCTGAATTCCATTTCTCAATCACTTACCGCCCTGGCCTCCTGGCCACCCTTTCAGATGCCTTTTCACGTCGGGACAACGTTTACCCAGAGAGGGGGGAGGATTTCATTAGCAAGAATCTAATGAACTATCAGAAGATAATCAAGCAAGATGAGATTTAAGCCTCAACGTTTTTTGCAGTCAAGGTGGATTCATTTTCAAATTTGATTGATTCAATTCAGAAGGCAGTGTGGCAAGATTCTCAATACAGAAGTGTCCTTGAAGATTTGGGTAAAGGTAAATCTGTCCAAGATTTTTCTCTTGATTCCTCTTCCAAACTTCTCCTTTTCAAAGATTGGGTGGTGGTCCCAAATGACCCCACAATTCAACTCAATATACTTCAAAAGCAGCATGACTCTCCTCTAGCTGGACACCCTGGCCAAGAGAAGACTCTCAAGCTTTTCAAGCGGGATTTCCACTGGTCTGGCATGACTCAATTTATCAAGGATTATGTATCATCCTGCCAACAGTGTTCAAGAAACAAAGATATTCATCACAAGAAGATTGGACTCCTCAAGCCTCTTCCAATTCCAAGTGGTCCTTGGATTTGTCTTTCAATGGATCTCATCACTCAATTGCCACTGTCCAATTCCTTTGACTCAATCCTTGTCATAGTGGACAGATTCTCAAAAATGGCAGTTTTTATTCCAAAAATGTCTTCGATCACTTCACTATATTTGGCCCATTTATTAATCAAGAATATTTTCTCAAAGCATGGCCTTCCCTCAAGCATTGTTAGTGATAGAGGTTCTCTTTTTGTTTCTTCCTTTTGGACCAATTTTTGTCATCAGCTCAAGATTTCAAGAGATCTGTCAACTGCTTATCATCCAGAAACTGATGGACAGACAGAGAGGGTAAATCAGATACTATAACAGTACCTTCAGATGTATGTCAGTTATCATCAAGATGATTGGAACACCTGGCTCCCTCTGGCTGCATTTGCCTACAATAACTCTGACCACTCTTCAACAAAACAATCACCGTTCTTCACTGTTTATGGAAGAGATCCACAACTTGACTCAGTTCACATCACTCAAGATACTCCTGCTGGAAATCTATCAACAAAATTCCAATCAGTACAGCAAGATGTCAAGAGAGAACTTGAAGTTTCCATAAACAGGTTTAAGAGGTATGCAGATAAAAGTAGAGCAAGTCCACCTGTTTTCAATCCTGGTGACATGGTATGGCTTTCTTCCAAGAACATCAAATCAACTAGACCCAACAAAAAACTGTCTGGAAGATGGTTGGGTCCTTTTCCAATCTTGAAGAAAGTCAGCACTCATGCCTACCACCTCAAGCTTCCATCTCAATGGAAATTCATCCACCCAGTCTTCCATATATCCCTCCTGGAACCAGTCAAGACATCAACAATCCCAAATTGGAATCAAGAGCCTCCTCCTCCAATCATCATTGAAGAAGAAGAGGAATGGGAAGTCTCTCAAATACTGGACTCAAAGCTCAAGAGAGTAAAATTATGGTATCTGGTGGAATGGGAAGGTTTCAGTGAAGACCCAGAAAGATCCACTTGGGAACCAACTGAAAACCTCAAGAATTGTCCTGAACTTGTCAAAGATTTTCATTCATTATATCCTGACAAGCCTGGGCACAATTCTTCAAGAGCTTGATTATTCATGGTGCTTGGTGGGGAGAGGAATTACCAAAAGTAAGTCCCACTCCTGGCATGCACCTTTAGGGGTATTCTACTCTTCTTTGTGTTGTAAGCATCACCTTGGCCACTCTGTGAGCACTTTGCAATTTTAGACACAGATATTGGCATGTCTTTCAACTTGATCTCCAATCTTATGGCCATTATCACTTGGGACAATGGGCCATTCACTTTTCAATTCATTTTAGAGATTCCAAATTCAAATTCATTCCTTCAACATTTTTATTTTTTATTTTTATGGCACTGGCGGGAGTGGTAACTACCAAAAGTAAGTTCCTCTCCTGGTGTGCACTTCCCTTGTCAGCCTGTGACTCAAAACCAGAGCACAAGCATGACAGCCAAAATACCATAAACCAATGGTGTAGCCAAGATACCACCAAAACATGGAACTGAGCCAAATTAGCTCAAAAGGTATCAAACGAAAGAAGAAACTCACCTCTTCCTGAAAATATAAGTCCCATTACCATAGGACAAGAAATAACAAAGTTATTCCTGCTCAAAGTTATTGCTGAGCATAAACCTTAATTTTCACCTCTCATCTAAAATCTAGAAGGAGAGGCTTAACCCCATCAAATGGGTATTCAAAATGAAGCTCTAAGCCAGGGCTATCTAATGGTGATAGCCAAACTGAGCTAGCACCAGTATTACTTGAGTTATGGTCAAATTCAGACCAAATAAGGGTGAACAAAACATTCACCTCTCATCTAACTTTTACAGTTTTAGTGTGAGATACTTAAAGTGGGGTCTTTTTGGAAAGAGCACAATCAGGGCTATCTGATGGTGCCATCCATTTCCTCATAGCTCAACTACAACAGAAGTTATTGGCCAAACAAGCATAATACAGCTTTTGCCCAGACCACGCCAATGTACAAAAATACTTGTACATAGGATAACTTTGTCATATTTAATGATAACCATGTCAAGTTGGGTACCATTGTGTAGAGCTCATACAGAGCTATTCAATGAACCAATTTTGAGCTTGATATCTAAAAAACTGACAGAGCTATGACCACTCTAAGGTCAACATCCCACCTGCTGTCACATACAGCCTTACCATGGGATAATATCCCATAACCATGAATATGAGGTGTCAAATAGACAAAGAAGCATGTTTTTACTTCAATACCTCATATTTCAGTCAATACTGGGGTCCCATACAGTTTCTGTACAGCATTCTACGCGTCATACACGTCAGAATCAGGCTGTGAGGTCTCCAGATGAAAATTTTCACCCTGTATTGGTGAAAACCGCCCAGATGTGGTTTCAAAACCACATCTGAGCCCAATACAGGGTATACAGGTTGTTTGCAAACCACAAGCCTGTCATAGAGAGTGAAAAATCTTCACTTCCTCTACGTGGAAAGGTCTAGTAGCCTTTCCACCTCAATTTCAGGATAAAAGGAGGGCTTTTCACAGTCAAAAGCCTTTCCTCATCCTGCTCTTGAATAACCTATGTAGTAAACTGTCAAAAACAGTTTTAATCTTGGTTAATAATCAGGTATAATTCTAAGTTTTAATTATTGTAGTCTTTGATTATTGTAACCCAACAGATAAAGCTGCACCCAGGGCTTTCAACAGCGCTCACCACCACTATAACCACTATAGTAAAGCCCTTTAAATTTATTCTTAATCATCTCAAAGCCTTCTTAAAAAGCATTTTTACCGTGTCACAAACATAGTTTGAGTTGTAAATAGCCTACACTACCACTCTTTCATAGTTTCATCCTGAAATTTTGGGGGCCTGGCCGTGTTTTTTACCTTTTTTGGACCTTATAAAGTAAGTCTTTTCTCTTTTTATGACTTATTGATAAGTGGTTTATCTTTTTTAGGCGTAATTTCTCTATTTAAATATATATTTTATATATATACTCATATTATAAGAGTATTATTCACGTGGTTAATACCCACTGAATATAACTATTTTTGGCGTGTTTTGTATATAAAAACACATAAGCCATCAATAAGTCCTGTATTCTTGACTGAATAAGGACACCTCTGACTGAAAAACCATCAGTTGAGGCGTGGTTAAGTGTATTGTTAACTCAATAACACTTATACAAAGCCACTTGTACAGAAAACACTTGAAAACCACAAGTGTATCTGTGGGGTACTGGCACACAAACAGTGTGACAGGCTACCAAAAGCTGTAATTCTGACGTGGAGTTGTTGATTCAATTACACTGTCATTATACAGGGCACATTGTAGTAACATACAAGCCCAGAGGCCAATCTTAGACGTGCAAAACCAGCATTTTTAAGAAGTCTTAACTGACATAAGCCCTCCTTTTCCTGCCTTGATTTCAGTGGAAGAACATTACATCCCACTTGAGACCCAGTCACAGGCCAACACACCAGTGACACCCTCAGAACCAGAGGGCAGCAAGGGCAAAGGAAAGAGGCACAGTGAAGGTCTCATCACAGCCAAGAAGTGGACACCAATAGCCACTCAGAGAAGTAGAAAACCACGAAACTCTGCATCAATACAAGGTAAACCAACCTTAACCACTTGTAGAGGAAAGATTACAATTATTAACCCAGTTGTAACTTCCAAAGGCAAACTGCCCAAGTCAGCAGACAATAAATTTGTACAAGGCACAGTCAAAGGTAAATACCCTTAGAACATAAAGTTTTTGACTGCTTGCAAACACTGATATGTCCCCTGCATACCTCAGAGACCTTGGCTTCCAAAGGAACCAGCCAGAGGATAGAGGAGGATTGTCCAGAACCAGAAGACCTGAAAGAGTACTCCCTGGACACAGTGGTGGATGGCAAAACAATGAGGGAGATAATATCAACCTTGCCATTCACACTCCAATTCAACAGAAACCTCAAACCAGAGGACTGGAAGGATATGGATCAAGTTCTTCAGATCCACCAACTCCTCAAAGATTTATTTCAATGGAGGATGGACAACAAGAGGTTCAACCTAGCAACTCACTGGGCAGAACTGGGATCAAGTTGCCAGAAGATCTGTCTCAAAGAGATAGATTTCAAAGACCTGATGGTAATCACCAAGGGTTGGAATCCTACCAGGCAGCACAGACTCCTGGAGGCAAGGGCACAGAGGATAAGGGAGAATCAAGCCACTATCCAAGCTATAGAAGGACAGTTAACCCAGACAGGGCCTACTCAGATTCCTTCAGGTTCACAAGGAGCAGGCCAAATCAGCTCTCCAGTGGCTTCACATCATTCAGAAACCAGCAGATAAGGGGCCAAGAGTCACCATTCTTCACAATTCCAGGAAGTTTCCAGGAGAAGACAAGGAAACAAGGGCAAGAACAAAACCTCCTTCAACCAGAGGAGGAAAGAGTCAGACCCCATGATCCAGAAGCTGTTAGATTTGGTAAAAGAAGTACACAAGAACCAGAAGTAGTTATAAACCACTCTAGAATCAGTAGTCCTAGTAATAGAAACATTACCCCCACTCAGACTGAAAATAACATTGTCACATCTGAGAGTAACATCAACAGTGATACACTGTGGTTACAAGTGTCCCAATATGCTGAACAATCTGCAAAGCAATTTGCAGAAATTAAAGCTAGCCAAGAGAGGATGAGACAAACTCAAGCCTCCTTGGAACAAATAGTTAAGAATCTTCAAGAAGGATATGCTCAACTAAGCAAAGCCTCTGAAGAATCCAACAAAAGACTGAACCAAGTCTTTGAAGAACAACACCACAGCACAAGGGACAGGGAGTGTCTGGATCAAGACATTAACAAATTGTTCAATGCCTATCATAGCTTGAAGCCCCAACCACAAGGCCAAGCTATGGAGAATCCATATCAACCAGATGACATCAAACCAGATGCCATGTTGTTGAATAAGGCAAGATCTCCATCACAATACCAGTATGGAGATGACATGTCTTATTCAGAGAAGGAAGCTTTGAAACAGCTTCCTGAGGCCTCAAACTGGCCCAAATTCTCTGGATCAGGAGAATATGATCATATGGAACTCATAGATTATATTGATGGACTCTTCATTGATGTACCAAGCATACCAGACTACTGGATTACTGCTAGATTAAATACTGCATTTAAAGGTCATGCAAGTATATGGTACACAGAAATGAAAGAAATCCATGGCAGAAGAAACTGGCCATGGTGGAAGAGTCAAATCATCCAAGAGTACAGTAATGGAACTTGGATATGGCAAAAGACCATGTCATTTGAGAATGACAAATACTCTGTGGACAAAGATCCATATGAGTGGTGTCTTAGACAGTCTAAAAGACTCAAAGCCATTGATCCTCAGATGAACATCCAAATGAGGAATCACAAACTCCTGACCCAGCTGCCAGGAGAACTAGAGCATGCAGTAAAATGCAGATGCAACCAAAATTGCACTCTAGATGACATAGCCAACACCTTACAAAACATAAGGAAGAGGACAAATATAGGGAAATTCACCCCATATAAGAGCAGTAGTTTCAAAGAGAAACAACCTTTCAGGGTAGAGTTTAAAGACAAACCCAAAGAAAGAGTGGCAGAAGTGGCAAAGAAGAGAAATTCTTGTCACAATTGTGGTTCAACAGACCACTATGCCAACAACTGTCGAAAGGCAAAGAAAAAAGTCTATGCTATAGAAAAAGTCCCTGAAGAAGAACCTCCAACAGAGGATTCTGAATCAGACTCTATGGGAGATGCCATCAGAGAACCATCTGATGATGATCAAGACCCAAGAGAGGAATTTCTAGTGGAATACCAAGAGGAAACCCCATTGGAAATCCAGGATATACAGTTGGAAGCAGGCATGCCACAGGACACTGCCAACAAGAACTTGTGCAAACACACACAAGATGCACAAACATTCCTGGTTACACCAACCAAAGGAATGGCATATATACATGGAACAGCCACAAAAATGACTGTATGTATTGACAATGCTCAGCACCCACTGATCATTGACAGTGGAGCACATTGCTCCATAGTGGCCAGAAATTATCTGGATAACCACTTTCCACACTGGGAAAAACAGCTCTTGCCCACTAAGGCAAAGAACTTCAAAAGTGCATCAGGGAAGATGACTTCCATTGGGACAATTATCAAAGAGATAATTATACCCCACAGGAAGGGTAATATCAGACTCAACCCAGAGTTTGTAGTGCTTGAAGATGCCCACATCCAAGGGTTTTTACTGGGAACAGATTACCAGAGGATGTATGGCATAGATATTTACAACAGTAAAAACAGGCACATTACCATTGGTACCAACAAGGAAAAGAAATTTTCACTTGATATATACCACATATCTTCACAGGATCCACTAGAAGAACTCTTGAAGGAATTCAAGGAGGGACAGTTTAGCACTACCCTCACCAGTAAACAAAAACTAAGTTTACTGAAGATGCTGAGGAAGAAAAGACCAACATTTGCCATTGGTGAAGAACCACTAGGCAAGATTAAAGGCCATGATATAGAACTATATCTGGATGTGGAAAGACCTTATCCACCCATGCTGAGGAGACCTCCTTATCCAGCAAGTCTGGAAACCAGGAAAGAAATTGAAAAACACATCAATGAACTCCTGGACATGGATGTCATCAGGAAGATTGGACATAATGAAATAGTGGAAATCACCACTCCTGTCCTGATCACCTGGTATGATGGCAAGTCTAGATTGTGTGGAGACTTCAGAGCCCTGAATAACTACACAAAAGCAGACAGGTACCCTATACCAAGGATACCTCATGCCTTGGATAAGCTGGCCAAAGCCAAATACATAACCAAGATGGATTGTATGAAAGGCTTGTACCAAAATGGAGTTAAACCAAACTCCATGAAGTTGCTCAGAATAATATGCCATATGGGCATATATGAGTACACCAGGATGCCATTTGGCATCAAGAATGCACCAGCCCACTTCCAAAGGATGATGGACACCATATTCCAAGAATAAATAATGGAAGGCTGGATGGTAGTATATATTGATGATATCATTATATACTCAGAGACATGGGAAGACCATGTACAATACATAGACAGAGTGCTAAGTAAATTTACACCCATCAATCTGAAAATTTCACTTAAAAAGTGTAATTTTGGCCAACAAGAGCTACTAGCTCTAGGACACAAAGTCTCAGGCCTTAGTCTGGCAATTGACCAGAGCAAAGTAGCAGCAGTACTGCAAAAGCCAGTACCAAAGAAAATCAAAGAGATGCAATCTTTCCTTCGATTTGCTAGCTACTATAGAAACCACATCAAAAGCTTTGCCCACATAACTAGTAGTTTATACAAGTTATGCTCAAAGGATGTAGTTTTTAAAATAACCAAGGAAAGGAGGGATGCATATGAGAGGATCAAATATGAACTCACAAATGCACCTGTGCTCATCTTGCCTGACTTTGAACTACCATTCAAGTTATATATAGATGCAGCATGCAGCCAAGGCATGGGAGCAGCCCTTCACCAAAGACAAATTGTGGATGGTGAACCAAGAGAAGGTGTAATATGTTACATCTCCAGGCAGCTGAAAGATTCAGAAGCCAGGTATGGGGCCACCCAGACAGAATGTCTATGTCTAGTCTGGGCTCTAGAGAAACTCCATTATTATTTGGAGGGTGCAGTCTTTGAAGTCTACACAGACTGCACAGCCTTGAAGTCTTTACTCAACATGAAGACTACTAATAGACACATGCTGAGATGGCAAATAGCCATCCAGGAGTATAGAGGGAACATTACCATCATATACAAGGAAGGTAAAAGCCATACCAATGCAGATGGCCTTAGCAGATGGCCACTGGACAATGTCAAAAGCAATCCAGCTTATGACCCTGAAGTTGCTGCAAAAATTCCTATCCATTTTATGGAAATACATAGGAAGAAGAACTTCAGATTCTCTGAATGGGCACCAAGGAGTGGTACCCTTGACAGTGGAAACACTGATTCAGAAGGGACAGAAACCCCCATACTGGGAATAAGTTCCTCAGAACTGCATAATGAATTTTTCAATGCAGTACTGAAATCTTATGCTAAACACAAACAGTGTAGCATACTACTCCAACTCCTTCAACAAAAATACAGGAGCCCAGAACTGGAAACCCAGCTGGAGGAACCCTGGTTGAGGGCCTATAAGGACAATGAATTCTTCCTTATAGATGGCCTGATTTATCACAGAGAAAAGCACACCAGTGCACTCACAGTGGTAGACAGAGACCACATCTCTTTAATCCTGCAGGAATGCCATGACTGCCCCTATATGGGACACATGAGTGAGGACAGGACTAAAGAGAGGGTAGCAAGCACAGCTTGGTGGCCCAAGTGGGAGCAATAGTTGAGTGAATACATCAACACTTGTGAAAGATGCCAAAAGGCAAATAGAAAACATGGGAAGAAATATGGGTTGCTTCAACATATAGAAGAACCCAAACACCCATGGGAAACCATCAACATGGACTGGATCACAGGACTTGTCCCAGGAGGCAAAGAAAACTACAATGCCTGCTTAATCATAGTTGATAGGTTCAGCAAGAGCATGAGATGTCTACCATGCCATAAAGAGGACACTGCCATGGACACTGCTCTGTTATTTTGGAATAACATCATATCCACCTGTGGAGTCCCTAAGATCATAATCAGTGACAGGGACCCAAAATTCACATCTGAATTTTGGACCAATTTATATGACATGCTTGGCACCAAGCTTGCTTTTTCCACAGCTTACCATCCACAAACAGATGGCCTAGCTGAGAGGATGATCCAAACAATGGAGGACATCCTCAGGAGGTTCTGTGCCTATGGCATGGAATACAAGGACCATGAAGGATACATCCATGATTGGGTCACCCTCTTACCAGCAGGCCAGCTGGCTTATAATACAAGCCAGCACTCTACCACAGGAAAAACACCTGCACTGGTAGAGAAAGGGTGGAATCCTCTGTTACCTGTGGATCACTTGAAGAAAAATCTTCTGACCATCCACCCCACAGCCAAAGACTTCCATGATATGTGGAAGAAACCCTGTGATACTTCTGCCAAATGCATAGCTGAGGCCAAAGAGTATAACAAGCAAAGGTGGGACAAATCACATATGGAACCTGACTTCAAGGAAGGGGACCAGGTGTTAGTGTCTACACTGAACTTTAACAATCTCAAAGGACCCAATAAAATGAGAGACTCATTTGTAGGGCCCTTCACTATCATTAAGTTGATAGGGAAGAATGCAGTAGAGGTCAAGCTCACTGAGGAGTTTTCTAGGAAACACCCAGTCTTTCCAGTGAGCCTGGTCAAACCATACTTCTAAACAGAGGAGGATAAATTCCCCTCCAGGAAGAAAAACATCACTCCACCAGAAATAGTGGAAGTAAAAGACTCTCCTGAACCTGTGAGTAAAATCATCAGGGCCAGAAAGATCAGACTTAATGGGAAGGATCAGAGACAATATCTAGTCAGATTCAAGAACCAGACAGCTGACAAAGACAAATGGTTGGCAGAGGATGCCATACCAGATGGGAACCTTCATCTCAGGAGATTCAGAGCCTCTAGGAGGACTGAACAGTCTCATCAATGATGAGCCTTTTTTAGAGGGAGGGTATGTCAGCCTGTGACTCAAAACCAGAGCACAAGCATGACAGCCAAAATACCATAAACCAATGCTATAGCCAAGATACCACCAAAACATGGAGCTGAGCCAAATTAGCTCAAAAGGTATCAAAAGAAAGAGGAAACTCACCTCTTTCTGAAAATATAAGTCCCATCACCATAGGACAAGAAATAACAAAGTTATTGCTGAGCATAAACCTTAATTTTCACCTCTCATCTAAAATCTAGAAGGAGAGGCTTAACCCCATCAAATGGGTATTCAAAATGAAGCTCTAAGCCAGGGATATCTAATGGTGCTAGCCAAACTGAGCTAGCACCAGTATTACTTGAGTTATGGTCAAATTCAGACCAAATAGGGGTGAACAAAACATTCACCTCTCATCTAACTTTTACAGTTTTAGTGTGAGATACTTAAAGTGGGGTCTTTTTGGAAAGAGCACAGTCAGGGCTATCTGATGGTGCCATCCATTTCCTCATAGCTCAGCTACAACAGAAGTTATTGGCCAAACAAGCATAATACAGCTTTTGCCCAGACCACGCCAATGTACAAAAATACTTGTACATAGGATAACTTTGTCATATTTAATGAAAGCCATGTCAAGTTGGGTACCATTGTGTAGAGCTCATACAGAGCTATTCAATGAACCAATTTTGAGCTTGATATCTCAAAAACTGACAGAGTTATGACCATTTTAAGGTCAAAATCTGTGAGCCTTGAGGTATATTTTACATACCCAAATAGGCCACAATTATCTTAAAAAGAAATTTTGAATTATGCAAAACTCATAAGTCATGCATATATCCAAAATTCATCATTTTCAATTTCAGAAAAGATGAATAACTTTTTATTGAGTAAGTAAATCCATGGATTTAAGACCAGATTTGGATTCTACACAAAAATTCACCTAGGGTAGCTCCATAGAGTGAATAAGCTCAATTTAAGTATTTAAGGTGGTAAAATGGAAAATACTTCAATACCACATCATTAATACCACATAAAAGATCCGTGAAAATCTTTGTTTTTCTTGATTTTTAGCCAAAATAATGGGAAAGTGAGAAATCCCATGTTACATATACACTAATAATAGTGTTATGCATGTTTTGAGCACTTAATATTATGGTATTCTTACATAGACTTTTGGTACACCCATAGTGGATATCTCACTTTAAGCTTAAATTACTATTTTGACGTAGAAAATAAGCAAGGGGGACAAAAGACATCAAAGAGAGCCAGGGTACCCAACTTCTGAGGCCTCAGAGGCATGGATAGCTCCAGAGCATGGATCCATGGCTCATCTTGGCCCAATTGGTAAACTAAAACTCTTTGGGAACTTGGTTACCAAGTTACACCTACTGTAATCATAAGAAAAATAGCAAATAACCTGCTATTTTGACGTGCCAAGGAGGTAATAAGCTACTTAGGCTCCTGTAACCACGTCAATTCTTGATGACTTTCCATGACTAGACCCTAAAAGAGTAATTAAACCCTTTTGGGATCCATATTCATAGCAACCCGCAAAATACTGCTATTTGCAATTCTACGTAGAAATGAGGTAAAAACCTCAAAAATTCATTAAAAATACAATTCTTAATGAATCTTCCTGAAACCTTCAGGACCAATGAAGAACTGTATTATCTATGGTAAAATCAAAAAGAATTATGGTTTTACTAGTAAAATTAAAAGTTTTACTTACAGTCCATTTTTGACCATTCTACGTGAAACACTGAATCTTCAAAAATTCACAGTAATTACAACCTGTGATGAAATTGCCAATAACATTGATAACTTTGAGAAATCAATGATTATTTTAGAATAAAAGAAGATTTACAGATGTTACTCCTTTTATTCTTAACCATATTGGGGTTGGTAGTCACGTAAAAGCATCAATTAAGTAATTATGATAATCTTACGTGACAACAGATGATGCAATCATTAATCCAAAAGGGTTTATTGTTTTCTCACTCACTGGTTTTTCAGTTTGCTCCATGGCACGCCTCTGTGAGCTGTTGTTGACTTAAAAGAAGCCTATTCTTGCTGTTTTTTCCGTATCATCATCTTATCAATTTATTAAATCATTATTACCAACAAGTAAGTATTACTTAAAGCTATTCTTAAGTGTTTTAAATCTTTCCAAATCATCCAGAAAGACTTGAAATCCTAGAATCCAACTATATATTGTTGTAATACTGTTATAAATCCTTTTGATCCCTTAAATCCACAATTCCACATCAAATTTCTCTACTCTTATCTATCAATAAGTTCTTTGGAGTATTAGTGAGTCATTTATTCTTAATTCTTAAAGTTTTTCTCTAGTAATAGTTTTCTTCAAAGAATTATCTTTATAATTATTCTTGCAAAAGATAATTATATATTAAAATAATTTTATTATTTTAATAAAGAAGTTTTTATTATTAAATTCTTCTTGTAATTGATTCTAGTAGACAATTACTTGCTCACTGTTAAAATTACTAGTAGTGCTTAACACGTGAAAGAAATAATTTTTTAATTATTTAATTGTGGTTATAATAATACTTTATTATTATATTTCATAAGAACAGACATAGTACTGTTGATTAATAGTAATATTATCATCAGTTTCATAGTCACATCTTACAAAATCCCACCTGCTGTCATATACAGCCTTACCATGGGATAATATCCCATAACCATGAATATGAGGTGTCAAATAGACAAAGAAGCATGTTTTTACTTCAATACCTCATATGTCAGTCAATACTGGGGTCCCATACAGTTTCTGTACAGCATTCTATGCGTCATACACGTCAGAATCAGGCTGTGAGGTCCCCAGATGAAAATTTTCACCCTGTATTGGTGAAAACCGCCCAGATGTGGTTTCAAAGCCACATCTGAGCCCAATAAGAGGTATACAGGTTGTTTGCAAACCACAAGCCTGTCCTGGAGAGTGAAAAATCTTCACTTCCTCTACGTGGAAAGGTCTAGTAGCCTTTCCACCTCAATTTCAGGATAAAAGGAGGGCTTTTCACAGTCAAAAGCCTTTCCTCATCCTGCTCTTGAATAACCTACGTAGTAAACTGTCAAAAACAGTCTTACTCTTGGTTAATAATCAGGTATAATTATAGGTTTTAATTATTGTAGTCTTTTATCATTTTAACCCAACAGATAAAGCTGCACCCAGGGCTTTCAACAGCGCTCACCACCACTATAACCACTATAGTAAAGCCCTTTAAATTTATTCTTAATCATCTCAAAACCTTCTTAAAAAGCATTTTTACCGTGTCACAAACATAGTTTGAGTTGTAAATAGCCTACACTACCACTCTTTCATAGTTTCATCCTGACATCCCTGAGGGGTCTACAATCTTGTCGAAACATCCCCTTGGCCACCTTGTGAGCACCTGGCATCAAATTTCTCTTTTCAGGTCCTTGGCCAAATTTCAAAATCAGTTATCAACCTCCGTGATGAAGATTGGAACCTCCTCAAGATTCAACTCATTTTTATTTTCTCTTTCCTCTTTCTTTTATTTTCATTTTCATTCTTTATTTTAAATTTTCTTTTATCATGTCAATTATCACGTCAAAAATTTTCATTCATTTTCAAATTCAATTCAAATCATGAAGCCAATGTCAAAAGAAGATCAAGCAAGTCCTGCGTCAAATGTCAAATTTTTAATATCAGTTTTCAAATTTTTTATCTTAATCAGTCCTCTTGAATCACTCTCTCAAAATCTTTCCAATAGCCTCAACAGGCTTCACCTTGTATTGGTGCTCAGGAGCTCACCATTTCAAGGTGGGGGGTACTGTCACAACCATGGCAATTCATCTCCTTGGACTTCAATATGGCATATCAATGCCACGTCCAATATATGGCAATTTGGCCATATCCATAGATCATTGGCCATTTGGCCTTTTATGGCCATTTCATCATTGCGGCCCAACTTCGGCCCTTCACCATCATCAGGCCTTTCCTGGCCTTTCTCCACTTTTGGGCAATTTTGGTATTTCCCAGTCAACAGGGGAAATACAGCCCAAAAAGCTGTACTTGGCTTTAAATACAGTTTCTGCACATTTGCGCACTTTGCGCCAATTCAGTTTTAAAGCTGTATGAGCTGTATTTGGACAAATACCTCAAAAGACATTCTGACACCTCTGAAGCCCTCCAAAATCAAATTTCACCAATATCCTCCTGGCGTCATCTCTAAAGACTTATGGCCATTTTCAACCTCCAATAACCAAAATGCCATATATGGTGTTATACACCATTATGCATCTTTTTTCAGCAGCAATCCACTGGCGGCAATATCATCGGGTTATTTCAACCTTCCATCAGGCCATCCAGTCACTTCATCAAGAGGATTCATCAAGGCTCAAGGGAAAGTGTCAAAACATCAAATACCAATGACACCATCAAGCAGTCATTGGTTATTCCCACTCCAAGTATTCCTTCCAAGGGAATACTGTCAATTCATTCTCAAGGTGTATTCAAGAGGCAGTGCCAAAAGGAGTTGTCAAGTTTCAAAGCTCCACTCAATCCATCTTGGCAACCACCTTCATTTCAATACAGTCTGGATCCATCAAGAACTGTATTTCACTTTCAAGTGTGGGAAATTAATTAAACCCATTTCAATTTCAATATTAGCCAGCTGTATCAATTCCCAAAACAATCAATACAGCCTCAAGGATCAATACAGATCAGTTTTCAGCCTGAAGAACTCAAGCTCCCAACTTTTCACATGTACCGGCTACCCTTTCCACCCTGGGGGGTTTTCCCCCAGTTAATTAATATACTTTGATTTGATTTTATCTTTATTTTATTTTCATTTTAGTTAAGCAAATACTGATATTATGAAGTCAGTCATTTAGCACTTTTCTCTTTCTCTTTCTTTGCCTGTCAATGGATATTTGGTGGTCATATCCTTACTAATTCCATTATTCATTTTTGTGAGCCTTGAGGTATATTTTACATACCCAAATAGGCCACAATTATCTTAAAAAGAAATTTTGAATTATGCAAAACTCATAAGTCATGCATATATCCAAAATTCATCATTTCCAATTTCAGAAAAGATGAATAACTTTTTATTGAGTAAGTAAATCCATGGATTTAAGACCAGATTTGGATTCTACACAAAAATTCACCTAGGGTAGCTCCATAGAGTGAATAAGCTCAATTTAAGTATTTGAGGTGGTAAAATGGAAAATACTTCAATACCACATCATTAATACCACATAAAAGATCCGTGAAAATTTTTGTTTTTCTTGATTTTTAGCCAAAATAATGGGAAAGTGAGAAATCCCATGTTACATATACACTAAGAATAGTGTTATGCATGTTTTGAGCACTTAATATCATGGTATTCTTACATGGACTTTTGGTACACCCATAGTGGATATCTCACTTGATGCTTAAATTACTATTTTGACGTAAAAATAAGCAAGGGGGACAAAAGACATCAAAGAGAGCCAGGGTACCCAACTTCTGAGGCCTCAGAGGCGTGGATAGCTCCAGAGCATGGATCCATGGCTCATCTTGGCCCAATTGGTAAACTAAAACTTTTTGGGAACTTGGTTACCAAGTTACACTTACTGTAATCACAAGAAAAATAGCAAATAACCTGCTATTTTGACGTGCCAAAGAGGTAATGAGCTACTTAGACTCCTGTAACCACGTCAATTCTTGATGGCTTTCCATCACTAGACCCTAAAAGAGTAATTAAAACCCTTTTGGGATCCATATTCATTGATTTACCTCATAGCAACCAGCAAAATACTGCTATTTGCAATTCTACGTAGAAATGAGGTAAAAACTTCAAAAATTCATTAAAAATACAATTATTAATGAATCTTCCTGAAACTTTCAGGACCAATGAAGAACTGTATTATCTATGGTACAACCAAAAAGAATTATGGTTTTACTAGTAAAATTAAAAGTTTTACTTACAGTCCATTTTTGACCATTCTACGTGAAACACTGAATCTTCAAAAATTCACAGTAATTACTACCTGTGATGAAATTGGCAATAACATTGATAACTTTGAGAAATCAATGATTATTTTAGAATAAAAGAAGATTTACAGATGTTACTCCTTTTATTCTTAACCATATTGGGGTTGGTAGTCACGTAAAAGCATCAATTAAGTAATTATGATAATCTTACGTGACAACAGATGATGTAATCATTAATCCAAAAAGGTTTATTGTTTTCTCACTCACTGGTTTTTCAGTTTGCTCCATGGCACGCCTCTGTGAGCTGTTGTAGACTTAAAAGAAGCCTCTTCTTGCTGTTTTTTCCGTATCATCATCTTATTAAATCATTTATATCAATATTACCAACAAGTAAGTATTAGTTAAAACTTTTCTTAAGTGTTTTATTCTTTCAGAATCAATCAGAAAGACGTGAAATCATAGAAATCAACTATATATTGTTGTAATACCCTTATAAATTCATTTTGATCCCTTAAATCCACAATTCTACGTCAAATTTCTCTACTTATATCTATCAATAAGTTCTTTGGAGTATTAGTGAGTCATTTATCTTTAATTCTTAAAGTTTTTCTCTAGTAATAGTTTTCTTCAAGAATTATCTTTATAATTATTCTTGTAAAAGATAATTATATATTAAAATAATTTTATTATTTTAATAAAAGAAGTTTTTATTATTAAATTCTTCTTGTAATTGATTCTAGTAGAAAATTACTGCTCACTGTTATAATCACTAGTAGTGTATAACACGTGAAAGAAATAATTTTATAATTATTTAATTGTGGTTATAATAATTTTTTATTATTATATTTCATAAGAACAGACATAGTACTGTTGATTAATAGTAATATTATCATCAGTTTCATAGTCACATCTTACAATTTTTGACAGGTTGAAACAGTGATTAACGACTTACTTGGTTGGCTCTTTGGCCATTTGGCTTCCCTTTCCTCTTTGCATCTCATCTTGTACCTGCATATCCTTTAGAGGAATTCATTCTTATTATTCTTATTCTTTATTCTTTTGGAGTCTTCCAAGTGAGTTCCCTGATTGCTGAGTGCCAGGCCACTCTTGTATTTCTGTCCAAGAGCCCCTGTGACAATACCCTCTATCAGATTCTTACTGATGTTAACCACTGTAATTGATCAATAACTTAAGGTTTGGTGATGATTATATCATTATTAAATCTTTTTATCTCATTATTATTCCATTTTTAAGAGTTATCCCCATGACTCTAATTTTCTGACGTCATAAGCTTTCCAAATTATTTAATTTGCTTACTATAGTATTTTCAATCCTAAAGTACCAATATTAACCTATTTCATTGCTTATTCAACTGTTAAACTTGAAATAAGATTAGAGCTATTAATCATAAATGATCATTTTTAAGCCTTACCTTTGATCATTAATACCTCTTCAGTTTTTCACGCTACAGAAATTCAGAAATTGATTTCTAATAGCTTTTCATGTCCTCACTAATATTTGAAGAAGATTATGCTAAATAATCAAAACTCTACTTTTGATTATTTGTCTTGTAGCTCATCTTTTCTGTTGAAATTTACAATTTTGGATTCAAAACCTTGATTTCATAGAGTTTTACCTTGCATATCATGATAAAAATTACAATATTCTTCACGCATGAGCTATTAGACTCAAAATATACACTTTTTTAACTTTGGACCACTTTTAATTTGAAGTGGTCAACAGCTATTGCTATTTTTCCCAATATCCCCTTTTAAGTTTTGATTTTTTCAACAATTTCTAGATAAATTCTATATTTACTTTTAAAGTTATTTTGTGGTGAATTCATTTTTGAATAAACTCTTTATCATATGTAATTCAAAGGTTATGAGCTAAAAACCATGCATATATTCACTGATCATAAAAGTGCATATATTCAGGTTGTCTCAGTAAGTATTGGCTTACATATATAACATAAAAGCGTCATGTATTCAGCTTTCAATGGGGAATTCAACTGTGTAATTTATTTCAAATTCTTATTCATTGTTCCTCAAGATAATCAAAAAGTTATTCTTGATTATGGAATTTTTACTTTTTTTGAGATTTTGTAAAGTTTTTCTGTGACCCTTTTGGATATGTGGTCATATCTCAAAGGCTTTCATTCTTAGTGTGGCTATCCCTATAGCCCTAAGCACAAGGTTTCTCTTTCAAAATGAGGTTTCTGAATACGCATTCCATTCTCATTTGGTATTTCTCATAATTTTTGAAGAATATTGGTATGCCCCCAGCAATTGTTTATTATTGCTGGGTTCATGTCTTTCAAAGCACACCAACACAGCTGCATTGCATGCAACTGATGAATATTGTAAAGATTACCAATTCTTACATTTTGATAGTAGTAATAAATTGTCAAGGGGGCTCTTGGGGAAAGCAAGAGTGGCCTGGCATCAGTAATTGGGGAAATCATTTGGAAGACTCCAAAGATTGAATAAGATAAAATAAAAGAAGAATAAGTTTCTCTAAGGAAGATGCAAGTACAAGATGAGATTCAATAAGAAAAAAGGAAGCCAAATGGCCAAAGAGCCAGCCACGTAACTCCTTAATCACCTTTTAAACATTCCAGAATGAACAATGGAATTTGTCAGCCTGTGACTCAAAACCAGAGCACAAGCATGACAGCCAAAATACCATAAACCAATGGTATAGCCAAAATACCACCAAAACATGGAGCTGAGCCAAATTAGCTCAAAAGGTATCAAAAGAAAGAGGAAACTCACCTCTTCCTGAAAATATAAGTCCCATCACCATAGGACAAGAAATAACAAAGTTATTCCTGCTCAAAGTCATTGCTGAGCATAAACCTTAATTTTCACCTCCTCTAAAATCTAGTAGGAGAGGCTTAACCCCATCAAATGGGTACTCAAAATGAAGCTCTAAGCCAGGGCTATCCAATGGTACCAGCCAAACTGAGCTAGCACCAGTATTACTTGAGTTATGGTCAAATTCAGACCAAATAAGGGTGAACAAAACATTCACCTCTCATCTAACTTTTACAGTTTTAGTGTGAGATACCTGAAGTGGGGTCTTTTTGGAAAGAGCACAATCAGGGCTATCTGATGGTGCCATCCATTTCCTCATAACTCAACTACAACAGAAGTTATTGGCCAAACAAGCTTAATACAGCTTTTGACCAGACCACGCCAATGTACAAAAATACTTGTACATGGGATAACTTTGTCATATTTAATGATAACCATGTCAAGTTGGGTACCATTGTGTAGAGCCCATACAGAGCTATTCAATGAACCAACGTTGAGCTTGATATCTCAAAAACTGACAGAGTTATGACCATTTTAAGGTCAAAATCCCACCTGCTGTCAGATACAGCCTTACCACGGGATAATATCCCATAACCATGAATATGAGGTGTCAAATAGACGAAGAAGCATGTTTTTACTTCAATACCTCATATGTCAGTCAATACTGGGGTCCCATACAGTTTCTGTACAGCATTCTACGCGTCATACACGTCAGAATCAGGCTGTGAGGTCCCCAGATGAAAATTTTCACCCTGTATTGGTGAAAACTGCCCAGATGTGGTTTCAAAACCACATCTGAGCCCAATACAGGGTATACAGGCTGTTTGCAAACCACAAGCCTGTCATAGAGAGTGAAAAATCTTCACTTCCTCTACGTGGAAAGGTCTAGCAGCCTTTCCACCCCAATTTCAGGATAAAAGGAGGGCTTTTCACAGCCAAAATCCTCTCCTCATCCTGCTCTTGAATAACCTATGTAGTAAACTGTCAAAAACAGTTTTACTCTTGGTTAAATAATCAGGTATAATTATAATCTTTAATTATTGTAGACTTTATTATTGTAATCCAACAGATAAAGCCTGCACCCAGGGTTCTCAATAGCGCTCACCACCACTATTTCTCAATAGTAGAACCCTTTTATCTTATCATAACCTTTATAAATCTTTTTTTAAATCATTTTATGTCGTGTCACATACACAGTTAAAGTTGTAATTAGCCTAGTTATACCTTTATCATAGTATCATCCTGACAGAATTAGTAAAGGATGTGACCACCAATATTCACTGACAGGAAAAGAAAGAAAAGATGAGGTTCTAAATAACTGACTTAATAATATCAGTATTCACTTAACCAAAATGAAGAGATAAAGAAAGATAAAATAAAATCAAAATATATTAATTAACTGGGGGAAACTCCCCTGGCTCAAAGGAGGCTGGTATATGTAAAAGGTTGAGAGCTTGACTCCTTCAGGCTGACAGCTGATCTTTATTAAATCATGAAATCTGTGTTGATTGTCTAATGGAATGTATACCTTGCCCAAATGAGAATTGAACTGGTTGGAAGGAGCTTCCCATGGTGTATCATGGAAAATACAGGTATTGATTAATCCAGACTTTATTGAATGAATGTGGTGGCCAAGGTTGATTAATGGAGCATTGACACTTGAAAAATTGTTTTGGAACTGCCTCTTGAGTATCCCTTGAAAATGGACTGCCAGTATTCCCTTGGAGGAATACTGTGAAGGAGAATACCCAATGACTGATTGATGGTGTCATTGGTATTTGACAGTGACACCTTTCCTTGAGCCTTGATTAATCCTGTGGATGACATGATGTCTTTATGACTTACAGAATGTTGGAATAACCATCTGATATGGGCACCATTGGATTTATTGTGAAAGAAGATGCATAATGGTGTATAACACCATTTATGGCACTTTTGGTTATTAAAGGATGAAAGTGTCCAAAGGTCTTGAAAGAGTGCTAGGAGTATCATGCTGTCACATGGTGGAATTTGATCTACAGCTTTCCAGTATTAACTGGTCTTTCAACTGGTTTAATAGCCTTTTTGGCAAGAGTTCCCTTTACTGAGGTCTGGAAGACAGCATTGTGACAATAAACCAGTCACCAATGTCATGGGCTCAATTCTGGTTGGACACAAGAGGTGATCCCAATCAAACAACCAGACATTGCTGGGTTTTCCGCTTCATTGGCATACAAGGTTTCCACCCCTTGGAGGTTCCTTTTAGGCTCCTGTTGTGACTCATGTAACTCCATAAGGGTGAAATGGGTAATACCATCAGCTACATGCACTTCAGGATGAAGTACTCTAAACACAAGGTTAATGCCGCATGGTGGAATGTGATCTACAACTTGCCAGTATTAACTGGTCTTTCAACTGGTTCAATAGCCTTTTTGGCAAGAGTTCCATTTTCTGAGGTCTGGAAGACAGCATTGTGACACATGCCTCGAAATTTGGTTTGGGGTGTCTTCAGAGTTTCCAAAGTGATTTTGAGTGTTTTGGCCAAAACAGGCTCATACAGTGTTAAAACTGTATTTGTTCAAAATGTAAAAATCTGGAAATTAAGCACCAAATGGCCTAATATGGACATTTGGGCATATATTCCCATGTAACGTGGAAAAATGGTAGAAAAAGGCTGTATGAACCAAAATTCACAAACCTGTATTTAAAGTTTAAAAGGGAAAATACAGGCTTTTGGCCTTTATTTTCCTTGTTTACTGGAAAATAACTGGAAGTTCCCAAAAGCAAAGAATGGCCAGGAGGGGATTGATGATGGTCAAGGGGCCAAGCTGGCCTCAGATGGTGAAATGGCCAGAAAAGGCCAATTTGGCCAAGGATGATGGATATGGCCAAATTTTCTTAAATTTGATATGGCATTGATATGCCATATGGAGGTCCACGAGAGTGATTGCCATGGTTGTGACAGTATCCCCACCTCAAAATGGTGAGTTTCTGAGCACCAATACAAGGTAAAGCCTGTTTGGGCTATTTGTAAAGAGTTCTGAGAGAGGGATAAGGAGTAGTTCTTTTGATAAATAGAATTGATACTGATATTGAAATGTATGTATATGAGGGGGGACTTGCTTGATCTTCTTTTGACATTGACTTCATGGTTGATGATGAAAATGAATGATTGATGATATCAGGTTGAGTCTATGATAAAGAGGTAATAAATCTATTTAAACCTTTATGTATGACTTTGACACAGATAAAAAGTGTAAAAAAGGTTTAATTTAAGATAAAGATGGCTTTAATAATGAGAATTAGTGGTGGTGAGCGCTGTTGAAAGCCCTGGGTGCAGCTTTACCTGTTGGGTTACAATAATCAAGACTACACTACTAAATTTTATAGTATAACCTGATTATTTTCCAAGATTATAGCTGTTTTTGACAGTTGTACTACATAGGAATTCAAGAGCAGGATGGAGATTCCTTTTCTGGCAGTGAAAAGGCCTCCTTTTATCCTGAAACGGGGTGAAAAGACTACTAGACCTTTTCATGTAGAGGAAGTGAAGGTTTTTCACTCTCAAGGACAGACTTGTGGTTTTCAAAAGGCCTGTATAGCCTGTATTGGGCTCAGATGTGGTTTTGAAACCAAATCTGGGAAGTTTTCACCTGTGAGCCTTTGAGATATGACCACATACCCAATAAGGTCACAAAAAGATTAAAGATAATTATACCTTTAATATAATTATATTAAAATGACTTAGAATAATTATACTTTGAAAATAATTACTTAAATATACAAAAAATACCATAAATTGGTACAAAAATTGGTTTAACTTAAAAACCAATGAATCAACATGTAAAATAAATTATACCATTGGATTCCCCATGGAAAAATACACATATACCATTTTTATGGCATATCTGTAAAGTCAATATTTAAGGAATTATAAGGTATAATACCTTATAAAAACCATAAAAACTTATTTATCTCAGAAACTAATGAAACAACATGTGAAATAAATTGTACCAGTGGATTCCCCACTAAAATCCACATATAAAACAATTAATAAGCTAATTCCCAAAATCAATACTTAAGGAATTATCCTGAATATATGCACTTTTTTGGTCAACGCATATATTCAGGGATCATAGCTAATATCTTCTAAACTATACATGCTAGAATGATGAACCAAAAATAAAGTTACCACGTAATTACTGTAAGAACACAGATATGAACTTTATTTTGCAAATTATAAACAAGGTTAAGACTTATGAGGAAATATTGATAAAAATCAACAGAGCTGTTGACCACTTTGTTGTGAAAGTAGTCCAAACTTAAAAAAAAGTATACAGTTGGATTCTACTAGCTTATTCGAGAAGAATGACGTAATTTTTATTATTAAATTCAGGGTATAACCCCCTGAAATCAAGGTTTGAAGTTTAAAATCTTGAATTTCGACAGAAAAGATGAGTTACAAGAAAAATCATCAAAATTAGAGTTTTGATGATATAATGAAAAGCTCTTGGCAGCATAATAAGGTTATGTCAGGCTATCAGAATTCACTCTCTGAATTGCTGTAGCGTGAAAAACTTAAAAGTTATTGAGGTTCAAAGTTTGAGCTTAAATTGAGCTGTTATGATCACATACTGTAACCTTAAATTAAGTTTAACAGTCTTAAGAGTGATAAAATTGGTGAATACTATTAGTTTATGATTAAAACTAATAAAATCCACGAAATTTGGGGTTCTTCCAAGCCTCTGATGTCATCAAACTTAGAGTTACAGTGATAACTCTAAATAATGGTGTAATAATGATGCAATATGGTTTGATCATGATGTAATCACCCTCAAACCTTAAAATATTGATCAATTCCAGTGGATATGATCAGTACACGTCTACTAGAAGCCTGTTGGACTCTAGGAGGGAGGTATTTACTATAAATAGAGCTCTTTTTACTCTATTTACCCCTCAGACGCATCAAAAACATTAAATCAATTAAATCAAAGGTAATTTCTTTATTCTTTATATATAAAAGCATTATATTATTAAAGACCAAAGACCTCCTTGCTATAATCATCTATTTTGACGTGATTAAATCATTTATTTAATTGTTTTTGTTAAAAATCTCTATAAAACTCATTTCCACGTAAAAATCCAGAATAATTTGTAATTTTCTTTATTTTTATTGTAAATACAATTTGAAAAGGTTGTATTTATATTTTTTTGGCGTAAAATACTTCAAAATTATTATATTAAGTGTTAAAAGTAGGTTATTTTCTCTTATTATAATAATTTCTCTATTATTACTCTCTTAATAATTCTTTAATTAATATAAATAGTATTTATATTAATTCATAACTTTAATATTAGTAATATTATTGTTATTAATTGTTTTTTATTAATAAAAAACAATTTTTTACGCCTTTATTATTTGTTGGTAACAATAATAAAGAGCTGTTCAAATATATTAATTATCTTATATTAATATATTTATTTATTATATTATATTTTTATAATATAAATTATATTATTATATTTATTTAATAATATAATTATTTTACGCCATAATAATAATAATTATTTATTATTATTATATTTTTAATCTTATTTATTCAATTCATAAGGACATTCAGAGTACAATAAGTAATAAATTAGTAATTTTTACTTATTGTTTCATAGTCAAACCTTACATTTGGGGGCCTGGCCGTGATATTTACTTAAAAGACCTTTAAAAAGATTCTATTTGGGTTTATCCAATAATAAATTATATTTATAATCATAAAATTATATAATAATTTTATATTTTATTGATTTTAAAAGCTATTGAGGCATTTGGAAAGCAATTGTACTGTCTTACACGTGGTTTTTCACATCCTTAGACTTGCAAGAACTTTCTTTGAGTGACTCTAGTGATTAAAAGAGATATTTTATAAATTAAAAATAATTTTTATTATAATTTAATTTTATAAGAATCATATTTATTTTTTATCTTATTCCTTAAAAATAAAAAATATATAAAAAATATTAAAAAACATTAAAAACCAATAAAAAAGTTATTTTTATTCATTTTTATTCATTTCTTTATTTATTTCAATTTTTCAAAGATATAAAAGCAATTTCTACGTGGAAAATTGCCATATCTTGCCAAAAATAACACTTATTATAAAAAGACTTATATTTATTTGTCTTTTTTAGTGTTTGAAGATAACCCAACAGAAGACAACCAAGCTACTGTTGAGAGATTGGTGGAAGAAACTTGTCAAAGCTCTCCAACACCAGTTATCACCAAAAGAAAGAAAGCTAAGAAATTAGACTTTCCAGGGCCCACCATTCAAGACTCTGAAGGTGAGCACCTCTTTTTTAAATTTGCCATAAAAGAATTTTATTCTAAAATACTTTTATTTTTTCTTATTCTTTAATTATGACTACCAGAAGAGGTTCCCAATACTCCATCCAATCAGATGGAGCTGGACTCAGAAGTAGAATTGATCCCTCAAAAGGGAAAAGAAAGGGCAATATCCCCAGTGAAACAGAATCCACACAAGGAAGTGCCTTATCCCAAAGGCAAGTCCCAGAAATGCCCATGATATCTGAGCCTGAATTGGAACTAAGTATGAGTAACTCAAACAGGTACAAATCACATTCAGAGGGCTCAAATAGACATCTACATGAGCCAGTACAAGCAGTATTGCACAGTGTACAAGGACAAAGACTGGGAAATGCTGCCTCAAATACACCAAGGAGTGATGAACTCCTGGCACATCCTGAAAAAGTTCCTCAAAGAGGAGGAGATAGTGAAATACTCCAATGGATGGAATCCACTGTCATCCAAACCTCAAATCAAAAAAATCAAGGATTATCATGCCAAAAAGAGGGAGGCAACCAAGGAAGAAGCCCCAGTAGCTTCTACCAGCAAGCCTCAAGCCAACCCACTTCCCCAAGAAGGGAAGAAGAACAAGAAAAAGCATTGGAGGAAACCATATTCCCCAAGCTACAGAATCCCAAGAATCCAAAAGGATGCCATGGACAATGTTTTCAACATGGCCAGAACCTTGATGGAATTCAAGGACAAGGAAGAGCAAAGAATGAGACAACCTCATTTCCCAAAGAAATAACCTTGTCCAAAGATGTTGTAAATACTTTAACAGAAATTAAAAATAGTATATTACCTCTAAAAGAAATTAAAGACAGTTTATTATCACTACAAGAAATAAAGAACAATTTATCTTCTTTAACAAAAATTGTTGTGCAAAACAAGAAAGAAATTGACAACATTAAGTCTATTGTTGAAAATAATAAACCAAAGAATTTAATTGACAATACTCAAAAATTAATACAAGGACAACAAGAATTGTATAAATACATAAAAGATATCAAAGACAAGACTTTGACAATCAATTATGATGTAAGTATTGACAATCTTACAGAAAAATTAAATAAATTAAGTATTTCTGTAGAAAAATTTGAAGAAAAGACTTCATCACACCAAAAATTACTTTTGGACCATGTGGAAAAAAGTGATGAAGCAAGAATGCATCTGAAAGATGATATTCAAAGTGAAATAAGGCTTATTACAGAAAAAATGGATAAAATTAATGAGGCTAATTTAAATATGCCAAAATTATCAACACCATTTTCTCATATAAGAAGCCCTGTTAAAACAAAAGAGGAATTGTCAAATTCTTTCATAACAGACTTGAGTCATCAAGACAATAACCAAGTCTTAATGAAGGAAGCACCTCAATTGAAGGAATGGCCAACATTCACAGGAGAAGGTGAATATGACCACATGTCATTTATTAAAACAATTGACATGTTACAAGAAGACTATGCCATACCAGATGAATTAATCACTGCAAGATTACACTCATTGTTTGAGAAATCTGCAAAAAGATGGTATTATGGCATAAGACAAACAAATGGTAAAAATACCTGGTCTTGGTGGAAACAAGAAATAATCACCAAGTGGGCAAATGATTCCTGGAGGTATAAGATAGAAAATGCATTTGAAAACTCTTTCTTTGACCCAGAAAAAGATAAACCTTTAACTTGGTTCCTAAAACAAGTTGAAAGGCTTAATGCACTGTACCCAGAAATGTCACAGAAGATGGTGCACATGAAAATACTTAAAAAATGTGGAGGGGAACTAGAACATGCCCTAAGAAGCAGGTGCATAGAACCATGCTCCACAGAAGAGTATATAAATGCACTAGAAGATATAGTGACAAGAACAAAAATTGGCAGGACTTGGAAAAAATTGGACATTAAAAGCCCAAATAAACCATTTATCAAAAAAGATAAATCAAAAGAATCCTTTAAGCCCAATACATCCAACAATAATGAGCAAAGAAAATGCCATAAATGTGGAGGTATTGGACACTTAGCCAATAATTGCCTTAAAAAAGGAAAGATTAATGAAATTGTGGAAACAGAAAACCACAATGACAAAGAAGAGGAATCAGACTCTGAAAAAGAGACAGAAGAGTCAGAAAGCTCTGAGAGTGATGAAATCAATATAATTAATGCACAAATTAATAATATTGATATAATTTATGAAGTACTGGATGTTAACTCAAACTTGCCACAAGTTGGGACATCTGACACAAATCTAACAAACATACAAGATGCCAAAATGTATAGAACCAAACCTGCAAGAGGAATGGGATATACAGCTGGAAAATCAAGTATTAGTATTGTTATGGTTGATAACCAAGAAGGAAAGGTTAACTTGGATACAGGAGCATATTGCACTTGTGTTGGCAAAAGTTATTTAAAAACCATTGTCCCAGACTGGCAAGAAAAACTTATGCCAATACAAGGTGTCAAATTTAGTAGTGCAAGTGAGAGCATGAAGCCCCTTGGAATAATTGATTTAACACTAATTTTTCCTCATCCCTCACAATGTGTCAGAATTAAAGTAGAGTTTGTAGTAATGGACAACTGTACTAGTAATCATTTCATACTTGGGAATGACTACTTATCAATCTATGGTATAGATATCTCCAACCAAAAGGATAGATATTTTACCATAGGAGATAATAAAAGACAAAAGTTTGGATTCTTAAATAACAAAAAACAAATCACAGTTATTAAGAAGGAGGAAAAAATTCCAGAAAAAGAACTTTTTATATCTGAACAACTCAAAGAGGCAGAATTCAATCAAGAATTAACAGAAAAAATGAAAGAAAAATTGATTGACCTCTTATTTAAGTATAAAAATGCCTTTGCAACTGACAAAGAGCCACTAGGTGCCATAATTGGACATGAAGTGGATATAATTCTTAATGTAGAAAAACCTTACCCACCTTTATTAAGAAGACCTGCTTATCCAGCCAGTACAAGAGCTAGAGAAGCCCTAGAGGTGCACATTAAAGAATTAATGGACCTTGGAGTATTAAGAAAGGTTGGACATAATGAACAAGTAGAAGTTACTACACCTGTCATTATAACTTGGCATAATGGAAAATCAAGGATGGTAGGAGACTTCAGAGCCCTGAATACCTATACCATTCCAGACAGATATCCAATACCCAGAATCCATGAGACATTGACCCAATTGTCACAAGCTAAGTTCATCACAGCTATGGATGCTCTTAAGGGTTTTCATCAGAATGTCTTAACAGACAATGCCAAGAAACTACTAAGAATAATAGTCCATTGTGGAATCTTTGAATACTTAAGAATGCCATTTGGGATAAAAAATGCACCTTCCCATTATCAAAGAATGATGAATACCATATTTCCTGAAGAATTATCAGAAGGATGGTTAATAATCTACATTGATGATATCATAGTTTGCTCAGAAACTTGGTAAAATCACCTGACAAGACTAGAAAGGGTACTACAGAAAATAGTCCAAGTAAATATGAAAATTTCATTGAAAAAATGTCATTTTGCATATAGTGAATTAAAAGCCCTAGGACATGTAGTATCTGGCCTTAGTCTAGGCATAGACAAAAATAAAGTAGCAGCAGTACTACTTAAGCCAATGCCTCAAACCAAAAAAGAAATGCAATCATTTCTAGGATTTGCTGGTTACTATAGACAGCATATAAAGGACTTTGCAAAGATTGCTAAATCCTTGTATAAGCTATGTGACCAACAAACAGTCTATGAGATGACAGAAGAAAGAGTCAAGGCATATGAAGAATTGAAAAATTCCTTAACAAATGCCCCATTTCTTCTGATGCCAGATTGGAAACTACCCTTCAAACTGTACATTGATGCTTGTGGAGAAGGACTAGGTGCTGCACTTCACCAAACACAAATTATCAATGATAAACCAGTGGAAGGACCAATTTGTTTCATTTCAAGACAGATAAAGCCAACAGAAGCAAGGTATGGAGCAAGCCAAATGGAATGCTTATGCCTAGTATGGGCTTTAGAAAAACTGCATTATTATTTGGATGGCACAGTATTTGATGTAATCACAGACTGTAATGCTGTGAAATCACTATTAAATATGAAGACTCCAAATAGACATATGCTGAGATGGCAAATTGCTATCCAAGAATATAGAGGAAATATGACTATTGTTCATAAATCTGGAAATATTCATAAGAATGCAGATGGTCTCAGTAGATGGGCTCTAGCAAATACCCCTGACAATCCAGCATGGGTACCACAAGAGGAGCACCATATAGAAGGAATATGTGTTACAGACATTGGCACAGAATTCTTTAACCAAGTTAAAGAAAGCTATAAGACAGACAAAAATTGCCATATCTTAAGCCAACTTCTAATGAAAGACTGCAAAGATCCATCACTTTCATCAAAACTAGATGAAATATGGAAAAAGGCATATGATGAAGGAAGATTTCACCTCCTTGATGGAATCCTTTACCATAGAACAAAACACACATGTGTTATGGCCTTGACAGATAGAACACTAATAAACACTATTTTACATGAGTGTCATGATAGTGTTGCATCTGGACATCTCTCAGAAGATAGGACACTAGAGAGGGTGAAAACCTGCTCTTGGTGGCCAAATTGGAAGAAAGATGTTGCAGAGTACTGCCAAACCTGTGACAGATGTCAAAAAGCCAACAGAGCCACAGGAAAGAAATTTGGAATGATGATCCAAATCCAAGAACCAAAATCCCCATGGGAAATAGTTCATATGGATTGGGTAACAGCCTTACCTCCAGGAGGAGACAGGAGTTATAATGCATGCCTAGTATTAGTTGACAGGTACAGTAAAACTCCCATGTTCCTACCATGTCATAAAGATGACACAGCTATGGATACAGCCATAATGATATGGAATAAAGTCATTAGCCACACAGGCTTATTCCAAAATATTATAAGTGACAGAGACCCAAAGTTCACTTCAGCATTATGGACAAATCTCCATAACTTGTTTGGGACAAAGTTATCATTCTCAACAGCTTATCACCCTCAAACTGATGGTTTAGCAGAAAGAATGATACAGACCCTAGAGGATATGATCAGAAGATTCTGTGCTTATGGGCTAGAATTCAAAGATTCTTATGGTTTTACCCATGATTGGTGTACACTAATACCAGCACTTGAACTGGCATATAAGACATCAATCCATTCTTCTACTGGCAAAACACCAGCAATGCTAGAGAAAGGTTGGAATCCAAGACTTCCTTATGACACCCTCAAAAAGGACTTAGTGGATATACATCCAACAGCAAGAAGTTTCAAGATAATGCTTGACAAAGCAAGACACCATGCAAACAAGTGCATGCAAGATTATTTTAAATATGCAAAAGAAAGATGGGATAAAAGTCATAAGCCACCTGATTTCAAAATAGGGGACTTGGGTTTAGTATCAACCCTTAATTTCAATAACATAAAAGGCCCAAAGAAATTGAAAGATTCCTTTGCAGGACCATTTATGATAAAAGCACTTCATGGACCCAATGCTGTGCAATTAGAGCTCACAGGTGAACTAATGAACAAACACCCAACTTTCCCTGTAAGTCTGATAAAACCTTACAGTTCAAGTGACAAGGAGTTATTTCCACTAAGAAATAAACCCCCACTTGAGATTCCCCCCTTGGAGGAAGGAGAGGAAAAGAAAATAGTAAAAGTCCTTAAAGAAAGAAGGACAAGAAACAAAAAAGAAAGGGAATACCTTGTAAGGTATAGAAATTCAACTCAAGAAGATGAATGGCTACTTGAGAAAGATATAACAAATGCTGATAAACTACTAAGAAGGTTCAGACATGAAAGAAAGCCTGAAAAATAGAAAAGTTAAGCATTATTGAGCTTCAAGACTAAACAAAGTCTAATGAAGAGGTAGGACAGTGGATGATACCCTAATCACTTATATCAGATTGTGGTACAATCTTTTTTGGTGGTAGGGATTGTGAGCCTTTGAGATATGACCACATACCCAATAAGGTCACAAAAAGATTAAAGATAATTATACCTTTAATATAATTATATTAAAATGACTTAGAATAATTATACTCTGAAAATAATTACTTAAATATACAAAAAATACCATAAATTGGTACAAAAATTGGTTTAACTTAAAAACCAATGAATCAACATGTAAAATAAATTATACCATTGGATTCCCCATGGAAAAATACACATATACCATTTTTATGGCATATCTGTAAAGTCAATATTTAAGGAATTATAAGGTATAATACCTTATAAAACCCATAAAAACTTATTTATCTCAGAAACTAATGAAACAACATGTGAAATAAATTGTACCAGTGGATTCCCCACTAAAATCCACATATAAAACAATTAATAAGCTAATTCCCAAAATCAATACTTAAGGAATTATCCTGAATATATGCACTTTTTTGGTCAATGCATATATTCAGGGATCATAGCTAATATCTTCTAAACTATACATGCTAGAATGATGAACCAAAAATAAAGTTACCACGTAATTACTGTAGGAACACAGATATGAACTTTATTTTGCAAATTATAAACAAGGTTAAGACTTATGAGGAAATATTGATAAAAATCAACAGAGCTGTTGACCACTTTGTTGTGAAAGTAGTCCAAACTTAAAAAAAAGTATACAGTTGGATTCTACTAGTTTATTCGAGAAGAATGACGTAATTTTTATTATTAAATTCAGGGTATAACCCCCTGAAATCAAGGTTTGAAGTTTAAAATATTGAATTTCGACAGAAAAGATGAGTTACAAGAAAAATCATCAAAATTAGAGTTTTGATGATGTAATGAAAAGCTCTTGGCAGCATAATAAGGTTATGTCAGGCTATCAGAATTCACTCTCCGAATTGCTGTAGCGTGAAAACCTCAAAAGTTATTGAGGTTCAAAGTTTGAGCTTAAATTGAGCTGTTATGATCACATACTGTAACCTTAAATTAAGTTTAACAGTCTTAAGAGTGATAAAATTGGTGAATACTATTAGTTTATGATTAAAACTAATAAAATCCACGAAATTTAGGGTTCTGCCAAGCCTCTGATGTCATCAAACTTAGAGTTACAGTGATAACTCTAAATAATGGTGTAATAATGATGCAATATGGTTTGATCATGATGTAATCACCCTCAAACCTTAAAATATTGATCGATTCCAGTGGATATGATCAGTACACGTCTACTAGAAGCCTGTTGGACTCTAGGAGGGAGGTATTTACTATAAATAGAGCTCTTTTTACTCTATTTACCCCTCAGACGCATCAAAAACATTAAATCAATTAAATCAAAGGTAATTTCTTTATTCTTTATATATAAAAGCATTATATTATTAAAGACCAAAGACCTCCTTGCTATAATCATCTATTTTGACGTGATTAAATCATTTATTTAATTGTTTTTGTTAAAAATCTCTATAAAACTCATTTCCACGTAAAAATCCAGAATAATTTGTAATTTTCTTTATTTTTATTGTAAATACAATTTGAAAAGGTTGTATTTATATTTTTTTGGCGTAAAATACTTCAAAATTATTATATTAAGTGTTAAAAGTAGGTTTTTTTCTCTTATTATAATAATTTCTCTATTATTACTCTCTTAATAATTCTTTAATTAATATAAATAGTATTTATATTAATTCATAACTTTAATATTAGTAATATTATTGTTATTAATTGTTTTTTATTAATAAAAAACAATTTTTTACGCCTTTATTATTTGTTGGTAACAATAATAAAGAGCTGTTCAAATATATTAATTATCTTATATTAATATATTTATTTATTATATTATATTTTTATAATATAAATTATATTATTATATTTATTTAATAATATAATTATTTTACGCCATAATAATAATAATTATTTATTATTATTATATTTTTAATCTTATTTATTCAATTCATAAGGACATTCAGAGTACAATAAGTAATAAATTAGTAATTTTTACTTATTGTTTCATAGTCAAACCTTACATCACCAATACAGGGTGAAAATTTCCATCTGGTGACCACACAGCCTGATTCTGATGTGTATGACACGTTGAATGCTGTACGGAACCTGTATGGGACCCCAGTATTGAATGAACTATGAGGTATTGCAGTAAAAACAAGCTTCTTCATCTGTTTAACACCTCATAATCATGGTTATGGGATATTATCCCATGGTAAGGCTGTATTGTCCAAACTGTGGAATTTTGACCTTAAAACAGCCATAGCTTTTTCAATTTTTGAGATATCAACCTCAAAATTGGTTTTGTGTGTAGCCCTTTATGTGTTCTACTCAATGGTACCTCATTTGATATGGCTATCATTAAATGTAGCAAAGTTATGCCATGTACAAGCCTTTTGTACATATGTGTGTTTTAGGCAAAAAGCTGTATTGGGCTTGTTTGCCTTATAAAGTTTGTTCTAGATGAGATATGGGGAAATGAATGGCACCATCAGATAGCCCTTATTGTTCTCTTTCCAAAAAGACCCCACTTTAGGTATCTCACACTAAAGCTGGGGAAGTTAGATGTGAGGTGAATATTTTATTCACCCTCATTTGGCCTGAATTTGGCCATAACTTCTACAATACTAGTACTAGCTCAGTTTGGCTGGTACCATTGAATATCCCTGATTTGGAGATTGATCTTGAATACCCATTTGATGGGGTTAAGCCTCGTATTCTGTAAATCAGATGAGAGGTGAAAATTAAGTTTTATGCTCAGCAACAACTTTGAGCAGGAATAACTTTGTTATTCTTTTTCCTATGATTATGGGACTTGTATATTTGGAAAGGGGTGAGTTTCCTTTTTCCTTTGATACCTTTTGAGCTGATTTGGCTCAGATTCATTTTTTGGTGGTATCTTGGCTATACGCTTGATTTATGGTATTTGGCTGTCATGCTTGTGCTCTGGTTTTGAGTCACAGGCTGACAGATGATCTTTTTTAAATGAATATTTGATGTGATAAAAATATATAAAAGAATGAGAATTAAAATAAGAGAAATAGAAAGAAGAAAAACAAAAATAAACAAGTCTTGAGGAGGTTCCAATCTTCATCACAGAGGTTGGTAATTGATTTTGCAATTTGCCAAGGACCTGGAAAAGAAATTTTGATGGCAGGTGCTCACAGAGTTTCCAAGGTGATGTTTTGACATATTTTAAGCCCCTCAGAGAAGTGCGAACCAGGAGAGGAACCTACAATTGGAAGTTATCACTCCCACCAGTGCCATAGATTGAACCAAATTGTTGAATGAATGAATCGGAAATGATAATGACTTGGAAAATAATTAAGAAAGGATGGTCCATTTCCCCAAGTGAAAATGGCCAATAGTTTGGAGTTGATGTTAAAATCCTGGCCAAAGATCTGTGTCCAAAGATTGCAGAGTGCTCACAAAGTGGCCAAGGTGATTCTTACCACAAAAAGGGTAAAATACCTCTCAAGATGCATACCAGGAGTTGGACTTACTTTGGTTAGTTACTCTCCCCACCAGGCACCATAAATAATCAAGCTCTTGAAGAATTGGGTCCTGGCTTATCAGGATATAAAGAATGAAAATCCTTAGCAAGTTCAGGAAACTTCTTGAGGTTTTCAGTTGGTTCCCAAGTGGATCTTTCTGGGTCTTGACTGAAACCTTTCTCATCCACCAAATACCACAATTTTTCTCTCTTAAGCTTTGAGTCCAGTATGTAAGTGAGTTTCCATTCCTCTTCTTCAATAATAATTGTAGTAGGAAGCACTTGATGGGGATCTGATATTTTTAATGTCTTGACTGGTTCAAGGAGGGAAATATAGAATGCTGGATGGATGTATTTTCATTGAGATGGTAGCTTGATATGGTAGTCATGAGTGCTTGATTTTTCCAAAATTGGAAGAGGAACCAACCATCTTTCAGACAGGCCTTTGGTGGGTCTAGTTGATTTGATTTTATTGGAGGGAAGCCATACCATTTCACCAGTATTTAAAAAGGTCCACCTGCTCTACTTTTTTCTGCATACCTCTTAAGCCTTTTGATGGGAGCTTCAAGTTCTCTCTTGAAATCTTGCTGTAGTCATTAGATGTTTGTCAATAACTTTCCAGCAGGAGTGTCTTGAGTAATGTGAACTGAGTCAAAATCATGATCTCTTCCATAAAGAGTGAAAAACAGTGATTGTTGTGTTGCAGAGTGGTCAGAGTTATTGTGAGAAAATTCAGCTAGAGGGAGCAAGGTGTGCCAATCATCTTGATGATAACTAACATAAATCAAAAGTTCCTGTTCTATTATCTGATTTACCTTCTCTGTCTGTCCATCAGTTTCAGGATGATAAGCAGTTGAAAGATCTCTTGAAATCCTGATCTTCTGATATAAATTTGTCCATAAAGAAGAAACAAAAAAGAGAGCCTCTATCACTTACAATTATTGAATGAAGTCCATGCTTTGAGAAAGTTTTCTTGATGAATAAATGGCCCAAATCCAATGAAATTATTGAGAACATTGTTGGACCAAAAACTGCCATTTTTGAGAATCTGTCCACTATGAAAAGGAGGGATTCAAAATAATTGGACAGTGGCAATTGAGTGATTAAGTCCATTGAAAGACAAATCCAAGGACCATTTGGAATTGGAAGAGGCTTTAGGAGTCCAAACTTCTTGTTATTAATATTTGTTTTTCTTGAACACTGTTGACAGTATTAAACATAATCCTTGATAAATTGAGTCATTCCAGACCAGTTAAAATCCCACTTGACTAGTTTGCGAGTCTTCTCTTGGCCAGGATGGACAGCTAGAGGAGAATTATGGCGCTTTTGAAGAATACTGAATTGAATTTTGGGGTCATTTGGGACCACCACCAAATCATTGAATAGAAGTTTGGAAGAGGAATCAAGAGAATAATCTTGGTAAGATTTACCTTTAACCTGATCTTGAAGCATATTTCTGTATTGAGAATCTTGCCATAATTCCTTCTCAATTGATCAAATCAAATTTAAAAATGATTCCACCTTGACTCCAAAGAATTTGGAGGCTTGAATTTCATCTTGCTCAATTATTTACTGATACTTAATTGGGTTCTTTCTGATTAAATCCTCCCCCCTCTCTGTTTAAACATCATCATCATGTGACAAAGCATCAGGGAGGGTTGCCAGGCAGCCAGGGTGGTAGGTGATTGTGAAATAAAATTCTGAAAGGAATTCATCCCAGTGGGCTTGAAAGCTAGTGAGAATCTTCAAGGACATGAAGTATTGAAGTGATTAGTGATTGGTGAGAACTTCAAAAGAGGAAGAAAGAGTGCAAAGGAAATCTCTCCAGCGCTTAAGAGCCCATACTATTCCAAGTAGTTCCTTGTCATGAATCTCATAATTGAGCTTTGCTGGAAGATGCTTGTGGCTATCAAAGTCAATTGGTTGTTACCCTGAGTCAGAAACCTAACTCAGTACAGCACCCAAGGCATAATCTGATGCATTTCCCTACAATGATGGTTAGAGAAGGATTGAAGAAGTGTTGAAAGCCTCTTTGAGCTGATGAGACTTTCTTAGAGATTCCTCATTGAGTGGAAAACATGAACATTTCTTGAGGAAATTTGTGAGTTAGCTAATATTCTTTGAATAATTCTTGACAAAGCAAGTGCTAGAATTTTGCAAAACCAAGAAATGATTGAAGATGCTTGAGGTTTCTTGGAGGAGGCCAATTGAGAATTTGCTGGACTTTTTCTTGGTGTATTTTGAGCCCTTCAGAAGAATCAAAATAACCTAAATATTCCACACTTGAGAAATGAAAGAGGCACTTGGACATCTTATTAAAAACATCATTGGCCCTGAGTCTGGAAAGAACAGTGGAAAAATGATTGACATGTTCTTCCTCAGACTTGGAAAAAACCATAATATAATCTAAATGAACAAATACATAAACATCTAGTATATCAGACAACATATCATTGACAATATTTTGAAAAGAGGCAGGAGAATTTCTGAGCCTAAATGGCATAATCAAGTACTCATAAGTTCCATATTTAGTTCTAAAAGCTGTCATATTTTCATCAAATTCCTTGAATCTGAGAAGGTTATATGCACCACGCAAACAAGTCTTTGAGACTATAGAATAAACATTGAAAACAGTTAGAAGCTGATTCATAGGAGGAACAGTATATTTGTTCTTCCAAGTAACAGCATTGAGTTTGTGGTAATGAACACACAAATGGATGCCAGAATCGTTCTTTTTTGATAAAGAGGACCGGTGCTCCTGTTGAAGAGGATCTTGGCTGGATGAAACCTTTCTCTATATTCTCTGAAATGTAGGCCCTGAATGTATCTGACTCTTGCCTTGATGAAGAGTAGATCACCCCAACTGGAGGTAGAGACCCCTCCAGCTTGATATGATGATCACAGGCATGGTGAGGAGAAAGTTTCTCTTATTTCATCTTGGAGAATCAATCCAAATATCTTTTATAAGAAGAAGGAACAACCTTCATCACAGTTCCTATTTCTTGTGGCTCTTCCCCTTCGTCCCACAACTCCTCCAGGGTGACATAATAAGATGAAGTAGGAAGGTCCACATTCCAAAGGAAGAGAGGAAGTGAAGATACAGAATTATCTTCTCCAACATTTTGAATCTCTTTGAATACTTCATCTCTAGATGATAGTTATGAATTGTGGGAATTAGAAGAAGGAATATGTACAGAAGATGGAAATGATGGTGTTCTCTAATCACCACCCAGAGCTTCACATGATTTGGTAGAAGAAAGGTCATTACTTAAAGATTTGGAAGGATCAGAACTAAAGGTGATCAGCCCTTGCCTCCAATTAATAGATGAATTAAAATTATTAAGAAAGTCAAAACCAAATATGAGGTCTTCTCCCTTGGCAGTACCAATGACTCAAAAGTACCATTAAAAACTTGGGAAGTATGAAAGCTCAACAATATATTTAGTATAGTGATTCACAAATAGAGAAGGGGACCCAATAAAGTCCAAGATAATAATAGAAATCTTCTCTGGGAGCTTGGACATGCTCAAAGAATACTTTTGAACAAACTACTTTGCAATAAATGAGTTTGTAGCACCTAAATCAGTGAGAATACTGTAAAACACATCAGAGAGAGAAGAAAAAACAAAAAATTTAAGAGAATTTTTGACACCAATATTCAGAATACACAATTGTTCTCTGGTGAAAAAAAGTGAAGACCATTGAACACAACAGGATCTTCACTCAGGCTTTTCCCAGGCTGGGAAATTTCCTGATGGTTGGGCAAGCTGGTTTTGAGGACTTTTGAAACAAGCCTCATGACTATTCTTCCCACCGTAATAGGCACACAAGCTCTCCTTGACTCTTCTTCCATTTTCAGAATCCATCAACTTGAATTCCCTATCAACCAAAGCAGAATGGGGCTTGACCCTCTTCTGAAAATGACAATTCTTCTTCTTTTGATTTGAACTTGAATAATTTTGAGGATGAGAAGAAACTTACTTTGAGGCTTCAGGATTCTTCTCTTGAAAATCAGTCTTCTTCTTTTGCCTCTCATGGTACCTGGTATCAAGCTCCAGGGTAATTTCCATTAAGTCTTGAAGATAATAAATTCTTGAAAGATGGGAGGCCAATTGATCCAGAATCCTGGAGGGGAATCGCTTCCCAAAATGATGGATGAGATCTCTTTCACCCCAATCTCAACTTCTTGAGACTTTAATTCTAAAATCAGCAATCTACAACAATGAATTTTCACCTTCTTTCATTCTTAAGGCATCCAACTCGGCTTCAGCTTTTCTGACTTCATTTGGGTATCCATAAAGGCAAAGAGTTGAGATTCAAATAATTCCTAATTATTGAGAAGGTATGCTGGATCCTGATTGGTGAGATTGGAAATACAAGGCTCAATCCATTTTTCAGCCCTGCCAATGAGAAATGAAGTGGCATAAAGAGATTACTTTCTGTCTTGAGAGAAATTTTCCTGATCATTATAGAAGATAAGTTGACAATACTGGGTGAAGCTTTGTAGTTTGAAGGGTTAGGGCCAATAAAAGCAGTCTGGGTCCTTCATAGATGAAGCTGTGAAGGCTGGTGGCCTTGAGTATTCAGAGGATTAAGCTGTTGAATATTGGCCATAATTTGAATCATCTTCTGCATAATGACCAATAGAGATGGCTCAGATTGATGAGAGACAGGCTGATACGGCTGGGCTAGAGTTGGCCCCCAGGACCTTGAGATTCCACCACAGGAGCAGGAACACCTTCAGTACCATCAGACCCTTCCTCTTCATTTTCTACACCAGGACCTTTGAACGTGGTCCTTGAAAGTCCTGGAAGTCTGCAAACTACTCCTGAAGATGAACTTGATCTTCTTTTCCCTCTTCCTTCCTTCCAAATTTGGTCCTCTGTCTGTCTGGGCCATCAGTTGAGTAACTGCTGGTGTAAGGTGTTGATATGAAACTTTGATTAAAAATCAAGTACTTTTCCTGTCCTTAAGATTTGTATCAGGTAAAAATAAGATTCAAAATGTTAAGAATTAAAATTTTCAAAAGAAAACACACCAATTTTATTTTTTCAACTTTATAAGTATAAAACAATAATATTATTAAGATTTTTTTTCTTACAAACAATAAATATTTATCCAAAAATACTTTACAGGAGATTTTTAAGGCTACAAAAGAAGTTTCTTCAAGAAAAATTCCAATTGAAATTAATTGAGCAAAGGCCACAAGAAATTAATATACAAAAATAGTCTTGGAAAGGAATATTAAAGAGAAAACACGCCCAAAAGTAACCAGAGTTAATTTGGAAACAAAGTGACAAGGTTAACAGTGATGAAAGATGCTTTAATTCACTTGTGGGGTGGTTGAAGGGTAAAAATGATTATAATGATCTTTCCACTTGTTTAAAAGGTTTAAAATAAGAATAAAATGGTAGTTGGAATCTATTATTGATTGGCTTAATGGCTCTTAAACTAATTATAAAAGGAAAAGAATCTAACATGAAGAGAAAAGTGGGGCAAAGAAGACATTCTTTTATAGCCACCAGTTCTCTTAGTCCAAAAGTAAAATTTACTCTTTTCAGTCTTTGAAAGCATTCTGACAACTGTAAGGTGTGGATATGAGGCTTTGATTGAAAATCAAGTACTTTTCCTGTCCTCAAAATTTGTATAAGGTAAACTTATATTAAAAATATTATGAAATAGTATTGTTAAGAGAAAACACACCAAATTTATTGTTTTTAGCTTTATAATAATAAAACAATAATAATATAAAGGTTCATTTTTTTACTAACAATAAAAAATTATCCAAAAATACTCTACAAGAGATATTTAAGGCTACAAAAGAAATTTCTTCAAGAGAAATATCAATTGGAATCAATTGAGCAAAGAACTGCAAGAAATCAACTAAATAAAAAAGTCTTTAAAAAGATTTTTAAAGATAAAACACACCCAAAATTGAGCAGAGTGAATTTGGAAACAAAATGACAAAGTTTACAGTGATGAAAGATGCTTTAATTCACTTATGGGGTGGTTCAGGGGTAAAAATTGATATAAGAGTTACAAACAATGATTATAATGATTTTTTCAAATGGTAAAAAGGTTTAAAATGATATGCAAAAGGTGGTTGGAATATTTTATTGATTGGTTTTAAAAGTGTTTAAACTAATTTTAAAAGGAAAAAATCCTAACATGAAGAGAAAAGTGGGGCAAAGAAGACATTCTTTTATAGACATCAATTTTTTTACTCCAAAATTAAATTTTACTCTTTCCAGTCGTGGAAAACACCCTGGAAGCATCAAAGCCAACTATGGCATCATTGAACCCTGGTTTAGACAAAAAAGGGCTGGCTTTAGCCATTTTAGACCCTTAAATCAGACATTACTATAGTAATACCTGGTCTAGAGCCTTCAAAGCACGTAAGAATGTGTTTAAGAGACGTAGAAACCGGTTAAAACTGCTTTTAGTAATATTTTTTAACTTAAGGGTAGTTTTACCCTCTTGGCCACAGTTAAAACTGCCCTGGCTGGTATCAAAACCTCATACTCAATTGAGTCACAGACCCTGTGACTCAATTTCAGGCCAAAAGTGATGAACTTTTTCATGGATTTTGACATCTCACACCTGTCAGCAAGGATTTTGGGGGTCTGGCTCACCCCTAGAGCAAGACTTCCTTTCCCCCCCCCCAAATTAATCTTTCCAGCTTTTCTTTCTTTAATTCCTCATCATGTATTATGCTTGGAATTTGCATATGTAATTCAATTGAATTTTACAATACAGTTACTGTAATGATTGACACCTCATATGTAAATTAAAGTTCACTTATGTAATACATACGCACGTTTTGACATTTCAATTGAAAATACTTCAATTCCTCATAACTTCTAAAATACACACAACACCTCAATTTTAACACAAAACTTGATGTGAATTAAATTAAGGCTTCAAGAATTTTCAACTTTTGTACAGAAAATACTAAAAACCTAATTTAAGCTTATTTAGAGCTGAGGTACAGAAATTTTACCCAGAGGTGACCCTACCTTATTTTTTATGAGGAGTCCAATGGTAAAAGAATTTTCATAAGTTTATTTGTAGGATAAGAAGTTATGATAATTTCTATTTAACTTTTTTCCAAAAATATTTTAATTTTGGTATTTTTTTTGAAAATTCATTTTTAATTAATTTTTTCAAGTAAAAATGTGTTTTCACAAATTTAAAATTCAATAAAATTTTATTCTTGAATTATAATTAAATTTTAATTTTTATATATAAATTTATATTTATATTTTATTTTTATTTTGCTAATATAAATCAATCTATTTTATTTATATTTATATCTTATTTTATTATTTGTGGTCTTTTGGGTATATGAAAATACCTCTATGGCTCACAACAGAAAAGCCAATTATGGCATCGTTGAACCCTTGTTTTAGCCATTTTTTCCTATTTTCAACCATTTTGTACCTTTAAATCAGCCATTGCTATAGTAATACCTGGTCTTAAGCCCTCAAAGCACGTCATAATGTGTGTAAGAGACTTCAAAACCAGTTAAAGCTGTTTTTACTATGATTGTTTTAACTTAAGGGTAGTTTTACCCTCTTGGAAACAGTTAAAACTTCCCTGGTTGGTATCAAAACCTCATCATCAATTGAGATACAGACCCTGTGACTCAATCACAGGCCAAAAGTGATGAGCGTTTCCATGGATTTTGACATATCAAGCCTTTCAGAAAGGAATTTGGGGGTCTGATTCTCCCTTAAAGCCAATATTCCTTTTTCACCCCAGAATCAATCTTTCCAATTTAATTTTTCTTTAATTCCTCATCATTTATTATACTTATAGTTTACATATGTAATTAAATTGAGTTTTTACAGTTCACAACTGCAATAATTGATACCTCATATGTAAATTGAAGCTCACTTATGTAATACACGTGCACATTCTGGCATTTCAATTGAAAATACTTCAATGCCTCATAGCTTCTAAACTACACACAACACCTCAATTTTAACACAAACATTTATGGTTAAAACCACATTTTAAGTTAAGTGAATTAAGTTTTTGCGGATTTTTAACCTTTTTACAGAAAATGCTAAAAACTTAATTTAAGCTTATTTAGAGTTGAGTTACAGAAATTTTACCCAGAGGTATTCCCAACTTATTGTTTATGAGTAGTCCAATGGTGAATTAATTATCATATTTTTATTAGTTGGATGAAAAGTTATAATAATTTTATTCAACTTTTTTCAAAAAATATTTTAATTTTAGTAATTTTGTTGAAAATTTATTTTTACTCAATTTTTTCAAGTAAAAAATGTGTTTTCCCAGTTTTAATTTTCCAAGTAATTTTTCTTTTAACTTACAATTAAAATTTTAATTTTTTATATGAATTTCATATTTATATTTTGATTTTTTATTATTAACATAAATAAATTTATTTTATTAATAACTGTATAATTTCTTATAATTTGTGGTCTTTTGGGTATATAAATATACCTTTAAGGCTCACAGCTGGGGTGCCATAAAGAGGAGCTCTTGAAGTTGGAGTTATAACAGCTTAAGCTCTGGCCTTAGATCCTGTCTTCCTTGCAGGAGATGAGTGTTGGACGGGCATGATTTTGAGGATAAAAATGGAATAAAATAATCAAAAATCAAAATTTGAAGGTTAAAGACTTGAGGCAATTCAAAAGGAAATCTTAAAGTCAAAATCAAAATCAATATGTTGAAGAAAATTCAATAAATCAAAATTGAAACTTCAGGTAAATCAATCAATCAAATTTCAATTGAAATCTTGAATTAAATAAGTCAATATATCAAATCAATCAAAATAAAAATCTTTCAGGAAAAACAAATCAATCAAATGAATTCTCAAGTAAAAATCAATTTATGTCAAAAAATGTTGATGTGAAAATCAGCAGGATCAATAAATATTCAGGTCAATCAGTTTTCCTGAAGTAAATATCAGTTTTATGTCAAATGAATCAATCAAATCAAATCAAGTTAATTATTCTTTAAAAATCAAATTCCTTGAATAATGAATAACAATGAATCTTGATGTGAAGAACATGTCTAAATAATTTTAATGAACAATTTGAAAATCAAATGAAAATAATACCTGAATTATGAATGAAATAAATTTGATTATTTTAATGAAGAATTTTAAGAGAAAACAAATAAAAGATGGGTAAGCTTTTAACTTTCAATAATGAAGAACAAATGAGAGAAAATTGAGAGGCTAAAATAAATCATGGAGCTCATAAGCATTAGAGTCATAATTTTGTTGAAATTAGTGGATAAATTGTTAAATAATGAATGAACAGAATTAAAAAAAGTAAGAGATTATTAATATAATGTCACAGGGGCTCTTGGAAAAAACAAGAGTGGTCTGGAACTCAGTAATCAGGTCACTCACTTGGCAGGCTCCAAAGATTGAAGAAGATAAAATAAAAGAAGAACAAATTTCTCTAAGAAATATGCAAGTACAATATGAGAGGTAATAAGAGAAAAGGTAGCCAAATTGTCAAAGAGCCAACCAAGTAAGTCCTCAATAACCGTTTCAACCTGCCAGAATGAACAATGTAATTAGTAAAGGATATCACCACCAATATCCACTAACAGGCAAAGAAAGAAAAGAAGAGGTGCTAAATGACTGACTTCATAATATCAGTATTCACTTAATCAAAATGAAAATATAAAGAAAGATAAAATAAAATCAAAATATATCAATCAACTGGGGAAATCCCCCAAGGTTCAAAGGAGGCTGGTATATGTAAAACGTTGAGAGCTTGACTCCTTCAGGCTGAAAGCTGATCTGTATTAATTGTCTGATGGAATGTATACCTTGCCAAAAGGAGAACTGAAGTGGGTTGAATGATCTTCCCATTGTGTATGATCAAAAATACATGTGTTAATGAATCCAGACTGTATTGAATGAATTTGGTGGCCAAGGTGGATTGATGGAGCATTGACACTTGGCAAATTGTTTTGGAACTGTCTCTTGAGTATCCCTTGAGAATGAACTGCCAGTATTTCCTTGGAGGAATGCTGTGAAGGAGAATACCCAATGACTGATTGATGGTGTCATTAGTTTTTGTGAGTGACACTTTTCCTTGAGCGTTTATGAATCCTCTGGATGATGTGATGCCTTGATGACTTATGGAATGTTGGAATAACCATCTTATATGGGTACTATTGGATTTCTTGTGAAAAAATATTCTTAATGGTGTATAAAACAGCTCATGGCACTTTTGGTTATTAAAGGATGAAAGTGGCCAAAGGTCTTGAAAGGGTGCTAGGAGTATAATGCATGAGAATTGGGTTTTGGGTGGCTTCAGAGGTTTCAAAGTGTTTCTGAGGGTTTTGGCCATTTTTGTATTTTTTGGCCAAAACAGGCTTATACAGTGTTAAAACTGTATTTGAACAAAGTGCACATAAAATGTGAAAAATGCACAAATCTAGAAAACATGCCCCAAATGGTCTAATATGGCCATTTGGGCATATATTCCCATATAAAGTGGTAAAATGGCATAAAAAGGCTTTATGCACCAAAATTCACAAAACTGTATTTAAAGCTTAAAAAGGCAAATACAGGATTTTGGGATGTATTTTCCCTGTTGACTGGAAAATACCCAAAATTTCCAAAAAGCAAAGAATGTCAAGCAAGTGCCTGATTATGATGAAGGGGTCAAGTTGTCCCCAGATGATGAAATGGTCATAAAATGGCCAATTTGACCAAGGATGATGGATATTGCCAAATTGCCATAAGTTGGATATGGAACTGATATGTCATATGGAGGTCCAAGAGGGTGATTGCCATGGTTGTGACACAAATTGCAGCTGTAATGAACCTCCTTCTACATTGTTCCTTGAATGCACAAATTATGCCTGCATCAATTGGCTGCACATGAGCTTTTATATTTGGGGAGAAAAAAAAGATTGATATTTTGGATAATCTGCTTTCTTGGACTTCATGCCCTCTGAGATTATCCAAAAGTAGTGTGATTTTACCTTTTTTGGTTCGTAAATTATTTTTCCATGAATTAATCCACTTTTTGAAGATGTGGGAGGTCATCCACGAAGATTGATTGAAATAGCAATGATAGCTCATCTGAAAGTCATATTTTTCATTGAAACAACACAGATGTTCATACTTCCCTATAAAAAGTAGAGGCAATCTTTCTATGCATGTTGAATTGCATATTAGAGAAATATTTATACAAGTCTTGTTGTATTTTAACCCATGTGTTTGTTTATGTAAAATCCTTTCCTTGAGTCATTCTACAGGATTAGTAATGTAAATAAGCAAAAAACATCATTTTAAAGTATCAAAAATGAACAGATGCATAAAAAAGGCCTGTTTCATCCATATTGAAATTATAATTTGCCTTAAACTTTGAGTAAAGGATGAAGGCAATATATTTCTTTCTCCACTTGAGTGTGGCTTTCCAAAGCTGCCTTGCTATGGTGTACATAATAATGAAAGTTATTTCATTTATTGAAAGCCTCAATCCATCCATTTTATAGGTGAAGCCAATCTGATTGTGGAATCTTACAGAGCCTTGGAAACTCTTTCCACTTCTAAAATATTAAATGGCTGTTGATTATCAAATTCTTTAAGATGGCTTTTTTAATCAATTATTTTTACATCTTGTCAACTTTTTGGTGTTTGACAGTCCCAACTCTTTGTATGTTACTAGACAAGGCCTTTTGACTTTCTTGACCAATTCATGTCTCATCCTTCAGGAATGCTGATAAGTGGTGCTTCTTGAGAAATATTTCTGGATACGTTTGTGAAAAAGAATTATCCATAGCTCATTTATTGCTTCTTTTTTTTGAAACAAATCAAGTACTTCAATTTTTTGATGCAATTTTGCGATATTACTGGTACCCTTTACAGCTTTGGGTTTCTTTTTTGCCTTTGAAAGCTCTTCTGCAGATAATTTTTGGGGCTTTGATATTTTTTCTATTCACCATGCTCAATTATACACTTTAAAGCAAGAAATTGATTATTTTTAAGCTGGATTGACCCATCAACATCAGTTTTATTGCTGAGAAATTTCTCTATAATACAGTTCTATTCAATAAGAATCCATTGATTATCATGAGCATCTTCTTCTTCATTTGTGAGGGAGTTAAGTTTTTGTTTTTCAAGCAGTTTTTTTTTCTTTTGTTGAATAAATTTATCAAGTGCTTGAAGATTCTCTTTGAATTAATCTAAAAAATCTTTGTCAATAATTTTTTATGATTCATTTTTAAAAGGCAAGAAGTTGATTGCAGTAGAGAAAAAAATAGTATTGCCACCTCAGGTGGCATACAGAGGCTCAGTTTTTGGCCCCAAAATTTCAAGAAAACTCATAATAAAATAAATTTAAAATAAAATTTGCAGATATATTCAAGCCTTTAAAATACAGCTTTATGTGTTTTAGGAGGTAAAATTTGCCCAAAATGCCATGGGTTAGTGCATTTGGCAGGTTTATGGGTCAAGACCCATTTTTAGCATGCACCAGATTTGTGGAAACCCTTCTTCATGGTTTTTGGAATGTTATGGGTATAATCAGATTCTACTGTGAGATGTTCTTGTAAATCAAAAAAACTAAAGAAATGTTTTCATTTTTCATTTATTATTTAAAATTTTAGAAAAAACATTTCTCCTCAAAAGATTCACAATTTTTTAAACATTTTACAAAAATAGTCTCACAAATATTTTCATCTTGAATCAATAAATTACTCTTTTGTGCTTCCAATTGAATTAAATTTGTAAAATAAAAAAGGAGATAGCTCTATGTTTAGTCAAAAATAGTTTATTCCTCATGATATTCATAAACAATATTAACAAAAGGTTTTAATCATGTAAGATCTTTCAAAATCATACTAAGCTATCCTCAATGTAATCCTTTTAGGGTTTACTACATATCCAAGAAGGTCACAAACAATATTACATAACTTATTTTAATCATTAGAGTTCAAATTTAAATCTTAAAAACAAGTAAAATAAGTACAAATGCCATAAAAAGACATGAATGCTTGATTATCTCAGAAACCAATAAATAAACATTTACAAGGAATTAAAAAATTTTATTTCCCATTAAGGAACTTTTATATTACTCCTTTGTTTCATATCTGTAAACCCAATACTTACTGAGCTACCTGGATATATGCACCTTTATGATCAGTGCATATATTCATGGTTTTTAGCTCATATATTTTGAAATACTCATGATAGATACTTCATCAAAGATAAAATCTACCAGACATAACCTTTTATAATTAATATATAAAGTTTATTTTAAAGGTTATCAACTAGGATAAGAATAATAAGGAGAAATTGGTCAAAATAGCAATACCAGTTGACCACAAAAGCTTAAAGGTGTTCAAAACTAGAGTAAAAGTATATTTTCAGATTATAATACTTTTTAATTGAAAAATAATGTAATTTATATCATTTTATTCAAGTTATAACTGTATGAAGTCTTACTTTAAAGGCTAAAATGGAAAATTTCACAGAAAAGATGAATTACAAGGAAAATCATCAAAAATCGAGTTTTTATTATGTAATAAAATACTCTTAGAAATTCAGTAATAAAGCTAAAAGCTATTATAGTTTACTCTCTGAGATTCAGTTTCATGGAAAACTTGAACTTCATTAAAGATTAAGGTTAAGGATTCAAAATGATCATTTTTGATCTTTAACTGTAATATGTTTTTAAGTTTAGCAATTGATTAAAATATGAAACTAGCTGATCTTGGTATTTTATTATTAAAGCTACCTTAATCCACTAAATCGATAAATATTCAAAGCTTATAATGTCAGAAAGAATGCATAGCATTTCAAAAATTTGTCAAATTTCAAGGGTCATCAAATATTCAATATCAAATTTTCAGCCCGACTAAATATTCAGAATTGAATTTAAGCTACGTTTGAATATTTGAAATTGAATGTTTCAATTTTTAAATATTCAAAACTAAATTTTGAATTCAGTCTTTGGGAATCATGAAAGAAATAATTACATGGATACTTTCATTTATATATAATTAAAGTAAAATTTTTCTCATATGTTGATTCTAAATCATTTTGGGCCTTTGGTAAAAACACATCAGCCCTTAAGTACATTTTCCATAAATTATTAAATACACATAAGAAGTTCTATGGACCCCTTTTTGATGAAGTAAATGTAATTCTTATTCCATAAATTGAACTTTGAATGCAATTTATGTTATTGTTGATTCCTTTCCTTCCATAAATTAGATTTCTAATGCCATTAGTTTTATGTATGCATTTTTGATTCCATTAATGTCATTTATGTCATTGTTGATGCCATTCATGTTACTTATGTAATTGTTTATGCCATTCATGCCATCTATGGCCTTTTTTCATGCAATTCATGTGATTTATGGCATTGTTACAATCATTAAACCCAATGCTTCCCAAAAATATGCGCTTCTTGTTTTTGATTATCAATATTGAATCCTTCATTTATTAAAAAGAATGAGGAAATTCATAAGTGGGCAGTTTTTTTGAAGAAATTGTCAGAGAAGTTTTCCAAAAAAAAAATATTAAAAAACAGGATGGAATAAATATGGCTAAAAAAATTGACAAATTCCTCAAAATATTTCATTTCCTGAAGATTTTGTTTGAAAAAATATTTCACTTACATGTTTTTACCAAAAACTTATGTGTTTTCTAAAAATTAAGATTCAGTCAAAATTTTAGAAAATCAATTCATCTCAATTAAGATTATAATTAATAATCATGCATAAAATTCAATTAACTTTAAAATTAAAAATCAAAAAAACTATTTAAGATAAAATTAATAAAAAATTATCAGAATTGATTAAATGTTAATGAAATTATAACTAATGAAAAAAAAATTAGTTAATCTGTATTGATTATATATTTCTGAATTAAAAAAACTGGGAAGCAATTCCACCAAATCTCACATTGATAAAGTAATACAAAAACTAGTCACGTTGTGGGCCCCCACCATGACTTGACAAAAAACTTAACTAATATGTTTATTAAAAACGCAAAGAATAAGTATTTTTTTAAGATGTCGACTCCATCTAATGCTATAGTGGTGTTCCACTTTCTATTTTTCCAGGAACTTTCAAAAGAGGCACCAGCCCTATTGGCCTAGACAGCTCCTCTTTTGTGGATCTGTTGACCCAAGCCCTCAATTTATCAGTTGCCACATGGTGTGACAGCCTCAAGCCATCTCTATGTATGTGCACCCACATAGAAAGGCAAAGCCTTAAGCAACACCCTGCTTTGACCAAGTCCACTGAGGGCTTCCAGTGTGTGTTTTGAAGCAGGAAGGTTTCTTGTTGTAAGCTTAAGCAAAAAAAGTAGTAGAATCAATTCATCAAAATTATCAATATCAACAAGAGTTTAATTGAAATCTTAAATGATTGATTGATATGGGGGAAAAACTCACAGTTTAAAATAATTAATTTCATCTTTAGGGCTGTTTAAACAAAGTTCATTCAACAATTTCTTCTTGATTAGCAATGTATTGGCCAGATGGTTGATTTTGGTTTAGTAAAAGACTTGCAATTGAATCTTCAATTTGTTGAGTTAAGAAACAAAAATGGTTTCAAATAGAGGAGGTCATATTTTCAACCAGAAATTTCTCAAAAGCGAAATCCTGGAATGATGGGTGCTTGAGACTCTCAAGTACTCCTCGTTTATCAACTTCAATATATTCTATTAGTGCCTCTGAAAGGAGAGTAAGAAATGAACTTTTCAGCACTGGCATATTTATTTTTTAATGTTTTGAGAGTTACGATATATTTGAAAAAAAGAAGAAAATTGACCTTTTGAAGTGTAATGATATTCAGCCCGAATAAAGTCTGTGACAATTGCTTTGACCAGTTCACCATAAAAGTCATGGATGATGTCAATCTTCTGAAAAATGAAAAAGTTTCTTTGAACAAATCTTTCAGACTAAAATTGATAAATTAACAAGCAAATCAAGAAAAACATGCCGACAATCGTTCAAGATTAATTTCCAAAAAAGGGATTGTATCCAAAGCTCATCACCATCACTTTTAAGGTGGGTGGATCAGATGAATTGGAAAGGATAATTGAATCCCATTGCATGAGAAGACTGAACTTTTGGTAGGTTCTTCTGGCACATTTTCAGTTAGACAACCTAATTCCTTTGCTCCTCACCTGAATCATTGTTTCACAATTGCTTTAATATGAACTGGAAAGGGTTCTTCTGGCCTGTGGTTGGATCCGATCATGAGAGGTCTTGGCTTGTCCTTTGGGTTGGGCTGATGAGAAGCTGTCTGAGTGGATATGAGAGAAGTGCGATGAAGGAGTTGGGGAGGGCCTTCCCTAGATTCATCCAGGGAGACATTCTTGAGCTCACGAGCAACCAGCTAATTAGAAGACACAAAATAACAAAATAGAACAATTCATTGACTAACAATTAAAATAGATAAGATTTGTGTAATACATTCCAATAAGCTAATCAAAAAAGTTTGTATTGAGCCATAATCAATTTTTCTCTGAGAAAAATGAGATCCTTTATACCAAGAATTGGTTTGGGTTTTTAATGGTCATTCCTGAGTGTAAAGTTGGTTTCTGGTATTTGGAATGACATCAGTCATGATGGAGATGCACAAATACTAAGAGTGTAAACCTCACATTGATTTGATACACTTGGATTAGAGGACTATTCTTAGCCATCTGAATTGTCTCTTTGACAAAACCTTGATGTTGAAACTCACCTAAGGAAAGATGTATTTTTTTTCTTGAATGAACTAGTACAATTTTGTCTTGATTTTGATTAGTTCAAAAGCTTGTATCAGACAGCTGTAAACTCATTAGAGAATTGTGCAGATAATACAAGCATTTTTTAAAAAATCAAAATAATTATTATGAATTAGAAAAAAAATTGATAATTGTTAAAGTCAATGGAATTGTTTTAGGAAACAAACTGTCTATGGAACTATGAAGCCTAGTCAGTTAGGTTTACATTCCCTGGGGTTATTTTTTGCCACATGTAATCTACCCAAAAATAATGTAAGGTGTGGATATGAAACTTCGATTTAAAATGAAGTACTTTTCCTGTCCTCAAAATTTGATTAAAAATATTATGAAATATTATTTTTAACAGAAAACACACCAAATTTATTGCTTTTAACTTTATAATTATAAAACAATGATATTATATAGATTTTTTGTTTTACCAACAATAAAACTTTATCCAAAAATACTCTACAAGAGATATTTAAGGCTACAAAAGAAATTTCTTCAAGAGCAATTTCAGTTGGAATTAATTGATCAAAGAACTGAAAGCAATTAATTGAAACAACAAAGTCTTTAAAAGGATTATTAAAGAGAAAACACTCCCAAAAGTGACAAGAGTGAATTTGGAAACAAAGTGAAAAAGTTTAAAGTGATGAAAGATGCTTTGATTCACTTATGGGGTGGTTCAGGGGTAAAAATGATTATAAGATTTACAAACAATGATTATAGTTATTTTTCACATGGTTAAAAGGTTTAAAATGATTTTAAAAGGGTGTTTTTAATCTTCTATTGATTGATTTAACAGTGTTTAAACTGATTATAAAAGGAAAAGATTCTGACATGAAGAGAAAAGTGGGGCAAAGAAGACATTCTTTTATAGCCACCAATTTTCTTACTCCAAAAGTAAGGTTTACTCTTGTCAGTTGTGGAAAGCACTCTGACAACAGAAAAGCCAATTATGAAATCATTTAATCCTGGTTTAGACCAAAAGGGGCTGGCTTTGGCCATTTTTGGCTATTTTTAGCCATTTCAGACCCCTAAATCAGCCATTACTATAGTAATACCTGGTTTAGAGCCTTCACACCATGTTATAATGTGTTTAAGAGACATAGAAACCAGTCAAAGCTGTTTTTACAATGATTTTTCTTAATTAATGGTAGTATTACCCTCTGGGCAACAGTTAAAACTGCCCTGGTTTGTATCAAAACCTCATCATCAATTGTGTCACAGACCCTGTGACTCAATTCCAGGCCAAAATTGATGAACTTTTGTGTGAATTTTGACATCTCACACCTTTCAGAAAGGATTTTGCAGGTCTGTCTCCCCCTTAGAGCTAGAGTTCCTTCCCCCCCCCAATTTAATATTTCCAATTTATTTTTCCTTTAATTCCTCATCATGTATTATAATTGTAATTTACATATGTAATTCAATTGAGTTTTACAATACACTTCCTTTAATAATTTACACCTCATATGTAAATTAAAGTTCACTGATGTAATACACACGCACATTTTGACATTTCAACTGAAAATACTTCAATTCCTCATAACTTCTAAATTACACACAACACCTCAATTTTAACACAAAATTGATGGTTAACACCACATGTGATGTGAATTAGATTGAGGTTTTGAGTATTTTCAACTTTTGTACAGAAAATACTAAAAACTTAATTTAAGCTTATTTAGAGTTGAGTAACAGAAATTTTAACCAGAGGTGACCCCACCTTATTTTTTATGAGGAGTCCAATGGTGAGACAATTTTCATAATTTTATTGGTAGGATAAAAAGTTATGATAATTTTTCTTTAACTTTTTTTCCAAAAATATTCTAATTTTGGCATTTTTGTTGAAAATTCATTTTTAATTAATTTTTTTAAGTAAAAATGTGTTTTCACAAAGTTAAAATTCAAAGTAATCTTATTTTTAAATTATAATTAAATTTTTATTTTATATATGAATTTATATTTATATTTTATTTTTATTTTGATAATATAAATAAATTTATTATATTTATATCTTATTTTTATTATTTGTGGTCTTTTTGGTATATGAAAATACCTCTAAGGCTCACAAAGAAAGTAGTGCAGCATTTAATATAAGTAATAAAAAGAAATAATCAATTATGATTAATAGAAATGAATAATAAAAATCAATGAGATATGAAATATAATTATAAAAATAAATGATAAATAAAATATCAAATATAGAAATAAATAATAAATAAAATATAAATTAAAACAAATGAAAATCAAACAGAAAAAAATGAGAACTAAAATATAATTAATGAAAATAAATGAGAAATGAAGTATAAAATATAATTCATAAAAATGAATAATATAAGTTGTATATGATAAGAATAAATAATTAATAAAATATGATATATAAGGATGAATGATGAATGAAATATAGGAGTTTATTAATAAAAATAACTCATAACTAAAATATAAAACATAATCAATAATAATGACTACTAAAATAAATAGGATATAAATAATAATAAGAAATAATAAATAAAATATAAGTAATGAAAATAAATAAAAAATGAAATATGAAATATAAGGGTTGATTAATAAGTATAACTAATTAATAAAATATAGAATATAATCAATAATAATGAATACTAAGCTAAATAAGACATAAATAATAAGAATAAACATTAAATGAAATATAAAATATAAAAATACATCAGCAATGATATATAAAATATAATTAATGAAAGTGAATAATTTAAGTTCTAAAGAATATTGATAAATAATTAATAAAATATTATTTATGAAGATGAATTCTGAATAAGATATAAGAGCTTATTAATAAGAAGAACTAATAACTAAAATATAAAATATAAGCAATAATAATTAATACTCAGCTAAATAAGATATAAAGAATAAGAAGAAATAATGAACTAAATATAAAATATAATATACATAATGAATAATGCAAAATTAAAATTTCATATATAATGAATAAGTTATTAATAAAAAATAATAAAAGGAAGCTAATAATAAGTCATGGAATTCAAAATTATAAATAAACTAAAAAGAAGTAATTTAAAACAGGGGCAGACAATAGATAAGAAGATTGGAAATTCAAAACAAAGAATAAAAAGTGAATAATTAGTAATAATATCTAATAATCAATGATAACCAATAAATAATTAATAATAAGAGTTAATATTTGATAGAATGATGTACACACCATAAAGGTTTACAAAGCATAATTATTCATACTCGCTTAAAACAAGACAAATAAATAATAACTTTAATTTAACTTTAATCAATTTTAATTAAGTTTAAATTAATTTGAATTAATTTTAAATTAATTTTAATTAATTTCAATTAATTTTAATTAATTTTAATTAATTTCAATTAATTTTAATTAATTTCAATTAATTTTAATTAATTTTAATTAATTTTGATTAATTTTAATTAATTTTAATTAATTTTAATTAATTTCAATTAATTTTAATTAATTTCAATTAATTTTAATTAATTTTAATTAATTTCAATTAATTTTAATTAATTTTAATTAATTTTGATTAATTTTAATTAATTTTAATTAATTTTAATTAATTTTAATTAATTTTAATTAATTTTAATTAATTTTAATTAATTTCAATTAATTTTAATTAATTTCAATTAATTTTAATTAATTTTAATTAATTTTGATTTAATTTTTAATTAATTTTAATTAATTTTAATTAATTTTAATTAATTTTAATTAATTTTAATTAATTTTAATTAATTTTAATTAATTTTAATTAATTTTAATTAATTTTAATTAATTTTAATTAATTTTAATTAATTTTAATTAATTTTAATTAATTTTAATTAATTTTAATTAATTTTAATTAATTTTAATTAATTTTAATTAATTTTAATTAATTTTAATTAATTTTAATTAATTTTAATTAATTTTAATTAATTTTAATTAATTTTAATTAATTTTAATTAATTTTAATTAATTTTAATTAATTTTAATTAATTTTAATTAATTTTAATTAATTTTAATTAATTTTTAATTAATTTTAATTAAGTTTAATTAATTTTAATTAATTTTTAATTAATTTTAATTAATTTTAATTAATTTTAATTAATTTTAATTAATTTTAATTAATTTTAATTAATTTTAATTAATTTTAATTAATTTTAATTAATTTTAATTAATTTTAATTAATTTTAATTAATTTTAATTAATTTTAATTAATTTTAATTAATTTTAATTAATTTTAATTAATTTTAATTAATTTTAATTAATTTTAATTAATTTTAATTAATTTTAATTAATTTTAATTAATTTTAATTAATTTTAATTAATTTTAATTAATTTTAATTAATTTTAATTAATTTTAATTAATTTTATTAATTTTAATTAATTTTAATTAATTTTAATTAATTTTAATTAATTTTAATTAATTTTAATTAATTTTAATTAATTTTAATTAATTTTAATTAATTTTAATTAATTTTAATTAATTTAATTAATTTTAATTAATTTTAATTAATTTTAATTAATTTTAATTAATTTTAATTAATTAATATTTTAATTAATTTTAATTAATTTTAATTAATTTTAATTAATTTTAATTAATTTTAATTAATTTTAATTAATTTTAATTAATTTTAATTAATTTTAATTAATTTTAATTAATTTTAATTAATTTTAATTAATTTTAATTAATTTTAATTAATTTTAATTAATTTTAATTAATTTTAATTAATTTTAATTAATTTTAATTAATTTTAATTAATTTTAATTAATTTTAATTAATTTTAATTAATTTTAATTAATTTTAATTAATTTTAATTAATTTTAATTAATTTTAATTAATTTTAATTAATTTTAATTAATTTTAATTAATTTTAATTAATTTTAATTAATTTTAATTAATTTTAATTAATTTTAATTAATTTTAATTAATTTTAATTAATTTTAATTAATTTAATTAATTTTAATTAATTTTAATTAATTTTAATTAATTTTAATTAATTTTAATTAATTTTAATTAATTTTAATTAATTTAATTAATTTTAATTAATTTTAATTAATTTTAATTAATTTTAATTAATTTTAATTAATTTTAATTAATTTTAATTAATTTTAATTAATTTTAATTAATTTTAATTAATTTTAATTAATTTTAATTAATTTTAATTAATTTTAATTAATTTTAATTAATTTTAATTAATTTTAATTAATTTTAATTAATTTTAATTAATTTTAATTAATTTTAATTAATTTTAATTAATTTTAATTAATTTTAATTAATTTTAATTAATTTTAATTAATTTTAATTAATTTTAATTAATTTTAATTAATTTTAATTAATTTTAATTAATTTTAATTAATTTTAATTAATTTTAATTAATTTTAATTAATTTTAATTAATTTTAAATTAATTTTAATTAATTTTAATTAATTTTAATTAATTTTAATTAATTTTAATTAATTTTAATTAATTTTAATTAATTTTAATTAATTTTAATTAATTTTAATTAATTTTAATTAATTTTAATTAATTTTAATTAATTTTAATTAATTTTAATTAATTTTAATTAATTTTAATTAATTTTTAATTAATTTTAATTAATTTTAATTAATTTTAATTAATTTTAATTAATTTAATTAATTTTAATTAATTTTAATTAATTTAATTAATTTTAATTAATTTTAATTAATTTTAATTAATTTTAATTAATTTTAATTAATTTTAATTAATTTTAATTAATTTTAAATAATTTTAATTAATTTTAATTAATTTTAATTAATTTTAATTAATTTTAATTAATTTTAATTAATTTTAATTAATTTTAATTAATTTTAATTAATTTTAATTAATTTTAATTAATTTTAATTAATTTTAATTAATTTTAATTAATTTTAATTAATTTTAATTAATTTTAATTAATTTTAATTAATTTTAATTAATTTTAATTAATTTTAATTAATTTTAATTAATTTTAATTAATTTTAATTAATTTTAATTAATTTTAATTAATTTTAATTAATTTTAATTAATTTTAATTAATTTTAATTAATTTTAATTAATTTTAATTAATTTTAATTAATTTTAATTAATTTTAATTAATTTTAATTAATTTTAATTAATTTTAATTAATTTTAATTAATTTTAATTAATTTTAATTAATTTTAATTAATTTTAATTAATTTTAATTAATTTTAATTAATTTTAATTAATTTTAATTAATTTTAATTAATTTTAATTAATTTTAATTAATTTTAATTAATTTTAATTAATTTTAATTAATTTTAATTAATTTTAATTAATTTTAATTAATTTTAATTAATTTTAATTAATTTTAATTAATTTTAATTAATTTAATTAATTTTAATTAATTTTAATTAATTTTAATTAATTTTAATTAATTTTAATTAATTTTTAATTAATTTTAATTAATTTTAATTAATTTTAATTAATTTTAATTAATTTTAATTAATTTTAATTAATTTTAATTAATTTTAATTAATTTTAATTAATTTTAATTAATTTTAATTAATTTTAATTAATTTTAATTAATTTTAATTAATTTTAATTAATTTTTAATTAATTTTAATTAATTTTAATTAATTTTAATTAATTTTAATTAATTTTAATTAATTTTAATTAATTTTAATTAATTTTAATTAATTTTAATTAATTTTAATTAATTTTAATTAATTTTAATTAATTTAATTAATTTTAATTAATTTTAATTAATTTTAATTAATTTTAATTAATTTAATTAATTTTAATTAATTTTAATTAATTTTAATTAATTTTAATTAATTTTAATTAATTTTAATTAATTTTAATTAATTTTAATTAATTTTAATTAATTTTAATTAATTTTAATTAATTTTAATTAATTTTAATTAATTTTAATTAATTTTAATTAATTTTAATTAATTTTAATTATTTAATTAATTTTAATTAATTTTAATTAATTTTAATTAATTTTAATTAATTTTAATTAATTTTAATTAATTTTAATTAATTTTAATTAATTTTAATTAATTTAATTAATTTTAATTAATTTTAATTAATTTTTAATTAATTTTAATTAATTTTAATTAATTTTAATTAATTTTAATTAATTTTAATTAATTTTAATTAATTTTAATTAATTTTAATTAATTTTAATTAATTTTAATTAATTTTAATTAATTTTAATTAATTTTAATTAATTTTAATTAATTTTAATTAATTTTAATTAATTTTAATTAATTTAATTAATTTTAATTAATTTTAATTAATTTTAATTAATTTTAATTAATTTTAATTAATTTTAATTAATTTTAATTAATTTTAATTAATTTTAATTAATTTTAATAATTTTAATTAATTTTAATTAATTTTAATTAATTTTAAATTAATTTTAATTAATTTTAATTCATTTTAATTAATTTTAATTCATTTTAATTAATTTTAATTAATTTCAATTCATTTTAATTAATTTTAATTCATTTTAATTAATTTTAATTAATTTTAATTAATTTTAATTCATTTTAATAATTTAATTCATTTTAATTAATTTTAATTAATTTTAATTCATTTTAATTAATTTTAATTCATTTTAATTAATTTTAATTAATTTTAATTCAGTTTAATTAATTTTAATTCATTTTAATTAATTTTAATTCATTTTAATTAATTTTAATTCATTTTAATTAATTTTAATTCATTTTAATTAATTTTAATTCATTTTAATTAATTTTAATTAATTTTAATTAGTTTTAATTCATTTTAATTAATTTTAATTCATTTTAATTCATTTTAATTAATTTAATTAATTTTAATTCATTTTAATTAATTTTAATTAATTTTAATTAGTTTTAATTCATTTTAATTAATTTTAAATTCATTTTAATTCATTTTAATTAATTTTAATTAATTTTAATTAATTTTAATTAATTTTAATTAATTTTAATTCATTTTAATTCATTTTAATTAATTTTAATTCATTTTAATTAATTTTGATTCATTTTAATTAATCTTAATTACTTTTAATTAATTTTAATTATTTAATTAATCTTAATTAATTTTAATTAATTTTAATTAATCTTAATAAATTTCAATTAATTTCAATAAATTTTAATTAATTTTAATTAATTTTAATTAATTTTAATAAATTTTAATTAATTTTAATTAATTTTAATTAATTTTAATTAATTTTAGTTCATTTTATTTAATTTTAATTCATTTTAATTAATTTTAATTCATTTCAATTAATTTTATTCATTTTCATTCATTTCAAAGAAGTAATATCTTTTAGTAATCACTATACCCCACATGATTACATAAATATTTTATTATTATTTGTTAAATTCTCCTAAATTCTCTAAATCCATGTAAAAATAATAAAAATGGTATTTCTTCCTTTTTTTTATAGGAACTAAAATTTGAATATGTTTTATTTACCTTATAAGGCATGAAATCAATCAATACTATTATACCATGTGTTAAAATTAGGTTTTTTTTCCCTTATTATGATATTTTACTCTATTATTATCTTTTTATTAATATAAATAGTATTTATACTAATATATAATCTTAATATTGGTAATATTATTGTTATTAATGTTTTGTTATTATTAGATAAAAATTGCTCATGCATGTATCATTCTTTGGTCACAATAATATCTCTCCATAAATATATGAATTTATTAAATATTTATATATGTATTTGATTATATTATTTTATTCTTTTTATATAATATAAATAGGGTGTTGGTAAAAACACGTAAGCAAATTGGTAAAAACACAAAAGAGTTTACATATTTTTACTAAAAACTTACATGTTTTGGCCATAATTTGGTAAAAACACATAAGGGGTTCCCTGGGCCCATTTTTAATTAAAAATGAAACACAATTGGGCCTGTATTGGGCCAAAACATGCTCAAAAGAGGTTTTTTTCCCACAAAACCTCTCTAACTCCAAATTGTTTCAGATTTTTTTGCCCAGCCCCCCCCCAAAAAAAACAAGCCCAAACACCCCAATAATCCACATTATCCCCACCCCAAACCATTGTTTTTTTTGGAAAAACAGCATTACCAAAGCCATTTTGCAAAGCTTTTCACACTTTTTTTTCTTTTTTTCCCCCAAAGACTGCATTTTCCACCACAACAACCTGCTTTCAAGCCTCTCAATTTTCAATTTTTTACCTTCCCTCATCTATTAATCCCACATTTAAACCACTTTCTTTCACTCTTAACCACTTCTGTTCATTTTTCACACCTTTTTTCACCTCTTTTTCACATTTCGAAAGGTTCTTACCCCATTCCAAAACCCCCAATCCCCCTTTTTTTCACTTTTATACATAATTTTCATTGAAAAATGCTTCAACCCCCCACTGAAGGTGAATTTCAGACCCTTGAGCTTCTTTGGAAACATGTGCATAATGTTGCCAGGCCTCAGGGGTATGATGTGTCCACCTTGAGGTCCAATATGACCCACAACCAAATTGAAATATGTTGTGACAGGTCTGGCACCCCAAATCCCAACAAAAGCCCCTCCAAAATAGTCACCTCAAGAAAGCTTGACTGTCCTTTTAGACTTTATGCCAGGAAATATGCCAAGAGTACCACTTGGACTCTTAAAGTCAAAAATCCTGAACATAGCCATGATGCCACTGAAAATATCATGGCACATCCTGCTTTCAGGAAATTCAATGAGCAAGAAACATCCCAAATTGCTCAAATGTTTGAATCACTGCTCATGCCAAGGCAAATTCAGGCCCAATTATGCAGCAAGAGGGAGTCTGACAGGCCTGTAATCCTTCAAGTCATTTACAACCAAGTCAAGAAAATCAAGAAAGACAAAGTGCAAGGCAGAAGGCCCATTGATTCTCTTATTGACACTCTCAAACAAGAAAATTTTGTTTGGTCCTCTGCAAGGGATTCTGAGGGACACATTACCTCCTTGTTTTTTACTCACCCCCTGGCCATAAAACTTATTCATGGCTTTCCTCATGTCATTCTTATGGATTGTACTTATAAAACCAATAAGTACAAAATGCCCCTTTTTCATATTGTTGGATTCAGCTCAACCAATAAGACCTTTTCTGGGGCTTTTTGTTTGATGAAGAATGAAAATGAAACTTCATATACTTGGGCATTAAATCAATACATTGAAAAGGTCCTCAACAACACCAATCTTGTTCCCCCTCCAGGTATTGTTATTGACAGGGATCTGGCCTTGAAAAACTCTATTAAGAAGCTCTTCCCAGACTCCAAAGTCATGCTATGGATTTGGGACATCAACAAGGATGTATCTTCTCATTGCATGAAGAAAATTGGTCATGGAACTTATTTTGAAAATTTTATGGGCCTTTGGAATCAAGTAATATACTTCTTCACTTTATTTCACTTTATTTCACTTTTTTTCTTATTATCGTCTTTATTAATGACTTTGGGATTCTTTTCTCAGCTTATGTATTCACCCACTGAAAAGTCTTTCAAAGACAACTGGAAGAAGCTTCAAAAGCAAGTTAACAATCCTGAGGTCTTGCAGTATTTGGAAAATACCTGGCTTCCTCTAAAGGAGTATTATGTACCAGCCTGGACCAACCACCATTGCCACCTGGGTGTGGGCTCCACCTCCAGAGTTGAAGGTGCCCATGCCATGGTTAAACTTTGGCTCCAAAAGTCCACTGGTACTCTCCTGGAGGTAGTCAGGGCTCTCCACATGGCATTCAGAAAACAATTTATTGAAATTATCAACAGAATATCCAAAGAAATGATTGTCCATGTCAAGAATTTTCCTCCACACATCTGTGCCCTCAATGGCAAGGTGTCTCATTATGCTCTTCAGATTGCCTTTGAAAATTTCAAAACAAAATTTCCTCCAAATGAAAAATGCACCAACAAATACAACAATTATAAAGGCATTCCTTGAAAGCATAAGACCCAAAAGGCATTTGCCAAGCCCCAAAGGCTTGAATTATCAGACTTCCATCCTCAATGGCATTTGAATTTTCCTGTGAGGGTTTTTTAATTTCTTATTATTATTTTTCTTATTAACTGATTTTATTTGTCATATTCTTCTCAGGCTGGTTTTCAAGGTGATGATCAAAGTGTTGAAAAAGAAAGAAAGAATGAAGCCAAGATAATATTTGAAGACATTGGGGAAGACCTGTTTCAAAGACCAATGGCAGAAATCACTCCAATACTTCAACATTTTCAAGATGTTTTGACTGGAAAAGTCCCATTTGATCAAATTCCCAAGAGTCAAGAGGATGATCAATATTATGAAGACCCTCTAGAATGCAAGAATATCCGTGGAAGACCCCAAGGAGCCAAGAATAAAATCAAAAATCAAAACAAAACAAAAGAGAACCTTCAAGATTTGAAATTATTGAAAGTCAATCCAAGAGAAGAGGAAGACCCCCATCAAAAGTGACCAGCACAATGAAATCAAGATCCCAGTCAAATGTCCCCTCTACAATTATGTAAGTGGACTCATCTGAAGATTCTGAAGATTCTGAGGACTCATTATTTAAATCCATCAGTTCATCAGATTCACTACCCTCAGCAACTGAATTAAATGAATCAGAAGTAACCCTTAGAAGGTCCGGAATATTGGCAATCGGAAGCAAAACCTCACAAACAAAATCACACAAGCCTGCCACCAGTTTGAATATCTATGATGCAATTGACTTGACCTGTGAGCATTTTCAAAGCAATTATCACACAAGTGATGAATGCTCCAAGCTGTTTGTGAGTTTCTGATTATTTTTAATGTAATTTACAGTTGTTTATTTTGATATTTATTCAATTTTTGAGCTTATTTTATCAGATAACTGGCTCAGAAGACTTGCCCAAGTTTATATTGAAATACACCTTCAAGGCCATCAATGTCCAGGGTGATGGAAACTGTGGCTACAGAACAGTATCCCACTTCATTTACAAAACTGAAGATCAATGGGCTGATTTCAGAGGTGACTTGGCTGAAGAAATTCACCAAAATCAAGACATTTATGAAGCCATGAACACCTTAATTCCCTCAGTATCTTCTTATTTGGAAAGAATTGAATGGTATGAAGATGTTGGCCAGGCTCCAAAAAGCAAGTGGATGTCCATGCCTGACATGGGGGATCCAATTGCAAATAAGTATAAAAGAGCAGTTTTCTTTTATTCCACAGCCCAATATTTTTCTTTTTTCCCTTATTTCTGTCCTCCAAATGATAATCCCCCCATTTTCATCTGCTTCTTGAATAGTTGTGCTCATTTTGTTCCTTTGAACATCATCATTTCTAAAGTTTATCCAGTCCCCCCATTACTGTGAACTGGGAGATTCATGCCCAAAAACAAGCCCTGGGGTGGGCTGATAAATTTAAGAAACACAGAATGTTGTATTTGTCCAATCTTCCTCCCCCCTCTCAGAAAAAACCCACTATTTTGGAGGTTGATTCTGATTGAATGATTTTTGTCTATACAATTTATGCCAATTATCCCCCTCCTCAGTCTGCCTTTTTATCAAACATGTGGAACTTTTGTACTTGAAAATGGTCATATTACACACAAGAAAAAAAACAGTTGAAAAAAACACTCATTGCGCGTTCACTTGTTGTCCCACCAAAAATTTTTTCCCAATTCATGAGCTTCTGGTTCTTTATTGTCCAGATTGAACCCTTTAATTTTCAAAAAAAAAATGAAGGAAAATCATAAGTGGGAAGTTATTAAGTTCACTTTTTAAAAATAGGCATATTACAATGATGGGGAAAAAAATTTGAAAAAAAAACCCTTTTTGCGCCTTCACTTGTCCCACCCAAAAAAATTCCCAAAATTATGGGATTCTGGTGCTTTATTCTTCACATTGAACCCTTCCTTTTAAAAAAAAATTAAGGAAATTCATAAGTGGGAAGATTTTAAATGAATTTTTGAAAAAATATGCCATTTTGGCATATTGGCCAAATTGGTGAAATTCGGCAAAAAAAAAAAACTTGAAAAAATTTGTGCTTATTGACATGCCAAGTCGGGAAAAATATGGCAAAAAATTAAAAAAATCCTCAAAACTGAGCCTGAGGAATTTTTTTTGAAAATTAAGGTCACTTACGTGTTTTTACTAAAAGCTTACGTGTGTTTACCAACACCCTATAGATGTTGTAAGCCATAATTATAATAACATGTTATTATTATAATCATTTTTAATATTATTATTCATTTCTATTAGGAAATTCATAGTACAAGAAGTAAAATATAAGTAATTTTTATTTATTGTTTCATAGTCAAACCTTACACTCAATTGAAAAATTCTTCTTTCTTGAGAAGGTGACCTTTTTTGAGTAGGAGGGGGACAATTTTATTAATTAGCTAAAAGGAAGATTTCCTAAAATATTTTCAGCTCTTGATAACCAAATTAAATTTAGCTTATACAACTTATTGAAACCCAAATTATCAAATTCATAGAGATTAAAATATAATAAGTCTAAAAAATGACTAATATACTCTCTTTAAGGTTAAATTCACTGAATAAATGCTTGAGGTTTGAGCTAAAATTTATGAAAAACAATTATATGACAGTGGGTTTGTGCTTTCTTTTTAAGTTTAAATTTATTGATCTTGTCAAAAAAATAAATTTTCAAAATTTTCTTTACCCAATTTAATTCAGGAAAGATATTTATGAGAAAAAATAACAATTCATTTTACTATAAAGCTTTAAGGACAAATTAAAGGTATTTAGATTTATTTATTTTTCATATAGTGTAGTTCAAAATTCATTTTGGTTCTTATAATGAAAATTTTCAAATCAATAAGAATTTTTTCTTTCCTTTTTTTAAATTATAATTATTTTTTAAAAAATTAAATCTTTAAATAAAAACAAAGAAAGATAGGATTTTGTAATACTTGACTTTTTTTTTTGTCAGGTTTCATCAAAATATTTTTTTTTTTTTAAAAAAAAAAAACACAAATAACAATTAAATAGTTAAAATTTCAAGTTAATTAAATTAATTGAATCAATTAATCTTTCTCCCCCCTCCCCCACCTCAAAAACAAAAACAAGCAAAAAAATCATCTTTTAAGCATAAAAAACTTAATTTGCATATTTCTTAATATATAAAGTTAATTTAAATTGAATATAAATAAAAAAATTATAAATAGAAAGAAAAAAAATATTGTAAGATATTAAATAATTATTAAATAATTAAAAAAAAATCAAATTAAAATTAAAATTTTGAGTTAAAGTTTTCAACATTTTAATATTTTTTTTTCAATAATATTTCTTTCTTTCAAAAAATAAGTAAATAAACACATTGCCATATTCGTTTTATCAATTTTATTTATAAAGTTTTTCTCTTCAAAAATAAAAAAAACATTAATTTTTTGTTTTTTTCATTTTTTTTCAGATATTGTTTCAATTGGATTAGAGAAATGTAATCATTGGCGTGGTTGAGGGTAGGGGAGAGGTTGAGGTTGGCCATTTGAAAATAAACAAAAAATTCACCTCCCTTATTTTTTCTTATTTAAATCGATTTTAATAATTAGTTTTTCTTTTCAAAAACAAAATAATCTTTAACATAAGCTAGATAAAATTTCTTTAATTAGGCAACTTCCTCCTTTTTGAACTCACACTTAATGCTTGCTGCCTAGAAGTATAATTTACAGACTTGTGGTTTGAGTAAATTTGGTAGAGAATATGTTAAGGAATTCAATAAGTTTAAAGCTATATGAAGTGTAAGCAGCCACCACTTGACTGAACTCTAGCTTCTCGAATCACTATAAAACTACAGATGTTGCGTTGCATTTTTTTTGGGGTAAATGATAAAAAAATCTCTAGGAAAGATTGACTCAACAGGCTCACTGCTCGCATTGCAAATACATAGTGATTACTACATTGATCACGACACTCATCTTATTGCTGATAAGTTGGGCAATGACACTTAGTCTGGTATAGTTTGTGCATTTTATGAAACCCCATGGCTCTGTTTTGGGAAATCGACAATCTCACCGAACTCTTCCTCATTCAAGCCTCAACACGTATTTTTGAGCAAAGCTCCTAAATTCATTTTACTCGAAAGGTACAAATATTTTTTGTCAAGATTTGTGGACGTAGCTTTTTTGAATACTACAAAAAACTTTACAAATTAGCACATCTTCACCATGACAACATTTTCTGTCAAGTTGGGTAATGACGTAATGTCAAAATTCAATAAATGTACAGTCTTGACGTTTATCAGCAATATCTTTGTGGTCTAAATAAAAGGTATATTTGAAGATGGATGAGCACCAATTGCCGTCTGCCCCGTTTAAATCCCAGAGATGATTGTTCCATAAAGCGGTTGCGTCCACCCAGTTCTGTCGTGAAAGTGAATCTAACTGAACTTGTGGATGGGGATCCAAGATATGATGGTCACAAAGCACTTGTCCACGTGAATCCAGCCAAGGTTGATGAAATGTACTACTTTGAGTATCCCATGTTGAGAATTTTCCTTGATTTGATGTTTTCCAGCAATCATACATTTCATTATCTCTATCCAGGACCGGACCTGACGTGTTAAAATAAATGGCGCAGGAATCCATCTCGATTCGAGACGTTGGTTCAATGGAAGGCACCATTTTGACGACCACAATCAATTGAGGCGGATTTTTCATAAAATCAGCGTAATCGGTCCAAGCTCGTAGATTCAATAAGAATATTGATTCCTTCATGCCCTCGTTATCAAACCAAACTAAACTGAAGGCTGCCCGACCATTTTCCACGCAGACATTTCGCGCTGCCACATTTGGATGAGCTAAACTCATTACAACAAATTTATCACTTTGGAACCCTTGGTTGTATCGGGGTGACCAAATGATCTGAGCTTCGTGAGACAATGCCACAAGGTGACCTCCTTGAACATCGTGATGAATGCCAGCCCATTCCCTGGGTGTGAAATTGAGTGTGGGACCTAGCCTGTATAGCAACCTGCGGCTCTTGCGATCATATACTCCCAGAGATGTTGATTCTGCAAGAAAAATGTAATTCTGATCCAGCTCAATGTAAGACTAAAATGAACAAATGATAATGTTGAATTCAGTTTTGACGTAATTCTAACCGTATCTGACAGGGCAAAGTCCGCTCACCATCCAGGAAGCCTCGGCGACTGATATGATTAATGTTCAAAAGGAGTCCAGAGGTTGGGTGAGATAAAAATGATGATGTCACTAGTGAGCTTATCATTTTACCAACCCAAAGTGTACACTAATAAAAAGCCACAAAAGGTCTTTATTTCTTTTCTTACCATCGTATTTCTCTACAAGTTCTCCGGTTTGCATGTCCCAGACATATATCGCCCTCCCTAGCATTGATCCAGTGGCAAGATAAGGGGCACGAGCCTTAAAGCAGAGGCAGAGTTGAGGCGTGTGTATGATTCGACTAAGTTTGAAAATTGGAGTGGAATTAGATTTTTCCCAACCAATTCTTCTGCCTTTGTCATCAATCAGGTCTTGTTGTTGAAACAAGTTGGCTGGAGCATAATCAATATCAGAAGAGTTATCAAATTTTTTCCAAATCAAAAATTCATGGGCGCGGTTTGTCGCTACTAAGTAAGGACCCGAGGCTTCTAGATGTGAGTGACTAGTTTTTTGGTTCGTCGAAAATAAATGAAAATGAAGTTAGTCAGAGAAGGTTGTAAAATTAAGTTTTTCTTTGATTTTGCTGTTTTAGCAAGAATTCATAACTAAGGAAGCAGGGCGGAAATTGAAGCAGAGGCCGTAATTAGTACACTAACCGGTGAATAACTGATGTTATCCATTTCCTGGAACAGCCTGGCTGGGATATATTGGCTTGTCCGACCTTTAGCTGGCCTGATTTGGTATTAAATGCCCAATAATTATGATCTGCGTCAAACTTCCAACGCCCGATAACATGAGGATTTCGACTGTAAACGATCAAGCCCAGTTGGCCGAATCCAGTCTTCCATTGGCGATCGATGCTATGTTTAACACGAGCTACCCAAATATACGTTTTCGTGAACGCAAACACAAAAACTTGGTTTTTGAAAGAGAAGGATATCATTGAGGAAACTTTTGACTGACCGAAATCTTTCCAATTGTTGACAGATTGAAACGCATTTGTTATCATAGTTTTTTGGTTTGCCTTGGTCTTTTCCAAAGCACGCTCCAAGGTATCAATCGACAAAATCTCAGATGAGCTTGGGTTACTTCGATTTGGATGATCGGTCGGATAAATCGTTCGAGAAGAGCCAAAGCTGTGTTCGACTGTGTAGCCCAGCCTGACCGACAGGTGATAATACAACATGGAGTTAAATTGATTGACAAAGTGTTGTTGCTGATGAGAGGCTAATGCAAAGCAATGCAAGCTTGCGAAATCGTCCAAGTATAACAAGATCTTGAGCCACAACTCGGGTGGAATTTTGCCAAATCGGTCCATGATGACAGGCAGACGATTATCGATCGAATGATTCTAAAAGTTCTTTGTGGATTCTGCTTATCAGAGGATAGAAGCATTCCACCAGCAGGCCACGACTGTTTGGTCAGATTCAAAAAGCGACAGTTAGGTTAGTGAGCCTAGGATCGAAAGGCAACGTCCCCAGAAGCAGAGTGAGCCTCATACACCAACCGGACAATCCCGATCGATGGGTATGTCAAGACCTTCCTCTTCAACCTCGTGGAATACTAAGCTGGATGGCTCGTCGGCACTGAATCTTAGCCTTGTCGGTCCCAAGGCTGGCATCCAGATGCCGTGGATGTGGCGGCCAAGCCAGGTTAGTTTCTTTCAGGATATGCAGAACTTTTTGGCGAAAAGGTAGCAGCATCATCTCCACCAGCGAAGCCCAACCCTTGGGCGCTAAAATTACCGTTACCTCCTGCATGCTCATAGATGCCCATGCAGCTGAACGCTTCTTCAGTGTGGCTACCAAGGCTGGCTCCACAGATACATAATCAGTAGTTGGGGCCCAATAGTTTAACCCTAAAGGGTTATTCCAGACTCTTAAGATCTCATGTGGGTCATTGTTTGGATCATCCTTTCAGCTAGTCCATCTGTTTGTGGATGGTAAGCTGTGGAGAATGAAAGCTTGGTTGCTAGCATGTCATAGAGGGTTGTCCAAAATTATGATGTGAATTTGGAGTCTCTGTCAGTGATGATGATCTTAGGCACTCCACAGGTTGCTATACTACCAATGCTATGTCCATAGCCATATCCTCTTTGTGATTGGTAGGAAGCTAACACTCTTGCTAAACCTGCCTGCTATGACTAGGCAAGCATTGTACAGTACAGTGGGCTACAGGAAACAGCCAAATGCTGTAGAAAATTTCTCAACCTCTGGGCCTGCGCACCCCAGATTTTTCTCACTTTCTTTTTTTTCAATTCATCCAAGTATCAACATATATACTTGGGTTTTTTCATTTTGTTGATTCATTGCCATTTCAAGCCTTGGACAACTTGCTGAATCACAAAAATGATTCTTGCTTCTGTCAGCCTGTGACTCAAAACCAGAGCACAAGCATGACAGCCAAATACCATAAATCAATGGTATAGCCAAGATACCACCAAAACATGGAGCTGAGCCAAATCAGCTCAAAAGGAATCAAAAGAAAGAGGAAACTTACCCCTTTCCAAATATACTGTCACAGGGGCTCTTATGGAAGCAAGAGTGGCCTGGCACTCAGGAATCAAGAACTCATTTGGAAGGCTCCAAAGGATATAAGAAATAATAAGGATTAAATTTCTTTAAAGAAGAAGAAGGGAAAAGACAAGTATGCCAAAGATAAAAGAAAAAGATAAGAAGCCAAAGGCCAAAGATAATAAGAGAAGCCAACCAAGTGAATCCTCAATTCACTGTTTCAACCTTCCAGAAAAGGAAATGGAATTAGCAAAGGATATGACCACCAATATCCACTGACAGGCGAGGAAGAAAAAGAGAAAGGGTGCTGAATGACTGACTTAAGATTATCAGTATTAACTTTAATAAAGTAAAAGAAAATAAAGATAAAAATAAATCCAATATATTAATTAACTGGGGAAAAAGTCCCCAGGTGCTGAAAGGTGGCCAGTATATGTAAAAAGTTGAAAGACTGATCCTGGAAGGTGAGTCACCAGCTGTATTGTCTGAATTGGGTCAATACAGATCTGGCCATCTTGAAATTTGAACTGTGTGACTGAATTCACACAGTGGAATATGAAATGGCCCGATTGGGCCTAGGCCATACAGGTTGATTGAATGAGGCCTGTACGGATGAATTGGGTTGTCCAAAGGAGTATTGAATACTTGATGCCTTGACAACTGATTTAACTGATGTAATACCTCTTGAGAATTGCCCTTGAATAATCCAGAATGAAATGTGCCAACCCAACTCCTGCAGATACAGGTGGTTGGGATCCTTGAAGAGTCTTCTGATTGCCGCCTAACTAGTCAGACTGATGAGTTGAATAATCCTCCTTTGAAATGGGCATTGGATTGTAGAATTTGGTCCTGAAAGTTTCACCATTGAATTGCCGAGCAAAAATGGTGCATAATGGTATATAATACCATATATGCACCACTCCTGCAACCTTGAGTACGGAGTGCATGGAGGAATGAAAGAATTTCCCTTGAGTTGGGGAAAAGGCTTGCTGAGCTGGTCTGGTGGCCTCTGGTGGTTGCCAGAGGCCATGGCTGGAAATATGGTCCATGGCCAAAAATGGGTCCTATGGGATTTATGGCTAAATTGGTGTCCAACAGGTCTTTGGCCAATTTTGGGTCCAAGGGATTGGTGGCCAATTTTGGCTCAGGTGGGTCCAATTGTGGTTTGGGACCCACCTAGCCTTGGGGGCTATATGGTTGCCCCCTTTTGGCCTCATTGGATTAGGCCAAAAGGGGCCTAATTGGCCTGCGGACCATACGGGTCGTAGGGGGCCTAAAGGGCCCAAAAAGGCCATTTAGGCCAAAACCCCACTAATGAAAGGGGTTGGCCAGGAACCAATGGTGCTGGCTAGGGGGCCTGGAGGCCCCTAGAAGACAAAAGGACCCCCCAGGCCCAAAATCAAAGATGAAGGCCTGGGGGTTGGTGAGGTTGAAATTGGCCAAGGAGGCCAATGATGGCAGGATATGGCCATTGGAATGGGTTATGGTGTAAGAGCCATAGAACACCCAAGGGGGCCAATTGGCCATAAATGATATGACGTGACCAATTGGCCCCAACTTGGCTCCAGGTTGGGTTGCTGCAACCATCAAGGAGGTGGGTCAAACTCGTGGTTGTGACAGTACCCCCCTACCTTGAATGGTGAGCTCCTGAGCACCAAGATGAGGTAGAAGCCTGTTGAGGCTGTTGAGACGGATTGGACAGAGGGATTCCACCGATATTTGAATCTTGCAAAGAAAATTTTGAACTGATAATAATGTTGGCATATGAATTGAGGTTGACGTAGTCTTCCCTTGACATTTGGCTTTGAAAAGGTTGAAGGATTGAATTTGACGTAGAATTTTGGCATAAAGATTATAATAAAATAAATTTAAGGAAAAAGAAGAAATAAAGATAAAGGAACAGATATAAAGAAAGGAAAAGAAAAAATAAAATAAAAAAGAAAAATGAATTTTGAGGGGGAGTCCAATCTTCATCACGGATTTTGATGGTTGATTTGAAAGTGGCCAGGGACCTGGATAAAAGAATTTGATGCCAGGTGCTCACAGGGTGGCCAAGGTGATGTTTTGAAAAGATTTTAGACCCCTCAGGGAAGTTCACACCAGGAGAGGAACTTACTTTTAGTAGTTGCCACTCCCGCCAGTGCCATAAATAAGAATATTGATTTGATAAAGGAATGTATTGAATTGGAAACTTGGCACGGAAAATAAAAGTGAAATGGTCCATTTGCCCAAGTGAAAAATGGCCATGATTTGGAATTGATGTTGAAAGCCAGGCCAACGAATATGTGTCCAAATTGAAAAGTGCTCACAGAGTGGCCAAGGTGATGCTTACAACAAAGAGTATAATACCCCTAAAGGTGCATACCAGGAGTGGGACTTACTTTTGGTAATTCCTCTCCCCACCAAGCACCATAAAATGATCAAGCTTTTGAAGAATTGGGTCCTGGCTTGTCAGGATACAAAGAAAGGAAATCTTTGACAAGTTCAGGACAATTCTTGAGGTTTTGGGCTGGTTCCCAAGTGGATCTTTCTGGGTCTTGACTGAAACCTTTCCATTCCACCAGATACCATAATTTTCCTCTCTTGAGCTTTGAATCCAGTATTTGAGAGACCTGCCATTCCTCTTCTTCTTCAATGATAATTGGAGGAGGAGGCTCTTGATGCCAATTTGGGATTTCTGAGGTCTTGACTGGTTCCAAGAGGGAGATATGGAAAACTGGGTGGATGGATTTCCATTGAGATGGAAGCTTGAGGTGGTAAGCATGAGAACTGACTTTCTTCAATATTGGAAAAGGACCCAACCATCTTTCAGATAGTTTTTTGGTGGGTCTGGTTGATTTGATACTCTTAGAAGAAAGCCATACCATTTCACCAGGATTGAAAACAGGTGGACTTGCTCTATGTGAGCCTCTGAGGTATGTATAACATACCCATAAGGCCACAAATGATTTTATAAACAGTTAATTTTGTCTTAAACAGACTTTTTAGTTGAAATTAAAATAAAAAATAACAAACAATAAGTATAACTTTTTTTGGATAAACAAAGTTATAAATATTATGTCATTTTTGGATTCTACACCAAAAATGACCTAAGGTACATCCATAAGGTGTTATACCCAAAAACACTTATTTCTTGTGTTATTAGAAGTTTTAAGAATCTTACAGTACTAACGTAACTTTCTTAACATTTTTTTTAAATTGTCAAATTTAAGCTTAAATAAGCTTAAATTTAAAGTTGCATAAGGTTAATGCAAACTTACCAAAATTTTAGTTAAAATTGAGGTGCGGTGTATATTTACTGAATTGGCTAAGGATCTGCCATACAGAATGTAAATCCTGCGTGAGCTCAATTTAAAAGGGTTTAAAGCCATGGTATGGCTTTAAAGAAATAAAAGGGCAAAATCCATGGAAAAAGGTGGGACAAAGGAAAAAGACCAAATAGAGCTGGGGTACCCAGCTTTTTGGATCTGCAATGATTAAATTAGGGTTGTCCAGCTTTATTGGAGGATTTTCAACCTTATTTGAACTTTAAGTTTAGACTTTGATCCAACCTTAAGGTTTAAACTGGTTTTATCCCAATTTGGACAAGAATTTCAAGCTGCCAAAGGGTAAATCCCAATGTGCAGGCTTGAAATCAAGGTTTTAAGAACTGTCAAAGCTTAATCAAGCTTAAAAACCTTGAATAAGCTTAAAATTTTAAGGTTACAAGCATTAGAACCTTATCAAAACTTAAGGTTTGGTGTGTATTGCTATTTTACGTGGGAAAATAGCAATAACTTCAAAATTCATTAAAAATCCAATTCTTAATGTATTTGCTTGAAAATTTCACACAGCTTAGAATTTAATATTATCTACATATAAATTAAATTCTAAGTATCTTTTATGAATGAATTTCCTGGGTAATTAGCCTGGAAATTTACTCTTTTAATTAAGCTCAAAGAAAATTATGATTTCTTTAAAAATTAATTAAAAATTAAGTTTAAGATATTTCTACTTGAAACTCTATTTTTAAGTTGTTCATGTGATGAACTTCAATATAAATAAATTTATTTATATTGAGAACTTAAAATAATTAGTTTAAATGAGGATTAAAGCTACATGGAGTTAAGAATAACACTGGTAACCTTAAATTGGAATTAAAAACAAGTTTCCTTAAGTTAAGAACTTTGTTTTTAAGTATGTTTTTTTAGTTTTGACCTGAGGACGCCCTCTATATTCATTATGAATCATGAGAGCTGCTCTGAAGACATAAAAAGAGTCTTTTCATCACTGTTTTTGTCCATCATTCATTATCAATCCAATCATATTAGAAATTTAAACAGGTAAAGTTCTATTATTTATAAAATCTTATTATTAAAGTAATTCTTAAGTTATTTTATTCTCTATTAAGTTTAAATTAAAGAATTGAAATCATAGAACTCATATTATTGTTGTAATCATCAATAATATATTTTATATTATAAAATTATCATCTTAAATATTTTTTAAAATCCACAAATTCCTCTTAAAAACTCTTTAATCATAATTTTTATTATAAACAGTTGTTTTATCTTTAAAATTATTGATTTTTGGCGTGTTTTTAACTTATAATTATTATTTAATATAATCACTGTTGTTGTTTGACTTGTTGTATTAAATAAATATTATAAGGAAGTTTTTCTCTAAAGTTCTATATTTTTTTATCTAGTATTAGTTTTTTTATATAGAATTTTCATTCTATAAGGATTAATTCTGCACAGTGTGTGTTTAATTTTTTTATAAATAATATTTATATTATTTATAAGTGTTTAATATTGATATTTTCCACTTTTAATTGTCTCATTAAGAGCTTTACACTTCTTATTGTTATAACTGTCAGTGACTATAACAATAATAGAATAATTATAATTTATTATAATTATTATTTATTATTATATTTTTATGATAATAATTAAATTCATTTTTTTATATAATTATTTTTAATAATTATATTTAAATTTGTGGTTATAATATTTTGTTATATTATATATTTCTACTGAGGACAGTCATAGTACTCTTGATTTTGCTACTATTATCAAGAGTTTCATAGACAAACCTTACATTTGGGGGCCTGGCCGTGATTTTAAACCAATTTTTGGGACATAAATCATATTCTAGACCTTATTTTACCATTTTTGACGTAAAATTGCCATATTTGTCTTAATATTGGCTTTTTTGGGACTTATCCCTTATCAATAATCTTTATAATATTAATAAAGGTATTTTTCTTAAGAATATTGTTTGAAACAATATACTATTGAGTGACTTGGAATAAATTTCTTTTTTCTAACTAGTGGCTTTTTCACATCACAGACTTGAAATTTATTCTTTGAGTTATTCTAGTATAAAGTGAATAATAATACAATTTTGATTAATTAACTTGTTAATTGCATAATTATTATTTCTTTAAAGAAAATAATAAATCAAATGAAAAATCTCTAAAAATAAAAAATCCCTACTAAAAACATTTTTTTACTTTTATCTTAGACATTTTTTCTTTATTTTTGACGTAATTTGCCATAAAATTGCAGTAAAACAACTTTATTTAATAAGTTGAGTTTATAAGTTATTTTTATTATTTGATAAAATAACTTATATTTTTAATTTTCTCTAGTGTCTTCCATCAGACAAAATTCTTCAGACTCTGAAGCCTCAGAGTCCAGTATTGAAATTCAAACCAGCCCACCACCAAGGGGTTTGTCACAGATGGTGGAACTGTGACCTATAATACCAGAAAAAGATCAAGGAAGTTCAACCTTGATCTTGTAGCCTTTTCTGCTCAGTTGTGATGATTGCACAATCAAGCAATCTAGGGTCTAGTCATGGTGGTGGGGGGGATCACCTGTTCTGAAATGACCCTGAGTGGACAGCTCGAGTGCTTGTTGATGGTTTCTGGCATCAATGTGACAGAAGCTCAAGGTTTACTGTCACGGGTGGATTTCACAAATGTGAGGGAGACACATTGCAAAATTTGGGGGTTTTCAAACCTGTTGGCAGAAAGGGCTTGGGAGTGATGACCCAACAACCCTTATGGCTCCTTATACCGGCCTGTTGTGTAGCTGATGCCCCTGATTGAGGACAGGGTTGCCCATCTGTGTTAGTGCACTTCAGGACACAGTGCTTCCTACCCCAGGGGTACTGTCACAGACGGTGGAACTGTGACCTATAATACCAGAAAAAGATCAAGGAAGTTCAACCTTGATCTTGTAGCCTTTTCTGCTCAGTTGTGATGATTGAACAATCAAGCAACCTAGGGTCTAGTCATGGTGGTGGTGGGGGACCACCTGTTCTGAAATGACCCTGAGTGGACAGCTTGAGTGCTTGTTGATGGCTTCTGGCATCAATGTGACAGGGTTAGATAACCAAAGAGCCCTTTAAAGGTCCTGAAGGTGAATTCAATTCAATTTTACTCTATTTTTTATTAAAATTGATGTGAACTGACTCCTACTAGAAGTGGAAGTAACTACTCCAGCCAATCAAATGGATCTGGACCAGGACATTCCAGCCACAAACCAAAAAGGCAAGAATGTCTTCCCAGAGGAGAGGCACAAATGGAGGATGCCAGAACTTCCACCAGTTCCCAAAGGTTAGCCAGCACCTTTGAACCTCTTATTGAGAGTCCAGAAGCTGACATAACTGCTATTGCTGTTAGAGCTGAACCATTTCCAACAGGAAGCTGTGGAAATTTATCAATCTCAATGGAAAAACTGGTTCTTGGCATCAAAACAACAAGAGTGGGAACTTCTCCCAAGTCTTTGGATAGGCACCATGAACTCTTATCTTCAAGTGAAGAAGTTCATGGGACCAGAAAAGACAGAAGATCTTCTGATGGGTTGGACACCCATGTCTGTCAAAGGACAAGTCCAACAGATAAAAGCTTGGTTGAAAAACCAAAGCATGTTATCAGAGGATCAGAAGAAGAATATGGCCCAAGGCAAGGAAAACAGCCCAGTGGAAGCTCCCCAAGCATCCACCAGCAAAAATCCGCCTCAAAAAGTGCCAAACAAGCCCAAGCAAGCCCCAAAGACCAACCAGAAGGGCAAGCAAAAGGCAAAGCCCAAGTGGAACAAGCCTTACCCTCAGAATTACAGAATCCCAAAGAAGGAAAAGACAGCCATGGACAATGTGTTCAATATGGCAAGAACCTTGATGGAATTCAAAAACAAGGAGAAGGAAAGATTGAACCAATCTTTCCCAAAGAAATAGATCTTGTAAAACTTGTAACTCACTTTGAATCTTGTAATAAAGAAATTATGACAAAATTCAAAACATTTGATTATGTCCAACAGAAGTTGGGTAATGAGATATTAAAAGTCAAAGAGCAGCAAAAGACCATTATTGGCCTTGAAAATGTTAATAAAGACAATATTGTGTCTTTGACGCAAATTTGTGAAATACTTGAGTCTAAAGTTACCTTACTCAATCAACCAGATGAGAACTCAATTTCTTTTATAACTGGACAGTTAAGGGAATTGAAAATACAAGTTCAAAACTTGGAAAATTCAACTGGTCACAATTCAGCTCTTTTTCAAGAACAATTGAAAAAAAGTGATAAAGCAAGACTTGAATTGAAAGAAGACATTCAATCAAGTATTAATAATATATAGCTAAAAAATGAATTGCCAAGGCAATCCACACCAATTCTTGACAGAAATGTTCTTAACTTGAATAATGATTTACATCATACAATTTCAAGTCATGATGTGGAAACTGCTTGCAATTTTAAGGACATTCCAAGATTAGAGGAATGGCCAACCTTCAGTGGTGAAGGAGAATATAATCATATGGAGTTTATGAAAACAATTGATATGTTCAAAGAGGACTTTAACATACCAGATGAATACATAAGTGCCAGATTACACTCATTATTTACCAAATCAGCAAAGAAATGGTATTATAAAATGAGACAAGACCATGGTAAACATTCTTGGCCTTGGTGGAAAGAACAAATTATTTCCAAACGGGAAAATGATTCCTGGAGATTTATAATGGAAAGTTCTTTTGAAGAAGCCATTTTCAATATTGAAAGGGACAGGCCCATGACTTGGTTTTTTAAACAGAAGGACAGGTTAACTGCCCTTCATCCTGATATGTCTGAAACAATGGTACATAAAAGGATATTAAGAAAATGTGGTGGTGACCTTGAGCATGCTATAAGAAGCAGACGTATTGAGCCTTGCTCTACAGAAGATTATATCAATGCTATGGAGGACATCACTACTAGAACAAAAATTGGAATAAATTGGTACAAAACCCCAATAGACAACAATACTAGTGGGAAACCAATTTCAAAACCAAATAAACCACATGACAGACCTCCTTTGAAATGTCATAAATGTGGAAGTACATCTCATTTGGCAAACACTTGTCCAAAAAAGACAAGATTCAATGAGATAAATGTTGAAAAAGTGGAAGACACAAAAGAAACTGATGTATCTTTACATGAAAGTGATTCTGAGCCTTCAGAAGAACTTGGTATAGAAAATATTAATGTTTCTTTTGAAGTCACTGAGGTACATACTCACTTACCACAGTACAGTGATGAATGTATGGATCTCATACATGTGCAATTTTCCAAAATGCAAAAACAAAACCTGCCAGAGGTAAAGGTTATACAGCTGGGTCATCTTGTATCACTAATATTGTGATAAATAACACAGAAGCCAAGATACATCTTGACTCAGGTGATTTTTGCACTTGTGTTGGAAAAGATTATCTTGACAAAATTTATACCAATTGGAAAGACAAGTTGATGCCAATTGAAGGTATAAGATTCAGCAGTTCTAGCCAGAATATGCACCCTTTGGGTATATTTGAAGCAGCAATAATATTTCCTCATCCTGCAGGGAGTATAAGATTGAAAGCTGAGATTGTTGTTATGAATAACTGTACTTCACAACACTTTATACTTGGAAATGATTATCTCAATATCTATGGTATTGATATTAATAATCATAAGGACAGGTATTTCACTATAGGGGAAAATAAAAGGCAAAAATTTGCTTTTTCTCTAAAAAGAAGAGAAATTACTGTCATTAAACAAGTAAAAAATTTTAATAAAGAAAAATTTGTGTCAGATCAGTTAAGTGAAGCACAAATTAGTCCTGAATTAAAACCAGAAATGAAGGAAGAACTTATTGAAATTTTATTTCAATATAGAGAAGCCTTTGCTTCTTATAATGAACCACTTGGGGCTATAAAAAGCCATGAAGTGGATATCATGCTTAATGTGGAGAGACCTTATCCTCCACTATTAAGAAGACTTAGGGGAAAAAATGAAAGAGAATACTTAGTCAGGTATAAAAATCCACAACATGAAGATGAATGGATTGTAGAAAGCAAAATACCTGATTCCCAAAAGTTTCTCAGAAGATTCAGACATGAGAGAAGACCAATTGCTCAATAAAAAGTTTGAATTGTGTGCTTTACATACTTAAAAGTATAAGTAGAGAGGTTGGACAGTGGATTACACCCCCCCCAAATAACTTGGGGGTATACTACAAGAGAAAAATTGTAGTACAATTTATTTTTTGGTGGTAGGGAATGTGAGCTTGTGAGGTATGTATAACATACCCATAAGGCCACAAATGATTTTATAAACAGTTAATTTTGTCTTAAACAGACTTTTTAGTTGAAATTAAAATAAAGAATAACAAAAAATAAGTATAACTTTTTTTGGATAAACAAAGTTATAAATATTATGTCATTTTTGGATTGTACACCAAAAATGACCTAGGGTACAACCACAAGGTGTTATACCCAAAACCACTTATTTCTTGTGTTATTAGAAGATTTAAGCATCTCACAGTACTAATGTAACTTTTTTAACATTTTTTTTGAATTGTTAAATTTAAGCCTAAATAAGCTTAAATTTAAAGTTGCATAAGGTTAATGCAAACTTACCAAAATTTTAGTTAAAATTGAGGTGTGGTGTATATTTACTGAATTGGCTAAGGATCTGCCATACAGAATGTAAATCCTGTGTGAGCTCAATTTAAAAGGGTTTAAATCCGTGGTATGGCTTTAAATAAATAAAAGGGCAAAATCCACGCAAAAAGGTGGGACAAAGGAAAAAGACCAAATAGAGCTGGGGTACCCAGCTTTTGGGATCTGCAATGATTCAATTAAGGTTGTCCACCTGTATTGGAGGATTTTCAACCTTATTTAAACTTTAAGATTAGACTTTGATCCAACCTTAAGGTTTAAACTGGTTTTATCCCAATTTGGACAGGAATTTCAAGCTGCCAAAGGGTACATCCCAATATGCAGGCTTGGAATCAAGGCTTTAAGAACTGTCAAAGCTTAATCAAGCTCAAAACTTTAAAGTTACAAGCATTAAAACCTTATCAAAAGCTAAGGTTTGGTGTGTATTGCTATTTTACGTGGAAAAATAGCAATAACTTCAAACATTCATTAAAATTCCAATTCTTAATGGATTTGCTTGAAACCTTTACACATATTAGAATTTAATATTATATATATATAAATTAAATTCTAAGTATCTTTTATAAATAAATTTCCTGGGTAATTGGCCTGGAAATTTACTCTTTTAATTAAGCTCAAAGAAAATTATGATTTCTTTAAAAATGAATTAAAAATTGAGTTTAAGAGATTTCTGCTTGAAACTCTATTTTTAAGTTCTTCATGTGATTAACTTTAATATAAATAAGTTTATTTATATTGAAAATTTAAAATGATTAGTTTAAATCAGGATAAAAGCTACATGGAGTTAAGAATAACACTGGTAACTTTAAATTGGAATTAAAAACAAGTTGCCTTAAGTTAAGAACTTTGTTTTTAAGTATGTTTTTCAGTTTTGACCTGAGAACGCCCTCTATATTCATTATGAATCATGAGAGCTGCTCTGAAGACATTAAAAGAGTCTTTTCATCACTGTTTTTGTCCATCATTCATCATCAATCCAATCATATTAGAAATTTAAACAGGTAAAGTTTTATTATTTATAAGATCCTATTATTAAAGTAATTCTCAAGTTATTTTATTCTTTATTAATTGTAAATTAAAGAATTGAAATCATAGAATTCATATTATTGTTTTCATCATCAATAATATATTTTATATTATAAAATCATCATCTTAAATATCTTTTAAAATCCACAAATTCCTCTTAAAAACTCTTTAATCATAATTTTTATTATAAAAAGTTGTTTTATCTTTAAAATTATTGATTTTTGGCATGTTTTTAACTTATAATTATTATTTAATATAATCACTGTTGTTGTTTGACTTGTTGTATTAAATAAATATTATAAGTAAGTTTTTCTCTAAAGTTCTATATTTTTTTATCTAGTATTAGTTTTTTTTATATAGAATTTTTCTTCTATAAGAATTAATTCTGCACAGTGTGTGTTTAATTCTTTTATAAATAATATTTATATTATTTATAAGTGGTTAATATTAATATTTTCCACGTGTAATTGTCTCATTAAGATCTTTACACTTCTTAGTGTTATAACTGTCAGTGACTATAACAATAATAGAATAATTATAATTTATTATAACTATTATTATTATTATTTATTATTATATTTTTATAATAATAATTAAATTTATACTTTTATATAGTTATTTTTAATAATTATATTTCAATTTGTGGTTATAATATTTAGTTATATTATATATTTCTACTCAGGACAGTCATAGTACTCTTGATTTTGCTACTATTATCAAGAGTTTCATAGACAAACCTTACACTCTACCTTTATCTACATACCTCTTAAACCGGTTTATGGCAGCTTCAAGTTCTCTCTTGACATATTGCTGTACTGATTGGATTTTCTGTTGATAACTTTCCAGCAGGAGTATCTTGAGTGATGTGAACTGAATCAAATTGTGGATCTCTTCCATAAACAGTGAAAAACGGGGATTGCTTGGTTGAAGAGTGATCACAATTATTTTAGGCAAATTCAGCCAGAGGGAGCCAGGTGTTCCAATCATCTTAATGATAACTGACATACATCTGAAGATACTGTTCTAGTATCTGATTTACCCTCTCTGTCTGTCCATCAGTTTCTGGATGATAAGCAGTTGACAAGTCCCTTGAAATCTTGAGCTGCTGACAAAGATTGGTCCAAAAAGAAGAAACAAAGAGTGAACCTCTATCACTGACAATGCTTAACGGAAGGCCGTGCTTTGAAAAGATATTATTGATGAATAAATGGGCCAAATCCAGGGAAGTGATTGAAGACATTGTTGGAATAAAAACCGCCCTTTTTGAGAATCTGTCCACTATGACCAGGATTGAATCAAAGGAATTGGACAGCGGCAGTTAAGTGATGAAGTCAATTGAGAGACAAATCCAAGGACCATTTGGAATTGGAAGAGGTTTGAGGAATCCAAACTTCTTATGATGAATATTCTTGTTTCTTGAGCACTGTTGACAGGATGATACATAATCCTTGATAAATTGAGTCATGCCGGACCAGTGGAAATCCCGCTTGACAAGTTTGAGAGTCTTCTCTACGCCAGGGTGGCCAGCTAGAGGAGAATTGTGATTCTTTTGAAGAATACTAAGTTGAATTGTGGAGTCATTTGGGACTACCACCCGATCTTTGAAGAGAAGAAGTTGGGAAGAGGAATCAAGAGAATAATCTTGGACAGATTTACCTTTACCCAAATCTTCAAGGATACTTCTGTAATGAGGATCTTGCCATAATTTCTTCTGGATTGAATCAATCAGATTTGAAAAAGATTCCACCTTTACTGCAAAATATTTTGGGGGTTGAACTTCATCTTGCTTAATGATTTGCTGAAAATTCATTGGATTTTTGCTGATGAAATCCTCCCCCCTCTCCGGATAGACGTCGTCCCAACGTGATAAGGCATCCAGAAGAGTAGCTAGGCAGCCAGGGTGGTAAGTGATTGAAAAATGAAATTCAGAAAGGAATTCAGCCCAATGGGTTTGATGGCGAGTGAGTACTTTGGAGGTCATGAAGGATTGAAGGGAAGAGTGATTGGTGAGAACTTCAAAAGGGGAAGACAGTGAAAGAAGAAAAGCCCTCCAGTGCTTGAGAGCCCAGACAATTCCAAGGAGTTCCTTGTCATGAATTTCATAATTTAGCTCTGCTGGGATAAGCTTGCGTCTGTCGAATGCAATGGGATGTTTTCCTGAGTCAGAGACCTGACTCAGTACAGCACCCAAAGCATAATCTGATGCATCGGTCTCCACAATGGTGGGTAGAGAAGGATTGGAGCAGTGGTGAAAGCCTCTTGGAGTTGGTGAAACTGACTGAGAGCTTCCTCATTGAGGGGAAAACATGAATCTTTCTTGGGGAAACTGGTGAGTGAACTGATCTTCTTTGAATAATTCTTGATGAAACGGCGGTAAAAGTTGGCAAAGCCAAGGAAGGATTGAAGAGCCTTGAGGTTTCTTGGAGGTGGCCAATTGAAAATCTGCTGGACTTTTGCTTGGTTCATCTTGAGGGCTTCAGAAGAAACTACATAACCAAGATATTCCACACTTGAAACCTTAAACAGGCATTTGGATGCCTTAGCAAAAAGGTTATTGGCTCTGAGTCTGGAAAGAACAGTGGACACATGAGTGACATGCTTCATCAGATTTGGAAAAGACCATAATGTCATCCAAAGAAACCACAGCATAAACATCAAGAAGATCTTGAAAGATATCATTGACAAGATTTTGAAAAGAAGCAGGAGAATTGGTGAGCCCAAATGGCATAACCAAGTACTCATAACTGCCATATTTAGTTCTAAAAAAAGTCAAGTGTTCATCACCCTCCTTGATTCTGAGCAGGTTATATGCACCACGCAAATCAATCATGGAGAAGATGGAAGAACCATTAAAAACATTGAGAAGCTGATTCATAGGAGGAACAGGATACTTGTTCTTCCTAGTAACAGCATTGAGTTTGCGGTAATCAACACACAAATGGAGGCCACCATCTTTCTTTTTGAAAAAGAGGACAGGTGCTCCTGTTGAAGAGGAGCTTGGCTGGATGAAACCTTTCTCTACATTCTCTGAAATTTAGGCCCTGAGTGTATCTGACTCTTGTTTGGATAAAGAGTAGATCACCCCAACTGGAGGTAGAGACCCCTCCAGCTCAATATGATGATCACAGGCGCAGTGAGGAGGAAGTCTTTCTGCTTTCACCTTGGAGAATACATCCAAATATTGGTGATAGACAGAAGGGACAACCTTCAACATGGTTTCTACTTCTTCTGGCTCTTCCTCTTCATCCCACAACTCCTCCAGGAAATCATGATAAGATGAAGGAGGAAGGTCCATATTCCCAAAGAAGAGATGAAGTGAAGATACAGAATTATCTTCTCCAACATCTTGAATCTCTTTGAAGACTTAATCTCTGGATGATAGTAATGACTGATGAAAATTAAGGGAAAGAATATGGACAGAAGATGGAAATGATGGTGTTCTAGAATCACCAACCAGAGCTGCACATGATTTGGCAGAAGAAAAGTCATTACAGAAAGAATTAGAAGGATCACAATAGTCTTCATGATCAGCATTAAAGGTGATCAGCCCTTCCCTCCAATCAATAGAAGGATTAAAGTTATTTAGAAAGTCAAAGCCCAATATGAGGTCTTCTCCCTTGGGAGTATCAATGACTAAAAAGTCCCATTCAAAGCTTGGGAAGGAAGGGAGCTCAACCATATATTTAGTATGGTGAGTCACAAATAAGGAAGGGGACTCCGAGGAGTCCAAAATGATAAGAGGAATCTTCTCTGGAAGTTTTGACGTAGTCAATGAGTGCTTGTGAACAAACTGCTTTGCAATAAATGAGTGTGTAGCACCAGATTCAATGAGAATACTGTAAAAAACATCAGAAAGGGAATAAAAAACAAAAAATTTAAGAGAATTTTTGACACCAGTATTCAGAATGCACAATTGTGCTCTGAATGGAAAACAGTCAAGATCATTGAACACAACATGGTCTCCACTCAGGCTTTTCCCTGGCTGGGAAATTGGCCTGATGGTTGGGTAAGCTTGTTTTGAGGTCTTTTGAAGCAAGACTCAAGACTATGCTTCCCACCACAATAGGTACAAACACCCTCCTTGATTCTTCTTTCTTTTTCAGAGTTCATGAGCTTGAAGTCCTTATTCAGCAAAGAAAAATGGGGCTTGTCCCTCTTCTGAAATTTCTTCTTCTTCTTGTGACTTGAACTTGAAGAATTTTGAGGATGAGAAGTACTTGATCTTGGGACTTCAAGTTTCTTCTCTTGATAGTGATTCTTCTCATTTTGCCTTTCAAGGTACCTGGTATCAAGTTCCAGGGTAACATCCATTAAGTCTTGGAGAGAATCAATTCTTGAAGGATGGGAGGCCAATTGATCCAATATCCTGGATGGCAATCCCTTCCTGAAATGATGAATGAGAGCCCTTTCACCCCAATCTCCAATTCTTGAAACCAAACTCCTGAAATTGGCTATGTATAGTGAAACATGGCCACCTTCCTTCAGGCTTAGTGAATCCAATTCTGCTTCAGCCTTTCTGACTTCATTTGGGTCACCAAATAGAGTGAAGAGTTGAGATTCAAATAAAGGCCAAGAATTGAGAAGGTGATTGGAGTCTTCATTGGTGAGATTGGAAAGATAAGGCTCAATCCACTTTGCAGCCCTGCCAATGAGAAATGAAGTGGCATAAAGAACCTTCTTTCTGTCTTGAGAGACGTTTGCTGGGTCATTATGAAAAAGTAATTGGCATGACTGAAGGAAGCTTCTGACTTTGAAGGGCTGAGTCCCATCAAAGCATTCTGGTGCCTTCATAGATGGAGTCTTTCAGGCTGGTGGTCTTGATGATACAGAAGAAGAAGCTGCTTGAAGGTTGGCCATAATTTGAGTCAGCTGCTGCATAATGGCCAATAAAGATGGTTCAGATTGATGAGAGACAGGCTTATCAGACTGGGCTAGAGTTGGTCCTCCAGTACTTTTGGATTCCCCCACAGGAGCAGGAACACCTTCAGTACCATCAGACTCTTCCTCTTCCACAGAATTCTCCTCCTCATCATCATCATCTTCACCTTGAACCTTGAGACTGGTTCTTGAAATTCCTGGAAAGCCGCCAACCACTCCTGACAATGAAATTGATCTTCTTGGCCCTCTTCCTTCCTTCCTGGATGGTGCTGCTCCTTCCATTTGGGGTCCTCAGTTGAGGAACAGCTGGGGTGCCATCAAGAGGAATTCTTGGAGTTGGAGTAAGAGCAGCTGGAGCTCTGGCCTGAGATCTGATTTGTCTTGCAGGAGGTGAATGTTCAAGGGCATGATTTCAGGAATAAAAAATTGAAACAAATGAACAAAAATCAAAACTTGCTTGAAGTACGGAATCAACAATCAAATCTTGAGGAAATCAATGAATCAATTAAAATCTTCAGTTACGTTAATCAATCAAAGTCAAATGAGTCTTAAAGTCAAAATCAATATCAATAAAAAATCCTTAAGTCAATAAAATCAATCAATCAATCAATAAAAATCAAATCTTTCAGAGAAATCAATCAGTCAAATGAATTCTTGAGTCAAAATCAATTTATGTTAATTCTTGATGTGAAATTCAGCAAAATCAATGAGAAATCTTCAGGTCAGTCAATTTTCTTGAAGTCAATGTCAATTATATCAAATCAATTATCAAGTGAATTCTTCCTTAAAATCAAAATTCTTGAAGAGAAATCAAATTGAATCCTGATATGAAGAACGTGTCTGAATAATCTGATGAGCAATTTGAAAATCAAAACGATAAGACACCTGAATGAAGGATAAAAATGAAATTGATGATTGAGATTAAGATGGAAAAAGATAACAAAAATGAAAATTGGGTCAGCTTTCAATTTTCAGAATGAAGAATGAATGAGAGAAAATTGAGAGGTGACGCAGAATCATTAAATTCATAAGTGTTAAAGAGTCATAATTTCGAAGAATGAATTAATGAAATTGATGAAGAGTGAATGAATAAAACTATGAAGAATGAATGAATAGAATGAAGAGAAATTATGAGTCAATTAATATAATGTCACAGGGGCTCTTATGGAAGAAAGAGGGCCTGGAACTCAGGAATCAAGAACTCACTTGGAGGGCTCCAAAAGATGAAGGAATGATAAAGATTTAATTTCTTTAAGAATAAGAGTGGAAAAGACAACTATGCCAAAGATAAAAGAAAAGAATAAAAAGCCAAAGGCCAAAGATAATAAAGGAAGGCAAAGGCCAAGAAGCCAACCAAGTGAATCCTCAATTCACTGTTTCAACCTGCCAGAAAAGGAATGGAATTAGTAAAGGATATGACCACCAATATCCACTGACAGGCAAGGAAGAAAAAAGAGAAAGGGTGCTAATGACTGACTTAAGATTATCAGTATTAACTTTAATAAGGTAAAGGAAAATAAGGATAAAAATAAATTCAATATATTAATTAACTGGGGAAAAAGTCCCCAGGTGATGAAAGGTGGCTGGTATATGTGAAAACTTGAAAGATTGATCCTGGAAGGTGAATCAATTACTGTATTGTCCAAATCAGGAAATACAGTTCTGGCCATCTTGAAATTTGAACTGTGTGATGGAATTCACACAGTGGAATATGAAATGGCCCAATTGGGCCTATGCCATACAGGTTGATTGAATGAGGCCTGTACAGATGAATTGAGTTGTCCAAGGAGTATTGAAATACTTGATGTCTTGACAACTGATTGAATTGATGTAATATCTCTTGAGAATTGCCCCTTTTGAATAATCCTGAATAATGTACCAACCCAACTCCTGCAGATACAGGTGGTTGGGATCTTTGAAGAGTCTTCTGATTGCCACCATAACTTGTCAGACTGATGAGTTGAATAATCCTCCTTTGAAATGGGCATTGGATTTTGAGACCTTGATATTGGATTGTGGAGTTTGGTCCTGAAAACATCACCATTGAATTGCTGAGCAAAAATGGTGCATAATGGTATATAATACCATATATGCACCACTCCTGCAACCTTGAGTACGGAGTGCATGGAGGAATGAAAGAATTTCCCTTGAGTTGGGGAACAGGCTTGCTGAGCTGGTCTGGTGACCTCTGGTGGTTGTTGCCAGAGGCCATTAACAAAAATGGGTCCTACAGGATTTATGGCCAAATTGGTGTCCAACAGGTCTTTGGCCAATTTTGGGTCCAAGGGATTGGTGGCAAATTTTGGCTCAGGTGGGTCCAATTGTGGTTTGGGACCCACCTGGCCTTGGGGGCTAGATGGTTGCCCCCTTTGGCCTCATTGGATTAAGCCAAAAGGGGCCTAATTGGCCTGCGGACCATGGCTTACGGACTGTAGGAGCCGTAGGATGCCTAAATGGCCCAAAAAGGCGATTTAGGCCAAAACCCCACTAATGAAAGGGGTTGGCTAGGGGGCCTGGAGGCCCCTAGAAGACAAAAGGACCCCCCAGGCCCAAAATCAAAGATGAAGGCCTGGGGTTGGTGAGGTTGAAATTGGCCAAGGAGGCCAATGATGGCAGGATATGGCCATTGGAATGGGTTATGGTGTAAGAGCCATAGAACACCCAAGGGGGCCAATTGGCCATAAATGATATGAGGTGACAAATTGGCCCCAACTTGGCTCCAGGTTGGATTGCCGCAACCATCAAGGAGGAGGGTCAAACTTGTGGTTGTGACAGCTCTATGGCCTTTTGGCCATATCATACTTCCCTGGCCTTTTATGGCCTCAGGCCATATTGTGCCATCATTGGCCTCCCTGGCCAAGTCCCTTACCCTCAACCCCCAGGCCTATCTTTGTTTTTGGGCCTGGGGGTTCTGGGTCCCCTAGCCATCATCATTGGGCTTGGACCAACCCTTTTCATTAGGGGGTCCTGGCCTAAATGGCCTTTTTGGGCCATTTAGGCCCCCTATGGCCTCTACGGTCCATGGTCCGTGGGCCAAAGGGGGCAGCCCACTAGCCCCCAAGGCCAGGTGGGTCCCAAACCACAATTGGGCCCACCTGAGCCAATTTTGGCCCCAAATCTCATAAGACCCTCAGGACCCAATCTTGGCCAATAAACACCATGGAACATTTTTCAGCCCATGGCCTCTGGTAATCATCAGAGGCCACCAGATCAGCTCAGCTCAAGCTTTCCCCTCACCTTAAGGGGAATTCTTCCACTCCTCCATGCACCCCGTACTCAAGGTTGCAGGAGTGGTGCATATATGGTATTATATACCATTATGCACCATTTTTGCTCAGTAATTCAATGGTGATGTTTTCAGGACCAAATTCCACAATCCAATATCAAGGTCTCAAAATCCAATGCCCATTTCAAAGGAGGATTATTCAACTCATCAGTCTGACAAGTTATGGCGGCAATCAGAAGACTCTTCAAAGATCCCAACCACCTGTATCTGCAGGAGTTGGGTTGGCACATTTCATTCTGGATTATTCAAGGGCAATTCTCAAGAGGTATTACATCAGTTAAATCAGTTGTCAAGGCATCAAGTATTCAATACTCCTTTGGACAACCCAATTCATCCGTACAGGCCTCATTCAATCAACCTGTATGGCCTAGGCCCAATCGGGCCATTTCATATTCCACTGTGTGAATTCCAGCACACAGTTCAAATTTCAAGATGGCCAGAATTGTATTTCCTGATTTGGACAATACAGTCATTGATTCACCTTCCAGGACCAATCTTTCAAGTTTTCACATATACTGGCCACCTTTCATCACCTGGGGACTTTTCCCCCAGTTAATTAATATATTGGATTTATTTTTATCCTTATTTTATTTTACCTTATTAAAGTTAATACTGATAATCTTAAGTCAGTCATTAGCACCCTTTCTCTTTTTTCTTCCTTGCCTCTCAGTGGATATTGGTGGTCATATCCTTTACTAATTCCATTCCTTTTCTGGAAGGTTGAAACAGTGAATTGAGGATTCACTTGGTTGGCTTCCTTTATTATCTTTGGCCTTTGGCTTCTTATTCTTTTATTTTATCTTTGGCATACTTGTCTTTTCCACTCTTATTCTTAAAAAAATTAAATCTTTATTATTCATTTATCTTTTGGAGCCCTCCAAGTGAGTTCTTGATTCCTGAGTGCCAGGTCCTCTTGCTTCCATAAGAGCCCCTGTGACAAGAGCACCAGAGGGGGCCAAATTGGCCATAAAGATATGGTGTGGCCAATTGGCCCCCAACTTGGTCCCAGGTTGGAATTGCCGCAAAACCAATGGAGGAGGGTCATTCTTTGTGGCTGTGACATATACAAGTCCCATCACCATAGGACAAAGAATAACAAAGTTATTCCTGCTCAAAGTTGTTGCTGAGCAGAAACCTTAATTTTCACCTCTCATCTGAAATACAGAGTAAGAGGCTTAACCACATCAAATGGGTATTCAAAATGAAGCTATAATTCAGGGCTATTCAATGGTACAAGCCAAACTGAGCCAGTACCAGTATTGCAGAAGTTATGGCCAAATTCAGGCCAAATAAGGGTGAATAAAATATTCACCTCACATCTAACTTCTACAGTTTTAGTGCGAGATACCTAAAGTGGGGTATTTTTGGAAAGAGAACAATAAGGGCTATCTGATGGTGCCATTAATTTCCCCATATCTCATCTAGAACAAAAGCTATAAGGAAAACAAGCCCAATACAGCTTTTTGGCTAAAACACGCATATGTACAAACATCTTGTACATGGCATAACCTCGCCATATTTAATTATAACCATATCAAATGAGATACCATTGTGTAGAAAAAATACAGAGATACACACTGAACCAATTTTGAGGTTGATATCTCAAAAACTGACAAAGTTATGGCTGTTTTAAGATCAAAATCCCACAGTTTGGCCAAAACAGCCTTACCATGGATAATATCCCATAACCATTATTATGAGGTGTCAGACAGACAAAGAAGCTTGTTTTTACTTCAACAACTCATAGTTCATTCAATAATGGGGTCCCATACAGGTTCTGCACAGCATTTTATGTGTCATACACATCAGAATCAGGCTGTGTGGTTTGCAGATGAAAGTTTTCACCCTGTATTGGTGAAAACTGCCCAGATGTGGTTTCAAAACCACATCTAAGCCCAATACAGGCTATACAAGCCTTTTTAAAACCACAAGCCTGTCCTTGAGGGTGAAAAACCTTCACTTCATCTACATGAAACGGTCTAGAAGCCTTTTCACCCCATTTCAGGATAAAAGGACACCTTTTCACTGCCACAAAAGGAATCCCCATCCTGATATTGAATTCCTACCTAGTAAAACTGTCAAAAACAGTTATACTCTTGGAAAATAATCAGGTTATACTATAAATCTTAGTATTGTAGTCTTTATTATTGTGACCAAACAGGTAAAGCTGCACCCAGGGCTTTCAATAGCGCTCACCACCACTAACTCTCATTAGTAAACCCCTTTTTTATCTTTAATTGAACATTTTTAATACTTTTTATCTGTGTCACAGTCATAGTTAAAGTTGCAAATAGCCTTATTACCTCTTTATCATAGACTCAGCCTGACATTTTGGGGGCCTGGCCATGTTTTTTTGAACTTTTTGGATCTTATAAGTGAGTTTTTTCTCTCATTTTCTCTATCATGACAAATTGTTTTATCTTTTGAGGCATAATTTTCCAATACAAATATACATAATATATATCTTCTATATATCTTTACAGTGGTATATGTCATATACCACTTTTAATTATCTTCATTAAATCAAATTGTGACATGGTTGATTATAATTTAATCACCACAATAACCCTATTTTTGGCATGTTTTACATATAAAACACTTTGAGCCATTAATAAAAGTCCTTTTTTAATTAATAGAAGGACACCTCTTACTGTAAAACCCACAGTTGAGGCATGGTTGTGTGTATTGTTAATTCAATTACCCTCTTACAATACCACTTTTATCAGATTATACTTGCTAAATACACGTTATTCTGTGAGATACTGGCATACAAACAGTATGCCAGATATCTTTAAGCTGTATTTCTGATGTGAAATGGTTAATTCAATTACACTGTCATTATACAAGGGCATATTGTAGTAACATACAAGCCCAGAGGCCATTCGTAAACATGCAAACAGCATTTTAAGAAGTCATAACTGACCTTAAGCCCTCTTTTCCTGTTTTATTCAGTGGAAGAAAACTACATACCACTTAAGACCCAGTCACAGGCCAACACACCAGTGACACCCTCAGAACAAGAGGGCAGAAGGGGCAAAGAAAAGAGGCACAGTGAAGGCCTGATTACAGCAAATAAGTGGACACCCATTGCCACTCAGAGGAATAGAAAACTGGAAAACTCTGCTTGAATACAGGGTAAACCAACCTTAGCCACTTGTACAGCAAAATTAACATAATTAACCCAGTTTTAACCTCTAAAGGTAAATTGCCAAAATCAGAAGACAAAAAATTTGTACAAGGCACAGTCAAAGGTAAAGACCCTAAGAGCATGAATTTTTTGACTGCTTGCAAACACTGGTATGTCACCTGTACACCTCAGAAGCCTTGGCTTCCAAAGGAACCAACCAGAGGACAGATAAGGCTTGTACAGAACCAGAAGACCTGCAAGAGGACACCTTGGACACAGTGGTGGATGGCAAGACACTGAGGGAAATCATACCCACCCTGCCATTCACTTTCCAATTCAACAAGAACCTCAAACCAGAGGACTGGAAAGACATGGATCAAGTTCTTCAGCTCCACCAACTCCTCAAAGATTTATTTCAATGGAGCATGGACAACAAGAGGTTCAACCTGGAATCCCACTGGGAAGAACTTGGAGCAAGTTTCCAGAAGATTTGTCTCAAAGAGATAGACTTCAGAGACCTTATGGTAATCACCAAAGGTTGGAATCCTACCAGGAAGTTCAGACTCCTGGAGGTGAGGGCAAACAGGATAAAAGAGAATCAAGCCACTATCCAAGCTATAGAAGAACAGCTGACCCAGACAGGGCATACTCAGATTCCTGCAGGCTCACAAGGAGCAGGCCAAATCTGCTCTCCAGTGGCTTCACACCATTCAGAAACCAACAGATCAGTGGCCAAGAGTCACCATTCTTCACAATCCCAGGAGGTTTCCGAGAGAAGACAAGCATATAATGGCAAAAACAACACCACCTTTAGCCAGAGGAGGAGAGAGTCAGACCCAATGTGTCACAGGGGCTCTTGGACAGACAAAAAAGAGTGGCCTGGCACTCAGCAATCAGGGAACTCACTTGGAAGACTCCAAAAGAATAAAGAAAATAACAATGAAGAAATGAATTCCTTTAAGAATAATGCAAGTACCAAGATGAGATGCAATAAGAGAAATGAGAAGCCAAATGGCCAAAGAGCCAACCAAGTAATTCCTTAATCATTGTTTCAACCTGCCAAAATGAACAATGGAATTAGTAAGGATATGATCACCAAATATCCATTGACAGGTGAAGAAAGAAAAGAGAACGGGTGCTAAATGACTGAATTGATAATATCAGTATTGACTTAAAAAAATGGTAAAATAAATCAAGATAAAATAAAATCAAAATATATTAATTAACTGGGGAAAAACCCCCAGGGTCAAAGGTGGCTGGTATATTTGAAATGTTGAGAGCTTGACTCCTTCAGGCTAACAGCTGGTCTGTGTTGAATCCTTGAAGCTGTATTGACAGCTTGATGTAGTGTATATCTCACCAGATTGGGAAATGAACTGTGTTATATGATTTTCTCATGATTGATGATTGAAATACAGGGCTTGTTGAATCCAGACTGTATTGAAATGAATGTGGTTGCCAAGTTGGATTGATGGAGCATTGGAGCTTGAAAACTTGCTTGGAACTGCCTCTTTAATATACCTTGGGAATGAATTGACAGTATTCTATTGGAGGGAATACTTGAAGTGAGAATAACCAATGAATTCCTGATGGCATCATTGGTCTTTGAGAAATTACCTCTGCACTTGAGCCTTGATGGGTCCTCTGGATGACATGGCACTTTGGTGACTTATGAAATGTTGAATTAACCCTCTGATATTGACACCATTGAATTGCTGGTGAAAAAAGGTGCAGAATGGTGTATAACACCATTTATGACAATTTGAGTTGCTGAAGGGTGAAAGTGGCCAAAGGTCTTTATGAGTGAAGTCAGGAGGATGAGAGTGAAAATTGGGTTGTGGGTGACTTCAGAGGTGAGAAGGTGTTTCTGGGTGTATTGGCCAAATACAGCTTATACAGCTTTAAAACTGTATTTGCGCAAAGTGCGCAAAAATGTGCAAATGCACAAAACTGGCAAATAAGCCCCAAAAGGCCTGATATGGCGTTTTGGACATATTTCCCATAATACATGGGAAAAAGGCATATACAGCTGAATACAGAAAGGATGCGCAAAATGCACAAAGTGCACAGAAATGCGCAAACTGTATTTAAAGCTTAAAAAAGGCAAATACAGGCTTTTGGGTTGTATTTTCCCTGTTGACTGGAAAATACCAAAGAGTTCCAAAAAGCAGAGAAAGGACAGAAAGTGCCTGATGATGGTGAAGGGGCCAGGTTGGTCCCAGGAGTGAAATGACCATAAAAGGCCAAAAAAGATGAGAGGGCCAATTTGGCCAGTGATTATGGATATGGCCAAATTGCCATAAGATTGATATGGCACTGATATGCCATATGGAGTCAAGGAGGGTAATTGCCATGGTTGTGACAGTACCCCCCACCTTGGAATGGTGAGCTCCTGAGAACCAACACAAGGTGAAGCCTGTTGAGGCAACTGGAAAGGGTTTGAGACAGGGATTCAACAGGAGTGATTAATAGAAAAATAATTGGATACTGATGTTGGAAAGTTAGCATGTGACACGGAGTTTGCTTGATCTTCTTTTGACATTGGCTTCAGAATTGATGTAAATTCAAAGTGAATGACGTTGGTTCATGAATTTATTTGACATAACGAAAGAAAAATTTGAAATGAAAATGAAAAGAAGAAAAGAAAAGAAAGAAATGAATCTTGAGGAGGTTCCAATCTTCATCACAGAGGTTGATAATTGATTTTGAAATTAGCCAGGGACCTGGAAAGAGAAATTTGATTCCAGGTGCTCACAAAGTGGCCAAGGTGATGCTTTGAAAGATTGTAGACCCCTCATGGAAGTGCACACCAGGAGAGGAACTTATATTTGGTAATTACCACTCCTGCCACTTCCCTAAAAAGAAAATAAATTTGCTGAAAGAATGACATGGGTTTGGAAAGACTTGGAAAGGAATTAATAAAAGGAATGGTCCATTTGCCCAAGTGAAAATGGCCATGATTTTTGGCATTGATGTTGAAAGCCAGTACAAAGATCTGTGTCCAAAAATTGCAGAGTGCTTACAGAGTGGCCAAAGTGATGCTTACCACAAGAAAGGTTAGAATACCTCTAAAGGTGCATACCAGGAGTGGGACTTACTTTTGGTAATTCCTCTCCCACCAAGCACCATAAATAATCAAGCTCTTGACGAATTGGGTCCTGGCTTATCAAAATATAAAGAATGAAAATCCTTGACCAGTTCAGGATAATTCTTGAGGTTTTCAGTTGGTTCCTAAGTGGATCTTTCTGAGTCTTGACTGAAACCTTTCAATTCCGCCAAATACCACAATTTTCCTCTCTTAAGCTTTGATTCCAGTATTTGAGAGACTTCCCATTCCTCTTCTCCATGAATGATTATTGGAGGAGGAGGCTCTTTATACCTATTTGGGATTGTTAATGTCTTGACTGGCTCTAAGAGTGAAATATGGAAGAATGGGTTGATGGACTTCCATTGAGATGGGAGATTGAGGTGGTAGGAATGAGTGCTGACTTTCTTCAAGATTGGAAAGGGACCCAGCCATCTTTCAGACAGTTTTTTTGGTGGGTGTAGTTGATTTGATGTTCTTGGAAGAAAGCCATAACATTTCACCAGGATTGAAAACAGGTGGACTTGCTCTACTTTTATCTGCATACCTCTTAAACCTGTTTATGGCAACTTCAAGTTCTCTGTTGAAATCTCTCTGTACTGATTGGATTTTTGTTGATAACTTTCCAGCAGGAGTATCTTAAGTAATGTGAACTGAGTCAAAATGAGGATCTCTTCCATAAACAGTGATAAACGGTGATTGTTTTGTTGAAGAGTGGTCAGAGATATTGTAGGCAAATGCAGCCAGAGGGGGCCAGGTGTTCCAATCATCTTGATGATAGCTGACATACATCCAAAGGTACTGTTCTAGTATCTGATTTACCCTCTCTGTCTGTCCATCAGTTTCTGGATGGTAAGCAGTTGAAAGATCTCTTGAAATCTTGAGCTGCTGACAAAGATTGGTCCAAAAGGAAGAAACAAAAAGTGAACCTCTACCACTGACCATGCTGTCAGCCTGTGACTCAAAACCAGAGCACAAGCATGACAGCCAAAATACCATAAACCAATGGTATAGCCAAGATACCACCAAAACATGGAGCTGAGCCAAATTAGCTCAAAAGGTATCAAATAAAAGGAGAAACTCACCCTTTTCCAAATATACAAGTCCCATCATCATAGGACAAAGAATAACACAATTATTCCTGCTCAAAGTTGTTGCTGATCATAAACCCCAATTTTCACCTCTAATCTGAAATAAAGAGTAAGAGGCTTAAACCCATCAAATGGGTATGCAAAATGAAGCTCTCAGTCAGGGAAACCCAATGTTACAAGCCAAACTGAGCTAGCACCAGTATTACAGAAGGTATGGTCAAATTCAGGCCAAATAAAGGTGAACAAAACATTCACCTCTCATCTAACTTCTACAGTTGTAGTGAGAGATACCTAAAGTGGGGTCTTTTTGGAAAGAGAACAATCAGGGCTATCTGATGGTGTCATCCATTTCCTATCATTCCAACTAGAACAAAAGTTATGGGGCAAACAAGCCCAATACGGCTTTTGCCTAAAACACACATATGTACAAAATATCTTGTACATGGGATAACTTTGCCATATTTAATGATAGCCATATCAAATAAGGTACCATTGTGTAGAACACATACAAGGATACACACTGAACCAATTTTGAGGTTGATATCTCAAGAATTGAAGAGGTTATGGCTGTTTTAGGGTTAAAATCCCACATTCTGGCCAATACAGCCTTACCATGGGATAATATCCCATAACCATGATTATGAGGTGTCAAACAGATGAAGAAGAATGTTTGAAATTCAATATCTCATAAGTCAGTCAATAGTGGGCTCACATACAGTTTCTGTACAGCATTCTACACCTCATACACGTCAGAAGAAGGCTATGTGGTCCCCAGATGAAAACTGCCCGGATGTGGTTTCAAAACCACATCTGAGCCCAATACAGGCTATACAGGCCTTTGCAAACCACAAGCTTGTCTCAGAGAGTGACGAAATCTTCACTTCCTCTACGTGGAGAGGTCTAGCAGCCTTTTCACCACATTTCAGGATAAAAGGAGGGCTTTTCACAGCCAAAAAAGCTTTCCACATCCTGCTCTTAAATTCCTATGTAGTACAACTTTCAAAAACAGTTATACCCTTGGAAAATAAACAGGTATGATTTTAATATTAATTATTGTAGTCTTTATTATTTTCATCCAACAGGTAAAGCTGCACCTAGGGCTTTCAACAGCACTCACAAACACTATTTTATATTAGTAAAGCCCTTTAAATCTTATTATAAACCCTCATTATCAATCAATACCTTTATTTTTAATCTTCTATCATGTGTCACAGTCACAGTTAAAGTTGTAAATAGCCTAGTTACCACTTCTACATACACTCAACCTGACATATTGGGGGCCTGGCTGTGTTTTAACCTTTTTTGGACCTTAAAAGTGAGGTTTTCACTTATTTTTCTATTTTTGACATTTTGTTTTATGTTTTTAGGCGTAATTGTTCCTTAATATATATATATATATTATATATTTCTTTATAATCATATTAAAAAGAGTACCTGTCAAGTGGCTAATAACCACAGGACCTGTATTTTTGGCGTGTTTTACATATAAAAACACTTTAAGCCACTAATAGAGTCTTTTTTTAATTAAATAAAGACACCTCTTTTTGTAAAACCAACGGTTGAGGCGTGGTTGGGAATATTGTTAATTCAATTACCCTCTTACATACCACTTTTTATCAGTTTATACTTGCTAATTACAAGTTATTCTGTGAGATATTGGTATACAAACAGCATACCAAATATCAGTAAGCTGTATTTCTGACGGGAAATTGTTAATTCAAATACACTGTCATTATACAAGGGAATTGTCACAACCACGAGCTTGACCCTCCTCCTTGATGGTTGCGGCAAATCAACCTGGAGCCAAGTTGGGGCCATTTGGCCACGTCATATCTTTTATGGCCAATTGGCCCCCTTGGGTGTTCTATGGAATCCACGCCATAACACCTTCCCATGGCCATTTTATGGCCTCAACCATCTTTTATGACCTCAGGCCATATCCTGCCGTCATTGGCCTTCTTGGCCAATTCCCACTTCACCAACCCCAGGCCTTCATCTTTGATTTTGGGCCTGGGGGGTCATTTTGTCTTCTAGGGGCCTCCAGGCCCCCTAGCCATCATTTTTGGATTCAGGACCACCCCTTTCATTAATGGGGTTTTGGCCTAAATGGCCTTTTTGGGCCATTTAGGCCCCCTCCAGCTCCCACAGCCCGTGGACCGCGGTCCGCGGTCTGTAGGCTATTTAGGCCCCCTTTGGCCTAATCCAATGAGGCCAAAGGGGCCAGGCACCTAGGCCCACCTGAGCCATTTTTCGCCATCACCTTCTTGGACCCAAAAATGACCAAGAACCTCATGGACACCTTTTTGGCCATGGCCTCTGGAAACCACCAGAGGCCACCAGTTCAGCTCAGCCCGTCTTTCCCCTCAACTCCAGGGGATTTCCTCTTTTCCTTCATACCATCCGTACTCAAGGTTACAGGCATGGTGCATACATGGTATTATATACCATTAAGCACCATTTTTGCTCAGCAATCCAATGATGACGTTTTCAGGATCCAACTCCACCTTCCCAACTCAAGGTCTCAAATCCCAAAGCCCATTTTGAAGGAGGATTAACCAGCTCATCAGTCTGACAAGTTATGGCGGCAATCAGAAGACTCTTCAAGGATCCAAACCATCTGTATCTGCAGGAGTTGAGTTGGCACATTTCATTCTGGATTATTCAAGGGCAATTCTCAAGAGGTATTACATCAGTTCAATCAGTTGTCAAGGCATCAAGTATTCAATACTCCTTTGGACAACCCAATTCATCCATACAGGCCTCATTCAATCAACATGTATGGTCTTGGCCCAATTGGGTCATTGAATATTCCACTGTGGGAATTCCATCACACAGTTCAAAATTCAAGATGGCCAGAACTGTATTTCTCAATCCGGACAATACAGCCATTGATCCACCTTCCAGGATCAATCTTTCAGTTTTCACATATACCGGCTACCTTTCATCACCTGGGGACTTTTTTTCCCCAGTTAATTAATATATTGGATTTATTATTATCCTTATTTTCTTTTATCTTATTAAAAGTGAATACTGATAATCTTAAGTCAGTCATTAGCACCCTTTCTCTTTTCTTTCCTCGCCTGTCAGTGGATATTGGTGGTCATATCCTTTTACTAATTCCATTGTTCTTTCTGGCAGGTTGAAACAGTGAATTGAGGATTCACTTGGTTGGCTTCTTGGCCTTTGGCTTTTCTTTTATCTTCGGCCTCTGGCTTCACTTTTACTATTCCTTGTTATCTTTGGCATATTTGTCCTGTCTCTTATTCCTGTTTAAGAAATATATTCCGTAGTATTTCTTATCATCTTTGGAGCCCTCCAAGTGAGTTCTTGATTCCTGAGTGCCAGGCCCTCTTGCTTCCATACCAGCCCCTGTGACAGGCATATTGTAGTAACATACAATCCCAGAGGCTGTTTGTAGACATGCAAACAGCATTTTAAGAAGTCTTAACTGACCTTAAGCCCTTTTTTCCTGTTTGATTCAGTGGAAGATAACTTCATACCACTTGAAAGCCAGTCACAGGCCACCATACCAGTGACACCCTCAGAACCAGAAGGAAGCAAGGGAAAAGGAAAGAGGCACAGTGAAGGCCTGATCACAGCGAATAAGTAGACACCCATTGCCACTCAGAAGAGTAGAAAACCACAAAATTCTGCTTCAATAAAAGGAAAACCAGCCTTAACAGCTTGTACAGGGAAAATTACTATAATTAACCTGGTTGTAACTTCTAAAGGTAAATTTCCCAAATCAGCAGACAACAAATTTGTACAAGGCACAGTAAAAGGTAAATACCCTAAGAACATAAAGTTTTTGACTTCTTGCAAACACTGACATGTCCCCTGTATACCTCAGAGACCTTGGCTCCCAAAGGAACCAACCAGTGGACAGAGAAGGCTTGTCCAGAACCAGAAGACCTGGAAGAGGACACCTTGGACACAATGGTGGATGGAAAAACAATGAGGGAGATAATATCAACCTTGCCATTCACACTTCATTTCAACAGGGACCTCAAACCAGAGGACTGGAAAGACATGGATCAAGTTCTTCAGCTCCACCAACTCCTCAAAGATTTGTTTCAATGGAGCATGGACAACAAGAGGTTCAACCTAGCAACTCCCTGGGCAGAACTTGAAGTAATTTTCCAGAATATCTGTCTCAAAGAGATATACTTCAAGGACCTTATGGTAATCACCAAAGGTTGGAATCCTACCAGGAAGTTCAGACTCCTGGAGGCAACGTCAACCAGGTTAAGGGAGAATCAAGCCACTATCCAAGCTATAGACAAACAACTGACCCAGACAGGGCATACTCAGATTCCTTCAGGATCACAAGGAGCAGGACAAATCAGCTTTTCAGTGGCTTCACACCATTCAGAAACCAGCGAATAAGTGGCCAAGAGTCACCATTCTTCACAATTCCAGGAAGTTTTCAGAAGAGAAGGAAACAAGGGCAAAAACAAGACTTCCTTCAGCCAGAGGAAGAGAGAGTCAGAACCCATGATCCCAAAGCTGTTGGATTTGGTGAATGAAGTGCACAAGAACCAGAAGTAGTTGTAAATAACTTTAGAATCAGTAGTCCCATTGATAGAAATATTACCCCCACTCACATTGAACATAATGTTGTCACACCTGAGAGTAACTTAAACAGTGATGCACTGTGGTTACAAATGTCCCAATATGCTGAGAAAACTCAAAAGCAGTTTGCAGAGCTTGAAGCAAGCCATGAGAGGATGAAATAATCAACTGCCTACATGGATAAAATTGTTAAAACTCTTCAAGAAGGACATGCTCAATTGAGCAAAGCCTCTGAAAAAACCAACGAAAGACTGAATCTAGTCTTTGAAGAGCAACACCACAGCAAAAGGGACAGGGATCGTCTCAATCAAAACATAAACAAACTGTTTAATGTCTACCATAGCATGAAGCCCCAACCACAAGGCCATGTTATGGATAATCCATATCACCAAGATGGCATCAAACCAGATGCAATGTTGATGAATAAGGAAAGATCTCCATCAAAATACCAGGATGGAGATAATATGTCTTATTCTGAGAAGGAAGCCTTGAAACAGCTTCCTGAGGCCTCAAGATGGCCCAAATTCTATGGAACAGGAGAATATGAGCATATGGAACTCATAGATTATATTGATGGACTCTTCATTGATGTACAAAGAATAACAGATTATTGGATTACTGCTAGAATAAACACAGCACTTAAAGGTCATGCTCTTATATGGTACACAGAGATGAAAGAAATCCATGGCGGAAGAAACTGGCCATGGTCAAAGGGTCAAATCATCCAAAAGTACAGTAATGGTACTTGGATATGGCAAAAGACCATGTCATTTGACAATGACAAATACTCTATGGACAAATATCCATATGAGTGGTGTCTTAGACAGTCTAAAAGACTTAAAGCCATTGATCCTCAGATGAACATCCAAATGAGGAATCACAAGCTTCTGACACAACTTCCAGGAGAACTAAGGTATGCAGTAAAATGCAGATGCAACCAAGATTGCACTCTAGATGACATTGCTAATACCTCACAAGACATAAGGAAAAGAATTAATATAGGGAAATTCACCCCATATAAGAGCAGTGGTTTCAAAGAGAAACAACCTTTCAGGGTACAGTTTAAAGACAAACCCAAAGAAAGAGTGGCAGAAGTGGCAAAGAAGACAGATTCTTGTCACAATTGTGGTTCAAGACACCAATATGCCAACAACTGTCCAAAGGCAAAGAAAAAAATCTATGCCATTGAGAAAGTCCCAGAGGAGGAATCCCCAACTGAGGATTCTGAATCAGACTCCATGGGTGATGCCATCAAAGAACCATCTGATGATTACCAAGACCCAACAGAAGAATTTCTAGTGGAATACCAAGAGGAAACCCCACTAGAAATTCAGGACATACAAATGAAAGCAGAAATGCCACAGGACACTGCCAACAAAAACTTGTGCAAACATACCCAAGATGCACAAACATTCCTGGTTACAACAACCAGAGGAATGGCATATATACATGGAACAGCCACAAAAATGACTGTCTGTATTGACAATGCTCAACATCCATTGATCATTGATAGTTGGGAACACTGCTCCACAGTGGCCAGAAATTATCTGGATAACCACTTCCCAAATCGGGAAAAACAGCTCTCACCCACCAAGGCAAGAAACTTTAAAAGTGCTTCAGGGAAAATCACTTCTATTGGGAAAATTATCAAAGAGATAATTATACCCCACAGGAAGGGTAATATAAGACTCAACCCAGAGTTTTTAGTGCTTGATGATGCCCACATCCAAGGCTTCTTACTGGGAACAGACTACCAAAGGATGTATGGCATAGATATTTACAATAGGCAAAACAGGCACATTACCATAGGTACCAACAAGGAGAAGACATTTTCACTTGATATATACCAAATCTCTAACCATTACCCACTGGATGAGTTACTGAATGAATTCAGAGAGGGCCAGTTTAGCACTACCCTCACCAGTAAACAAAAACTAAGTTTACTAAAGATGCTGAGGAAGAATAGACCAACATTTGCCATTGGTGAAGAACCACTAGGCAAGATCAAAGGCCATGATATAGAACTATATCTGGATGTGGAAATACCTTATCCACCCATGCTCAGGAGACCTCCTTAACCAGCAAGTCTGGAGACAAGGAAAGAAATTGAAAAACATATCAATGAACTCATGGACATGGATGTCATCAGGAAGATTGGACATAATGAAATAGTGGAAATAACCACTCCTGTCCTAATCACCTTGAATGATGGCAAGTCTAGACTGTGTGAAGATTTCAGAGGTCTGAATAACTACACAAAAGCAGACAGGTACCCTATACCCAGGATACCTCATGCCTTGGATAAACTGGAAAAATCCAAATACATAACCAAAATGGATTGTATAAAAGGCTTCCATCAAAATGGGGTTAAACCAAACTCCATGAAATTGCTCAGAATAATATTCCATATGGGCATATATGAGTATACCAGGATGCCATTTGGCATCAAAAATGCACCAGCCCACTTCCAAAGGATGATGGACACAATATTTCAAGAAGAAATATTGGAAGGCTGGATGGTGGTATATATTGATGATATCATTATGTACTCAGAGACATGGGAAGACCATGTAAAATACATAGACAGAGTGCTAAGTGAATGTACACCCATCAATCTGAAAATTTCACTGAAAAAGTGTAATTTTGGCCAACAAGAGCTACTAGCTCTAGGACATAAAGTCTCAGGTCATAGTCTGGCAATTGACCAGAATAAAGTAGCAGCAGTACTGCAAAAGCCAGTACCAAAGAGCATCAAAGAGATGCAATCTTTCCTTTGGTTTGCTAGCTACTATAGGAGCCACATCAAGAATTTTTCCCACATAAATAGTAGTTTATACAAGCTATGTTCAAAAGATGTAGTTTTTGAAATTACCAAGGAAAGGAGGGATGCATATGAGAGAATCAAATATGAACTCACAAATGCACCTGTGCTCACCTTGCCTGACTTCAAACTGCCATTCAGTTTATACATAGATGCAGCATGTAGCCAAGGCTTAGGAGCAGCCCTTCACCAAAGACAAATTGTAGATGGTAAATCAAGAGAGGGAGTAAGATGTTACATCTCTAGGCAACTGAAAGATTCAGAAGCCAGGTATGGGGCCACCCATACTGAATGTCTATGTCTAGTCTGGGCTCTGGAAAAACTTCATTATTATCTGAAGGGTGCAGTCTTAGAAGTCTACACAGACTGCACAGCCTTGAAGTCTTTACTGAACATGAATACTACAAATAGACACATGATCATATGGCAAATAGCCATCCAGGAGTATAGAGGGAATATGACCATCATATAAAAAGAAGGTAAAAGTCATACTAATGCCGATGGCCTTAGCAGATGCCCACTGGATAATGTCAAGAGAAATCCAGCTTATGCCCTCAAGTGGAAGCCAAGATCCCTATCCATTTCATGGAAATAGATAGGAGGAAGAACTTCAGATTCTCTGAATGGGCACCAGGAAGTGGTACCCTTGACAGTGAAACACTGATTTGGAAGGAACAGAAACTCCCATACTGGGAATAAGCTCATCAGAACTGCACAATGAATTTTTCAGTGCAGTACTGAAGTGTTATGCCAAACACAAACAGTGTGGCACACTAATACAACTCCTTCAGCAAACATACAGGAGCCCAGAACTGGAATCCCAGCTGGAAGAACCCTGGTTGAGGGCCTAGAAGGATAACAAGTTCTTCCTTGTAGATGGCCTGCTTTACCATAGAGAGACGCACACAAGTGCACTCACAGTGGGAGACAGAGACCACATATCCCTGATCCTGCAGGAATTCCATGACTGCCCCTATATGGGACACATGAGTGAGGACAGGACTAAAGAGAGGGTAGCAAGCACAGCTTGGTGGCCCAAGTGGGAACAAGAGTTGAGTGAATACATGAACACTCGTGAAAGATGCCAAAAGGCAAATAGAAAACATGGGAAGAAGTATGGGTTACTTCAACATATAGAGGAACCCAAACACCCATGGGAAACCATCAATATGGACTGGGTCACAGGACTTGTCCCAGGAGGCAAAGAAAACTACAATACCTGATTAATCATAGTTGATAGTTTCAGCAAGAGTATGAGGTGTCTACCATGCCATAAAGAGGACACAGCCATGAATACTGCTCTGTTATTCTGGAATAACATCATATCTACCTATGGAGTCCCTAAAATTGTCATTAGTAATAGGGACCCAAAATTCACATCTGAATTTTGGAACAACTTGTATGACATGCTTGGCACCAAGATTGCATTCTACACAGCTTACCATCCACAAAAAGATGTCCTAGCTAAAAGGAAGATCCAGACAATGGAGGACATCCTTAGAAGGTTCTGTGCCTATGGCATGGAATACAAGGACCATGAGGGATACACCTATGACTGGGTTACCCTTCTGCCAGCTGTCCAACTGGCTTATAATAAAAGTCAGCACTCTACCACAGGAAAAACACCTGCACTGGTAGAGAAAGGGTGGAACCCCCTGTTGCCTGTGGATCACTTGAAGAAGAATCTTCTGACCATCCACCCCACAGCCAAAGACTTCCATGACATGTGAAAGAGGGCTTGTGAAACAGCTGCCAAATGCATAGCTGAGGCAAAGGAATATCACAAGCAGAGGTGGGACAAGACACACATGGAACCTGACTTTAAGGAAGGGTACCAGGTGCTAGCATGTACACTAAACTTTAGTAATCTTACAGGCCCCAAGAAGATGAGAGACTCCTTTTTAGGGCCCTTCACTATCATTAAGTTGATAGGAAAGAATGCAGTGGAAGTCAAACTTACAGAGGAATTTTCCAGGAAGCACCCAGTCTTTCCAGTAAGTTTAGTCAAACCATACTTCCAAACAGAGGAGGACAAATTCCCCTCCAGGAGGAAGAACCACACACCACCAGGGATATTGTAAGTGGAGGCTTCCCCTGGACCTGTGAGTAAAATCATCAGGGCCAGGCAGATCAGACTTAATGGGAAGGATCAAAGACAATACTTAGTCAGATTCAAGAACCAAACAGCTGATAAGGACAAATGGTTGGCAGAAGATGCCATACCAGATGGGAACCTTCATTTAAGAAGATTCAGAGCCTCTAGGAGGACTGAACAGTCTCATCAATGATGAGCCTTTTTTAGAGGGAGGGTATGTCAGCCGGTGACTCAAAACCAGAGCACAAGCATGACAGCCAAAATAGCATAAACCAATGGTATAGCCAAGATACCACCAAAACATGGAGCTGAGCGGAATTAGCTCAAAAGGAATCAAAAGAAAGGGGAAACTCACCCTTTCCAAATATACAAGTCCCATCATCATAGGACAAAGAATAACACAATTATTCCTGCTCAAAGTTGTTGCTGAGCATAAACCTTAATTTTCACCTCCCATCTGAAATAAAGAGTAAGAGGCTTAACCCCATCAAATGGGTATGCAAAATGAAGCTGTAGGTCAGGTCTACCCAATGGTACCAGCCAAACTGAGCTAGCACCAGTATTACAGAAGTTATGGTCAAATTCAGGCCAAATAAGGGTGAACAAAACATTAACCTCTCATCTAGCTTCTACAGTTTTAGTGTGAGATACCCAGTGTGGGGTCTTTTTGGAAAGGGTACAATCAGGGATATCTGATAGTGTCATACATTTCCTCATATCTCAACTAGAACAAAGGTTATGGGGAAAACAAGCCCAATACAACTTTTTCCTAAAACATGCATATGTACAGAATATCTGGTACATGGGATAGCTTTGCCATATTTAATGATAGACATATCAAATAATGTACCATTGTGTAGAACGCATACAGGGCTACACAGGGAACCAATTTTGAGGTTGATATCTGAAGAACTGACAAAGTGACAACCATTTTAAGGTCAAAATCCCACATTCTGGCCAATATAGCCTTACCATGGGATAATATCCCATAACTGTGATTATGGGGTGTCAAACAGAGGAAGAAGCATGTTTATAATTCAATACCTCATAAGTCAGTCAAAACTGGGTCCTCATACAGTTTCTGTACAGCATTCTACACATCATACACGTCAGAAGAGGGCTATGTGGTCCCCAGATGAAAACCTTTACCCTGTATCCGTGAAAACTGCCCAGATGTGGTTTCAAAACCACATTGGAGTGCAATACAGGCTATACAGGCCTTTGAAAACCACAAGCTTGTCTCAGAGAGTGAAAAAATCTTCACTTCCTCTACGTGGAAAGGTCTAGCAGCCTTTCCACCCCATTTCAGGATAAAGAGAGGGCTTTTCACAGCCAGAAAAGCTTTCCACATCCTTCTCTTGAATTCCTACGTAGTACAGATGTCAAAAACAGTTATAAACTTGGAATATAAACAGGTATAATTATAATATTAATTATTGTTATCCAACAGGTAATGCTGCACCCAGGGCTTTCAAAAGTGCTCACCACTACTACTTTATAGTAGTAAAGCCCTTTAAATCTTATTATAAACCCTTATTATCAATCAATACCTTTTTTTTAATTTTCTATCACATGTCACAGTCACATTTAAAGTTGTAAATAGCCTAATTACCACTTCTACATAGACTCAACCTGATACATGCTTTGAGAAGATATTCTTGATAAACAAATGGGCAAATCCAGTGAAGTTATTGAAGACATTTTTGGAATGAAAACTGCCTTTTCTGAGAATCTGTCCACTATGACAAGGATTGAGTCAAAGAAATTGGACAGTGGCAATTGAGTGATGAAATCCATTGAAAGACAAATCCAAGGACTACTTGGAATTGGAAGAGATTTGAGGAGTCTAAACCTCTTGTGGTGAATATTTTTGTTTTATGAACACTGTTGACAGGATGATACATAATCCTTGCTAAATTGAGTCATGCAAGGCCAGTGAAACTCCCGCTTGGCAAGTTTGAGAGTCTTCTCTTGGCCAGGGTGTTCAGCTAAAGGAGAGTCATGCCTCTTTTGAAGTATGCTGAGTTTAATTGTGGGGTCATTTGGGACCACCATCCAATCATTGAACAGGAGAAGTTGGGAAGAGGAATCAAGAGAATAATCTTGAACAGATTTAACTTTACTCAAATCTTGAAGAATACTTCTATATTGAGAATCTTGCCATAATGCTTTCTGAATTGAGTCAATCAAACTTGAAAATGATTCTACCTTGACTGCGAAGAGCTTTGAGGCTTGAATTTCATCTTGCTTGATTATCTTTTGATAATTAATAAGATTCTTGCTGATGAAATCTTCCCCCCTCTCTGGGTAAATGTTGTCCTGATGTGACAATGCATACGGAAGGGTGGCCAGGCGGCTGGGGCGGTAGGTGATTGAAAAATGAACTTCAGAGAGAAATTCAGGCCAGCGGGCTTGACGGCGAGTGAGAATCTTTGATGACATGAAGTATTGAAGTGAAGAATGATCAGTGAGATCTTCAATGGAGGAAGAAAGAGAAAGGAGAAAAGATCTCCAGCGTTTGAGAGCCCAGAATATGCCAAGCAGTTCCTTGTCATGAATCTCATAATTGAGTTTAGCTGCAAGAAGCTTGTGGCTATCAAATGCAATGGGATGTTTTCCTGAGTCAGAAATCTGGCTCAGTACAGCACCCAATGCATAATCTGATGCATCAGTATCTAAAATGATGGGTAGAGAAGGATCAAAGTGAGAAAGGATTGGAGAAATGGTGAATTCCTCCTTGAGTTGATGAAACTGTCTAAGAGCTTCCTCATTGAGGGGAAAACGGGAATCTTTCTTGAGGAAGCTTGTGAGTGAACTAATTTTCTTTGAGTAATTCTTGATGAAATGGTGGTAAAATTTGGCAAAGCCAAGGAATGATTTAAGAGCCTTGAGGTTTCTTGGAGGTGGCCAATTGAACATTTTTGGGACTTTTGCTTGGTCCATCTTGAGGCCTTCAGAATAAACAGCATGACCCAAGTACTCTACACTAGAAACATGAAATAGGCACTTGGAGGCCTTAGCAAAGAGGTTATTGGCTGTGAGTCTGGAAAGAAAAGTGGACACATGAGTAACATGTTCTTCTTCTGATTTGGAAAAGACCATAATGTCATGCAAATAAACCACAACATAAATATCAAGAAGATCATAAAAAATATCATTGACAAGGTTTTGAAAAGAGGCAGGAGCATTGGTGAGCCCAAATAGCATAACCAAATATCCATAGCTGCCATATTTAGTTCTAAAACATGTCAAATGTTCATCAACCTCCTCAATTCTGAGAAGGTTTTATGCACCACACAAATCAATCTTGAAAAATAGAAGAACCATTGAAAACAGTAAGAAGCTGAGTCATAGGAGGAACAGGATACTTGTTCTTCCTAGTGACAGCATTAAGTTTGTGGTAACCAACACACAAACAGAGGCCACCATCATTCTTTTTGAAAAAGACAACAGGTACTCCTGCTAAAGAGGAGCTTGGACGGATGAAACCTTTATCTACATTCTCTGAAATGTAGGCCCTGAGTGTATCTGACTCTTGCTTTGATAAAGAGTAGATCACCCCAACTGGAGGTAGAGACCCCTTCAGCTCAATATGATGATCACAGGTGCAGTGAGAATGAAGTTTCTCTGGTTTCACCTTTGGGAATAAATCCAAATACTGGTGATAAACAGAGGGAACAACCTTCATCATGGTTTCTATTTCTTCTGGCTCTTCCTCTTCATCCCACACCTCCTCCAGGAGTCATGATAAGATGAAGGAGGAAGGTCCATATTCCCAAAGAAGAGATGAAGTGAAGATACAGAATTATCTTCTCCAACATCTTGAATCACTTTGAAGACTTCATCTCTAGATGATAGTAATGTCTGATGGGAAATAAGAGAAGGAATATGGACAGAAGATGGAAATGATGGTGGTCTAGAATCACCAACCAGAGCTGCACATGATTTGGCAGCAGAAACGTCATTACCCAAAGATTTTGAAGGATCATAATAGTCCTTATGATCAGCATTAAAGGTGATCAGCCCTTGCCTCCAATCAATAGATGGATTAAAATGATTGAGAAAGTCAAAGCCCAATATGAGGTCCTCTCCCTTGAGAGTATCAATGACTAAAATGTCCCATTCAAAGCTTGGGAAAGAGGGGAGCTCAACCATATATTTGGTATGGTGAGTCACAAATAAGTAAGGAGACTCAGAGGCGTTAAGAATAATAAGGGGAATATTCTCTGGGAGTTCTTACATGGTCAAAGAATACTTGTGAACAAACCGCTTTGCAATAAATGACTTGGTAGCACCAGAATCAATGAGAATACTGTAAAACATATCAGAGAGAGAAGAAAAAACAAAGAATTTAAGAGAATTTTTGACACCAGTATTCAGAATGCACAATTGTGCTCTGGATGGAAAATAGTGAAGACCATTGAACACAACATGCTCTTCACTCAGGCTTTCCCCTGGCTGGGAAATTTTCCTGACGGTTGGGTAAGCCTGTTTTGAGGCCTTTTGAAACAGGACTCAAGACTATGCTTCTCACCACAATAGGTACCTAAACCCTCCTTGATTCTTCTTTCTTTTTCAGAATTCATCAACTTGAAATCTTTATTCAATGAAGAAAAATGGGGCTTGTCCCTCTTCTGAAAATTATTCTTCTTCATTTGACTTGAGCTTGGAGAACTTTGAGGATGGGAAGAATTTGACTTTGAGGCTTCTGGCATCTTCTCTCAATGATGACTGTTTTCATTTTGCCTCTCATGGTACCTGGTATCAAGCTACAAGGTAATGTCCATTAAGTGTTGAAGAGAGTCAATTCTTGAAGGATGGGAGGCCAATTGATCCAAAATCCTGGATGTCAATCCCTTCCTGAAATGATGAATAAGAGCCCTTTCACCCCAATCTCCAGTTCTTGAAACCAAACTTCTGAAATCAGGCATATATAAAGAAATATGGCCACCTTCTTTCATTCTCAGAGAATCAAGCTCTGATTCAGCTTTTCTAACTTCATTTGGGTCCCCAAATAAGGTAAATAGTTGAGATTTAAATAAGTTCCAAGAATTGAGAAGGTAATTTGAATCTTGATTGGTGAGATTGAAAAGATAAGGCTCAATCCATTTTGCAGCCCTGCCAATGAGAAATGAAGTGGCATACAGAACTTTCTTTCTGTCTTGAGAGAAAATTTCTGGATCATTATGAAAAATCAATTGACAAGACTGAATGAAGCTTCTTACTTTGAAGGGTTGAGTCCCATCAAAGCATTCTGGTGCCTTCATAGATGGAGTCTTGAAGGCTGGTGGTCTTGATGCTTCAAAGGATGAAGCTGCTTGAAGATTGGCCATAATCTGAATCATTTGCTGCATAATGGCCAATAAAGATGGTTCAGACTCATGAGAGACAGGCTGATTAGACTGGGCTAGAGTTGGCCCTTCAGTACCTTGGGATGCCCCCACAGGAGCTTGAAAACCTTCAGTACCATCAAACTCTTCCTCTTCCACAGAATTCTCCTCCTCCTTTTCACCATCTTCCCCAGGACCTCTGAAAATGGTTCTTGAAGTTCCTGGAAATCCGTCAACTACTCCTGAAAATGAACTTGATCTTCTTGGACCTCTTCCTTCCTTCCTGGATGGTGCTGCTCCTTCCAAAATGGGTCCTCTGTCCAATTTGGCCCTCAGTTGAGGAACTGCTGGGGTGTAATCAAGAGGAGCACTTGGAGTTGGAGTGAGACCAGATTGAGTTCTGGCCTGAGATCTTGTCTGCCTTGCAGGAGGTGAGTGTTGGATGGGCATGATTTCAGGATAAAAATGAAATAAAATGAACAAGAATTGAGATTTGAAGCTGTAATCTTGAGGCAATTGGAAATAAAGCTTGAAGTCAACAGTAAAAAATCAATATCTTGAAGAAAAATCAATAAATCAAAATGAGATCTTCAGGTAAAGCAATCAATTCAATATCAAATCAAAACTTGAAGTCAATGAATCAAATAAGTCAAAATGAAAACCTCAGGAAAATCAATCAATCAATGTCACATGAAAGCTTGAAGTCAATAAATCAATAAGTCAAATCCATCAAAATGAAATCTTGCAGGAAATAAATCAATCAAAATGGATTCTTGAGGATAAATGAATTTATGTCAAAGTTTTTGATGTGAAAAAACAGCAAAATCAATGAAATATTCAGGTCAATCAATTTTCTTGAGGTCAATATCAATTTATGTCAAATCAATCAATAAAATCAAAATCAAGTGAGTTCTTCTTTAAAAATCAAAATTATTGAAGAATGAATCAAATATGAATCTTGATGAAAAATTTGAAAATCAAATGAAAATTTGAGACGACACATGAATTATGAATGAATTAAGAATTTGATGATTTGAATAAGATTTAAAAGAGAAACAAAAATAAAATTGTGTCAGCTTTCAATTTTAAAAATGAAGAATGAAGGAGAGAAAATTGAGATGGCACAACAAATCATAAAGCTCATAAGCATTAGAGAGTCATAATTTCAATGAAATGAGTGAATGAAATTATAAAGAAAGAATGAACAGAATTAAAAGAAATTAGCAGTTAATTAATATAATGTCACAGGGGCTCTTGGAGAGAAAAACAAGAGTGGCCTGGAGCTCAGCAATCAGAGAACTCACTTGGAAGACTCCAAAAGAATAAAGAAAATAACAATGAAGAAGTGAATTTCTCTAAGAATAATGAGATGCAATAAGAGAAATGAGAATCCAAATGGCCAAAGAGCCAACCAAGTAAGTCCTTAATCACTGTTTCAACCTGTCAAAATTAACAATGGAATTAGTAAGGATATGACCACCAAATATCCATTGACAGGTGAAGAAAGAAATGAGAAAGGGTGCTAAATGACTGACTTGATAATATCAGTATTCACTTAGCAAAAATGGTAAGATAAATAAAGATAAAATAAGATCAAAATATATTCATTAACTGGGGAAAAACCCCCAGGGGTCAAAGGAGGATGGTATATGTGAAAAGCTGAGAGCTTGACTCCTTCAGGCTGACAGAAGGTCTGTATTGATAGCTTGATGAAGTGTATACCTTGCCATATTGGGAAATGAACTGTGTTGAATGATTTTCTCATTTTGTATGATTGAAATACAAGTCTTGATGAATCCAGACTGTATTGAAATGAATGTGGTTGCAAAGCTGGATTGATAGAGCATTTATACTTGACAACTTGTTTGGAACTGCCTCTTGAATATACCTTGGGAATGAATTGACAGTATTCCTTTGGAGGGAATACTTGAATTGAGAATAACCAATCAATTCCTGATGGCGTCATTGGTCTTTGAGAAATTACATCTGCACTTGAGCCTTGATGGGTCCTCTGGATGACATGGCACTTTGATGACTTATGAAATGTTGAATTAACCCTCTGATATTGACACCATTGAATTGCTGGTGAAAAAAGGTGCAGAATGGTGTATAACACCATTTATGACAATTTGAGTTGCTGAAGGGAGAAAGTGGCCAAAGGTCTTTGTGAGTGAAGTCAGGAGGATGAGAGTGAAAATTGGGTCGTGGGTGACTTCAGAGGTGAGAAGGTGTTTCTGGGTGTATTGGCCAAATACAGCTTATACAGCTTTAAAACTGTATTTGTGCAAAGTGCGCAAAGATGCACAAAATGCACAAAACTGGCAAATAAGCCCCAAAAGGCCTGATATGGCCTTTTGGACATATTTCCAACGCTGAATACAGCAAAAATGCGCAAATTGTATTTAAAGCTTAAAAAAGCCAAATACAGGGTTTCGGGCTGTGTTTTTCCTGTTGACTGGAAAGTACAAAAGAGTGCCCAAAAGTGTAACAATCACTCACCAGGGGTAAGGGTATTCATTAATACACCCACTCAAACATGTCAAATCAGAAGATCCACTATTTACATCAGCATTCAGTTTCAGAAATCTTCCTTTCTGAAACATGCATACAGCTTGGTACTTCAATAAAGCCTGTCAACATCTGTACAGGTTAGCTTCACCCAATACAGTTTGGATACACCATTACCAAACTGTATGATCATCCAACTCCACCACACCTCTTGTACAGGTTCTGTACAACTGTACAGTTCCTGTATTGGCCAGACTCAATTCGTTCATTCAATCCTCTCATGAAAATTCTCTCTCTGGATCAGGGCTGGTGACTCTCACATATACCAGCCCCTCTTTCTCCCCCCTGGGGACTTTTCCCCAGTTGATTAATTTAGTTTATTTATTATTTTATGAATATTCTTATCCTTGTTTTGGGTATTATATTTATTTAATATTAAGTTAGTCTTTGCAGTTTCTTTCTTTGCCTGTACAGTATGCGTTGGGTGGCCATATCCCTATTAACCCTTCTCTTTTCATTCTGAAAGGTTGAAACAGTGGACTTGGACTTGTTCGTGGTTGGCTCTTCTATTTCTTACTCTTATCCTTTTGTTGCTGCTTTTCTTATATTTTTCTTATTAGTAATTCATCTCTTAACACTCTTAAGTGTATTCTTTCTTACCATATCCTGAGCCCTCATAAGTGAGTCCCAGTTTACAGAGTTCCAGGCCCTCTTCACTTAAAAGAGCGCCCGTTACATTAAATTAATTAACTCATATTTGATTCTTTCTTTTCATTCATTTATATTCATCTCATTCATCCATCAATTATGACTCTTTAATGATCTTATGATTTTTCTCTCATCAATTTCCATCTCATTCATTTCATTTATATGAAAATTGACTCTTTCTATTTTTTCTTAATCATTGCTGAACATCTCATTCCACTTCACTTTATTTCAATCAAACTTCTCTTTGTTTGTTCATTTGGGGCTTATCAGGAGTTATTGATTGGGATTCATTTGGGTTATTGATTCAGCGATTCAGGATTTTATTTGGATTAATCTGATTGACTTTTGAATTCCTCAAGAATTGATTATTGATTATTGATTGATTTCAATTCCTGAAGATATTGATTGACTGATTGATTCCTCAAGACCTTAAATTGACGTTGAAGACATTGATTGATTGATTGAATGATTGTTTATTGAATCCTTCAAGATTATTGATATTGAATGGAATTAATTCTTGATTATTGATTCAATTTGAATTCCCCTCAGGATTTGAATTCATTCCTCAAGACTCATCAAGACATTTATTGTGATTGATTTGGCCAAGCTTTGATTTCCGTTTTTCAATACCATCAATTTATTATTCTAATTCTTCATAATGCCAGTGAGGCATAGCCCACCAGCCAAGAACACTAAATCTCAAAGAAATCCAGCTGTTCTCACTCCTACAGCAAGAGTTCCTCTTGACCGCACACCATCAGTTCATCAACTGAGTGCAAATTTGGACAGAGAACCACCAATGGAAGGAGCAGCACCCTCAAGAAGAGGGGGAATGAGATCAAGAAGATAAATATCCTTCTCTGGCCTCTTGGGTGGCTACCCTGGAATGTCTGAAGGTGCAAGAGAAGGACTAGGGGAAGTTGAAGATGAAGAGGGGGAAGAGTCTGTGGAGACTGAAGTGGCAGATGCCTTGGAAAATGCTCCAGAGGTGCCTCAGGGCTCAATATAGCCCTTTCTAGTCAACCTCTTGTCTCTCAAACTGAACAAAGTTGCCTCAAGATGATGGTGCAAATGACTCATTTCATGGGGCAACTCACTCAAGCAGTTACCCCCAGGGACAATTCCAAAGCCCCTGCTTTCAAGACTCCATCCATGAAGGCACCTGATTCATTTGATGATACTCAAGCTCATAAATGGGGAGGATTTATCCAATCCTGTCAATTGATTTTGCATAATGATCCAGCAAGTTTCTTCTCTGACAGGAAGAAAGTTCTTTACTCAACTTCTTTTCTCACTGGTAGAGCTGGAAAATGGATTGAACCCCATCTCTCAAATATTTCCAATGAAGATCCTGCCTAACTCCTAAATAATTGGCAGTTATTTGAAACTCAATTATCCACTCTGTTTGGTGACCCCAATGAAGTCAGAAAGGCTGAACAGGAGTTGGATAATTTGAGGATGAAGGAAAGTGGTCATTTATTCTTTTACATTGCTGATTTCAGAAGATTAATTTCAAGAATTGGAGATTGGGGGGAAAGAGCTTATATCCATGCTTACAGAAGAGGATTGGCATCAAGATTATTGGATCAGTTGGCTTCTCACCCTGGAACTCTTGAAACTCTTCAAGAACTTATGGATGTCACTTTAGAATTAGACACAAGATATCAGGAGAGGCAAAAAGAAAAGGGTGGTAATCAAGAGAAGAAGCTTCCTGTTAATGGATCCAATCCCTCAAGGCCTCCTCAAAACTCATTTCCAAAGAGGCCTCACCAAAAAGAAGAACAAGAAGGGCAAGCAATTTCAAGCTTCAAAGGACAAACCTCATGCTTCTCTCCTCAATAAGGACAATAAGTTAATTGGTTTTGAAAAGGAGAGGAGGATTAAAGAAGGGTTGTGCACTTATTGTGGTGGAAAGCACCCAATTGAAGAGTTCTTCAAGAGAACTCAGAACAAGCCTGGGTCATCATGCAGAGGCTTCCCTAGCAAGCAGGGAGAAGCCTGAGTGGGGATCATGATGTGTTCAATGGTTCCCACTTATTTCCTTTAAGAGCACAATTGTGCAATTTGAATACTAGTGTCAAGAAATCCTTAAAGCTTCTTATTTTTTCTTCTGTCTCTGATATTTTTTATAGTATTCTCATTGATTTTGGTGCTACAAACTCTTTTATTGCAAAGATTTTGCTCTCAAGTACTCATTGACTATGTCAGAGCTCCCTGAAAAGATTTCTCTTTTCATTCTGGATTCTAATGAATCCCTTGCATTGCTCATCACCCATTATAACAAGTAGGTAGTTGACTTGCCTTCCTTCCCAAGCTTTGAATGGGACTTCTTTATCATAGATTCACCCAATGGAGAAGACCTGATATTGGGCTATGAGTTCGTCTACCATTTTAATCCCATTATTGATTAGAAAAATGGATTGATCACCTATGATTCTAGTCATAAGGATTCTAGTGGTATTATTCCTTCTACTAGTAATGACTTTGCCACTGCTGTCAGCAGTGTTGCTCTGTTTGGTGAACTTAAGACACCTTCCCCACCTTTTTCTGTCGATATCCCTTCCATCATTCCCTCTCAGTCATTACTTCCATTAAGAGATGAAGTCTTCAAAGAGATAAAGGATGTTAGAGAAGATGTTGCTATATCTTCACTTCATCTCTTTCAAGGGGATATGGACCTTCCTCCTTTATCTTTTCATGCCTCCCTGGAGGAGCAGTGGGATGCCGAGGAAGAGCCAGAAAAGATTGAAACGTGTTGAAGGTAGTCCCTCCTGCTTATCACCAATGTTTGGATGTATTCTCCAAGGTGAAAGCAGAGAGAATTCCTCCACACCATGCGTGTGATCATCATATTGAGTTGGAGAGTCTTCTACCTCCAATTGGTGTTATCTAATCATTATCAAACCAAGAGTCAGAAACACTGCGGGCCTACATTTCAGAGAATGTAGGGAGAGTTTTAATAACACCTAGCTCCTCTTCAACAGGAGCACCTATTCTTTTTGTCAAGAATAAGGATGGAGGTTGTCTTTTGTGTGTTGACTACCGCAAACTCAATGTTGTCACTAGGAAGAACAGGTACCCTGTTTCTCCTACAAACCAGCTCCTTACCGTATTCAACCGTTCAACTATCTTCTCCAAGATAGACCTGTGTGGTGCATATAACCTTCTGAGAATCAAAGAGGGGGATGAGCACTTAACTGCCTTTAGAACCAAGTATGATAGTTATGAGTATTTGGTCATGCCATTTGGTTTGACCAATGCTCCAGCTTCTTTCCAGAATCTGGTTAATGATATATTTGCAGATTTCCTGGATGTGTTTGTTGTGGTTTATCTAGATGATATTATGGCTTTCTCCAGCTCTGAGGAAGAACATGTCAAAAATGTGACCTCTGTTCTCCAAAGGCTGAGAGAGAATAATTTGTTTTCCAAAGCCTCCAAGTGTGTATTCCATTCCTCAAGTGTGGAATACTTGGGCTATGCTGTTTCAAGTGATGGCCTCAAGATGGATTCTTCAAAGGTTCAGCAAATTCTCAAGGCTCTTCAATCTTTTCTTGGCTTTATCAATTTTTATCGTTGTTTCATAAAAAATTATTCCAAAAAAATAACTGCTCTCACTTCTCTTCTCAAAAAAGATTCTCCCTTTATCTTCAATGAGGAAGCTCTTAGTCTGTTTCAAGTACTCAAAGAAGCTTTCACCACTACTCCTATCTTATCTCCTTTCAAGCCTTCTCTACCTACTATTGTAGAGACTGATGCTTCTGATTATGACTTGGGTGCTGTACTGAGCCAGGTGAATGACTCAGGAAAGCATCCCATTGCATTTTATAGTAGCAAGCTTCTGCCAGCTGAGGTGAACTATGAAATTCATGACAAGGAACTTCTTGGCATAGTTTGGGATCTCAAGTGCTGGGGAGCATTTCTTCTCTCTCTTTCCAATTCTTTTGAGGCCTTGGCAGACCACTCTTCCCTGCAGTATTTTATGTCTTCCAAAGTTCTTACTTGTCATCAGGCCCGTTGCGCTGAGTTTCTTTCTGAATTTCACTTCACTATCACTTACCGCCCAGGCAGGCTGGCCACTTTACCAGATGCCTTGTCATGTTGGGAAAATGTGTACCCAGAGAGGGGGGTGGACTTCATCAGCAGGAATCCTCAAAATCTTCATCAAATACTCAAGAAAGATGGAATTCAAGAGTCACGATTCTTCTCAATCAAAGTGGAAATATTTTCATATTTAATTGAAAACATTAAAAAAGAAGTATGGAAAGACAAAGACTATAAAGAAATACTCAAGCAACTAGCAAGAGGTGAATCAGTTCCTTATTATTTCCTTGAACCTCAAGCAAAGCTGTTATCATTCAAAGATAGAGTGGTAATCCCAAGCAATGAAGAACTTCAACTCAACATTCTTCAAAAGCGTCATGACTCACCATTGGATGGCCATCCTGGCCAGGAGAAGACCCTCAAGCTCATCAAGAGGAATTTTTATTGGGCTGGAATGAATCAATTCATCAAGGACTATGTGTCCTCATTTCAGCAATTTTCAAGAAACGAGAAAATTCATCACAAGAAGTTTGGATTACTCATGCCTCTTTCAATTACGTCTGGTCCTTGGAATTCATTATCAATGGACTATATCACTCAATTGCCACTGTCAAATAATTTTGATTCAATTTTGGTAGTTGTGGACAGATACTCAAAAATGGAAATCTTCATTCCAACTTATGGAATAAGCACTTCCCTGGACTTAGCTCAAAGCTCCATTAGTCATGTGTTTTCAAGAATGGCCTTCCAGTCAGTATTATTAGTGATAGAGGATCTTTATTTTTTTCATCATTTTGGACTCAATTGTGTCAGCAGCTCAAGATATCAAGAGATCTTTCAACTGCTTTCCACCCTGAAACAGATGGAAAGACAGAGAGGGTAAATCAGATCCTAGAACAGTATCTGTGGATGTATGTCAGCTATCATAAAGATGAGTGGTACACCTGGCTACCTCTGGCTGAATTTACCTATAGTAATGCAGAACATTCATCAACAAAGCAATCACCTTTTTTTCACCCTTTATGGAAGAAATCACAGCTTTGACTCAGTCCATATTTCTCAAGACTCACCTTCTGGAAAGTTATCAACAAAACTCCAATCAGTACAGCGAGCTGTCAAAGAATAATTACAGTCAGAAATAAGGATATTCAGGAAGTATGCAGATAGAAATAGAGCAATTCCACCTGATCTCCAACCTGGGGACAAAGTATTTCTGGATTCCAAGAACATAAAGACAAGAAGACCCATCAAGAAATTATCAGAAAGATGGTTAGGACCTTTTGAAGTTCTGAAGAAGATTGGCAGCCATGAATATCACCTCAAGTTGCCTCAGCAATGGAAGTCAGTTCACCCGGTATTCCATGTGTTTTTATTAGAACCAGTGAAGCATTAAACTATCCCAAATTGACATCAATTGCCACCACCACCAGTGTTAGTGGAGGAGCAAGAGGAATAGGAAGTGGCTCAGGTTCTGGACTCAAAACTCAAGAGAGGTAAATTATGGTATCTTGTAGAGTGGAAAGGATTCAGTGAAGACCCAGAAAGAACCACTTAGGAACCAGATCCCAGCCTTACCAACTCACCAGACCTTGTCAAGGATTTCCATTCCTTGTATCAGGACAAGCCTGGTCCAAATACCTCAAGAGTTTGATTTATGTTGCTTGGTGGGGAGAAGAAGTCATGAAAGTAAGTTCCTCTCCTGGCATGCACCTTTAAAGGGGGTATTCTACCCAAATGTTTTTGTAAGCATCACCTGGCCACTTTGTGAGCACTTGTCAATTCTTTGGACAGGTTCAGGAAGCATGAAACATCAATACCATCCATTTGGACCTTATCAAGATATGGCCAAATGTTTCTCTCTTTCTTTTTCTTTTCTTTTTTCTTTTTTCTTTATCATTTTTTCAATTTATGCCAATAATTGTAATTTAAGACATTCATTACTTCAAGTCAATTATGGAAATTTATGTCAGCTTTATGGTGCTTGGTGGGGAGTGAGAGTTATGAAAGTAAGCTCCATATCCTGGTATGCATCCCTGAGGGTTCTACTTCTTGTAAAACATTACCTTGGCCACTCTGTGAGCATAAAATGCTTGGTTTTCATTTTTTTAGACACTTCTTGGCCAGAATCAAGCAGCTCACTACAAGAAGGACCAGCCATCAGGATTTTTGTTTTTTGTTTTCCTTTACTCTCCTTTTCTCTCAATCTTTTTCTTTTCTTTACTTGTATAATTTTGTTTTCTTTTATTTCTTTAAAGCAGCAGCAGCCCCTTCCAAATCATGTATTGGGAGGTTCCATTTTATTTTTGAATTTTCATTTTTAGTAGTTATAAGATTGGGGATAGAAGTAAAACCAAAAACAAACAAGGATAAGGAAACTAGTTATCTCTACCTAAATCATCAAAGGCTCTCTGGAAGTCATTTGTTAATTAATCTTCATACCAGGCAAATTTTGCAGCCATCTCTTCAGAAGCAGTACCCTGAATCATTCTATCATTAGCATACATAATCACACCCCTTCTATTTCTATCAACCCTCCTGAATAATCTGGCCACAGCTTCTTGGTTTTCACTTGCCACATTGGGATCTTCTCTGGTAATTCGGATAGGCCAATGATCTCTCCTTTGAAAAACTTGAGTGGCAGGAAACGGCAAAGGAGAAAAACCATCCCTTCTTCTTCTGGAACTGGCCACAGGTTAGAGTTGATGAGAGGTGGTTATGGGTGAGTTCCTAGGCTGCTGGCTTGGTGATGGTCTTACTTCTGGATTTAAGGCAGGCCTGGAATGGGAAGTACTTGGTGAAGAAGGAGGAATTGTAGTAGGAATGGAAGCAAGAACTGGTTGGAAGGTTCTGGGAGTACTGGAAATCACTTGGCAAGAGGCTGAGCAGAGGAATTGCTGGATGGATGGCCAACCAAATGAGGAACACCTTCAACTTCTTCACAATCCAACTCTTCACTACCTTCAGAATCTGGATCAGTTGGGGAATCGGCAATCCTTCTTATTCTTTTCACTACCCCTTCACTATCGATCATGGAGATTGGGACTTCTGAGCTGGAATATATTGGCCTACCACCAACTGGAATTGGCCCTCCAACATTAGTCCACCTGGCCACATCCGTCTGCCTAGAACCAGTCACTACAACAAAATATCAGTACCAATTTCAATCAATATATGCAAATCACTCACATTGAGAAAATTGTGAAGTTCCATCAGCAGTAGGTGCCTCAGAGACTGGGAACTCTTTCCCAAAAGGCCCATCTTTTCTACTCAATAAATACCTCCTGACATTATAAGACAGCGCCCCGGCACGATGACATGGTTTCTTTCCAATGAAGCAATAGTGGCACTTTGAAAATCAAGGATTGTAGTGTTGAAAACAATCCTTACCCTTGGCCAAACACTCAGAACAAGCAGGATCAAGAACTTTAACTTCTCTGTATCCATCATAGGTCTGGGAGGGATCAAAGTGACCAGAAGAAGCCATGGAGGGTGAAGACAATAAACTGAAGATGCCAGAACCACAAATAACAGATGGTGGCGGTGCAGAAGGAGAAGATTCAGTGAGTTCAGTCAGTTTGGAACTCATAACTGAAGAATATGCAAGCAGAAGATTAAAGACAGCAGAATCAGTCCACTCCAAATCAAAAAAAATTGACCTCAAGGAAATGGGGCCATAACTCATTTATGCCCCCTCAAAGCCTCTGAGGTGAGGATTCAAGACCCCTTTGGGGCTGAATTGATCACCCAGGGCCTCCCCTGCAACCTTGGGGAGGCCAAAATCTTGATGGTCCTGGACCCCCTCAATGGCCCAGGCCATGTAGGTGAAATTTTGCGTCATGGGCCAATTCATGGCCCCATGGTACCCCTGGGTCCCCAGCAAAATTGGGCGCAGGGGGCCTTCTAAAGCCCCCAAGGACCTCAGACCGCAGCGTATGGCCCACGGCCAACAGATGGCAGACCATAGGACCCCCAAAACACCAAAATGGCCAGAAATGGCCATAAATCAAGAAATAAAGAAATTCACCCAAGACCCAAAAAAGGCCCAAAGGGCCATAAAATCAAAATTCATCAAGAATCACCATAGGAAGGGCCAAGGTTCAAAATACTATGGGAAGGCACATTGAGGTATTTCCAAGGCCAATGAGGACAAGACCCCTTGAAGACGTTGTTCAGGACATTTCAGTTGGGAAAAAAGGGTCCAACATCAGGTTGGCCCTTGGTAATGAGTACACTTCATATACTCATTCTACTTCATTTTTTGAACACAAGAGCTCAGTGGCCATCATTTTGGGATACAAACGAAGGCCATGCCCCAAAGGAGGAGGATTTATGGAATCAGAAGAAGAAAAAGAAGCATATTTTGAAGTGGAGTACTTACTCAAGTTGAAAGAAGGGGGGAATCAAATTAATTTGGGAGGAAAGAATTGAAAGGGGATTTTCAGGATAATGGTCAAAAGGAAATGAAAATTAACAAGAAATATTTTGAAAGAAAATGTGGGGATATTGCGATTCCACTCAACAGTGGCAGGATATTATGGTGTTCAGGAGCCCACCAGCTTCAAGAGGGGGATACTGTAGCAACCACTCACCAGGGGTAAGGGTATTAATTAATACACCCACTCAAATACCTCAAATCAGAAGATCCACTGTTTGCATCAGCATTCAGCATCAGCAATCTTCCTTGCTTAAACATGCATACAGCTTGGTACTTCACTACAGCCTGTCAACATCTGTACAGGTTGGATTCACCCAATACAGTTTGGATACACCATTATGAAACTGTATGATCACAAAACTCCACCACACCTCTTGTACAGGTTCTGTACAACTGCACAGTGCCTGTATTGGCCAGACTCAATTCAATCATTCAATCCTCTCATGAAAATTCTCTCTCTGGATCAGGGCTGGTGATTCTCACATATACCAGCCCCTCTTTCTTCCCCCTGGGGACTTTTTCCCAGTTAATTAATTTAGTTTATTTCTTGTTTTATGAAAATTCTTATCCTTGTTTTGGGTATTATATTTATTTAATATTAAGTTAGTCTTTGCATTTTCTTTCTTTGCCTGTACAGTATGGGTTTTGTGGCCATATCCTTATTAACCCTTGTCTTTTCATTCTGACAGGTTGAAAAAGTGGACTTGGACTTTATTGTGGTTGGCTCTTCTATTTCTTACTCTTATTCTTTTGTTTCTGCTTTTGTTATATTTCTTTTATTAGTAATTCATCTCTTCACACTCTTAAGTGTATTCTTTCTTACCATATCCTGAGCCCTCAATAAGTGAGTGCCAGGCCCTCTGCACTTTGAAGAGCCCCTGTGACAAAAAGCAGCAAAAGGCCAGGAAGGGCCTGATGATGGTGAAGGGGCCAGGTTGGCCCCAGGAGTGAAATGAACATAACAGGCCAGAAAGGATGAGAGGGCCAATTTGGCCTGTGATTATGGATATGGCACTGATATGCCATATGGAGTCCAGGAGGGTAATTGCCATGGTTGTGACACAATGATCCAGAAGCTGTTGGATTTGGTGGAAGAAGTGCACAAGAACCAGAAGTAGCTGTAAATAACTTTAGAATCAGTAGTCCTAATAATAGAAATATTACCCCCACTCAGATTGATTATAATGTTGTCACTCCTGAGAGTAACCTAAACAGTGATTCACTGTGGTTACAAATGTACCAATAAGCTGAGCAAACTTAAAAGCAGCTTGCAGAAATTGAAGCAATAGAGATATTACCCCCACTCAGATTGATCAAAATGTCGTCACACCTGAGAGTAACCTAAACAGTGATGCACTGTGGTTAAAAATGTCCCAATATGCTGAGCCAACTCAAAAGCAGTTTGAAGAACTTGAAGCAAGCCATGAGAGGATAAAAATATTGACAGCCTGCATGGACAAAATTTTTAAAAACCTGCCAGAAGGACATGCTCAATTGAGCAAATCCTCTAAATAAACCAACAAAAGACTGAATCTAGTCTTTGAAGATCAACACCACAGAAAAAGGGACAGGGATTGTATTGATAAAGACATAAACAGACTGTTTAATGTCTACCATAACATGAAGCCCCAACCACAAGGCCATGTTATGGATAAGCCATATCGTCAAGATGACATCAAACCAGATGCCATGTTGATGAATAAGGCAAGATCTCCATCACAATACCAGGATGAATATAATATGTCTTATTCAGAAAGGGCAGCCTTGCAACAGATTCCTGAGGCCTCCAACTGGCCCAAATTCTCTGGAACTGGAGAATATGATCATATGGAGGTCATAGCTTATATTGATGGACTTTTCATTGATGTGCCAAGAATACCAGACTACTGGATTACTGCTAGACTTAATACAGAATTTAAGGGACATGCTAGTATATGGTACACAGAAATGAAAGAAATACATTGCAGAAGAAACAGGTAATGGTGGAAGAGTCAAATCATCCAAAAGGACATCAATGGTACTTGGATATGGAAAATGACAAATACTCTGTGGACCAAGATCAATATGAGTGGTGTCTCAGACAGTCTAAAATACTTAAAGCCTTTGATCCTCAAGCAAACATTCAGATGAGGAATCATAAACTCCTGACACAAATGCCAGGAGAACTAGAGCATGCAGTGAAATTCAGATGCAACCACAATTGCACTCTAGATGACATTGCAAATACCTGACAAGATGTGAGACAAAGGACTAATATAGGGAAATTTACCACATATAAGAGCAGTAGTTTCAAAGAGAAACAACACTTCAGGGTAAAGCTTAAAGACAAACCCAAAGAAAGGGTGGCAGAAGTGGCAAAGAAGAAGAATTCTTGTCACAATTGTGGTCAAACAGACCACTATGCCAAAAACTGTCCAAAGGAAAAGAAAAAAGTCTATGCCTTTGAGAAAGTCCCAGAGGAGGAATCCCAAACAGAGGATTCTGACTCAGACTCTCTGGGAGATGCCATCAGAGAACAAGAAGGCATGCCACAAGACACTGCCAACAAAAACCTGTGCAAACACACACAGGATGCACAAACATTCCTGGTTACACCAACCAAGGGGATGGCATACATACATGGAACAGCCACAAAAAAGACTTTTTGTATTGACAATGCTCAACATCCATTGATCATTCACAGTGGAGCACACTCCTCAATAGTAGCCAGAAATTATCTGGATAACCACTTCCCAAATTGGGAAAGCCAACTATTGCCCACCAAGGCAACAAACTTTAAAAGTGCTCCAGGGAAGATGACTTCTATTGGGACTATTATCAAAGAGATGATTATACCCCACAAAAAGGGTAATATCAGACTCAATCCAGAGCTTTTAGTGCTTGATGATGCCCACATCCAAGGGATTTTACTGGGAACAGATTACCAGAGGATGTATGGCATAGATATCTAAAATAGTAAAAACAGGCACATTCCCATTGGTACCAACAAGGAAAAGAAATTTTCACTTGATATTTACCAAATATCTGCCCCAGACCCTCTCGGAGAACTACTGAATGAATTCAGAGAGGGACAGTGTAGTACTACCCTCACCAGTAAGCAGAAACTAAGTTAACTGAAAATGCTGAGAAAGAATAGCCCAGCATTTGCCATTGGTGAGGAACTATTAGGAAAGATTAGAGGGCATGATATAGAGCTATATCTGGATGTGGAAAGATATTATCCACCCATTCTCAGGAGACTGTATTACCCAGCAAGGAAATTGAAAAACATATCAATGAGCTCCTGGACATGGATGTCATCAGAAAGATTGGACACAATGAAATAGTGGAAATTACCACTCCTGTCCTGATCACCTGGCATGATGGCAAGTCTAGGCTATGTGGAGATTTCAGAGCTCCAAAGAACTACATCAAAGCTGACAGGTACCCTATACCCAGGATACCTCATGCATTAGACAAACTGGAAAAAGCCAAATACATAACCAAAATGGATTGTATGAGAGGCTTCCTTCCATAATGGAGTTAAACCAAACTCCACGAAATTAATCAGAATCATATGTCAAATGGGTATATATGAGTACACCAGGATTCCATTTGACATCAAGAATGCACCAGCCCACTTCCAAAGGATGATGGACACCATATTTCAAGAAGAAACATTGGAAGGCTGGATGGTAGTATATATTGATGACATCATTATATACTCAGAGACATGGGAAGACCATGTGCAATAAATAGACAGAGTGCTAAGTAAATGCACACCCATAAATCTGAGAATTTCACTTAAAAAGTGCAATTTTTGCCAATAAGAGCTACTAGCTCTAGGACATAAAGTCTCAGGTCTTAGTCTGGAAATTGACCAGAACAAAGTAGCAGCAGTACTGCAAAAGCTAGGACCAAGAAACATCAACAAGATGCAATCTTTCCTTGGGCTTGCTAGCTACTATAGAAACCATATCAAAAAATTTGCACACATAACTAGTAGTTTATACAAGTTATGCTCAAAAGATGTATTTTTTTAAATTACCAAGGAAAGAAAGGATGAATATGAGAGGATCAAATATGAACTCACAAATGAACCTGTGCTAATCTTGCCTAACTTTGAACTACCATTAAAGCTATACATAGATGCAGCATGTAGCGAAGGCTTAGGAGCAGCCCTTCACCAGAGACAAATTGTGGATAGTAAACCAAGTGAGGCAGTAATATGTTACATCTCTAGGCAGCTGAAAGATTCAGAAACCAGGTATGGGGACACTAAGAAAGTATTTCTATGCTTATTCTGGGCTCTAGAGAAGCTCCATTATCACTTGGAGGGTGCAGTCTTTGAAGTCTACAAAGACTGCACAGCCTTGAAGTCTTTACTGAACATGAGGAGTACCAATAGAAACATGCTGAGGTGGCAAATAGCCATCCAGGAGTATAGAGGGAATATGACCATCATATACAAGGAGGGTAAAAGTCATAGCAATTCAGATGGCCTCAGCAGATGGCCACTGGATAATGTCAAAAGCAACCCAGCTTATGACCCTGAAGTGGCAGCTAAATTTCCTATCCATTTCATGGAAATAGACAGGAAGAAAAACTTCAGATTTTCTAAGTGGGCACCAGAAAGTGGAAACACTAGCTCAGAAGGAACAGAAACTCCCATATTGGGAATAAGCTCCTCAGAACTGTGTGCCAAATTCTTCCATGCAGTGATGAAGACATAGGCCAAACACAAACAGTGCAGCATATTGTTACAACTCCTTCAACAAACATACAGGAGCCTAGAGCTGAAATACCAGTGAGAGGAACCCTGGTTGAGAGACTATAAGGACAATAAATTTTTCCTTATAGATGGCCTTCTCTACCATAGAGAGAAGCACACTAGTGCGCTCACAATAATAGACAGAGACCATATATCTTTGATCCTGCAGGAATTCCATGATTACCCCTATATGGGACACATGAGTGAAGACTGGACCAAAGAAATGGTAGCAAGCACTGCTTGATGGCCCAAATGGGAACAAGAGTTGAGTGAATACATCAACACTAGTGAAAGATACCAAAAGGAAAATAGAAAAAATGGGAAGAGGTATGGGTTACTTGAACACATAGAAGATCCCAGACACCCATGGGAAACCATCAACATGCACTGGGTTACAGGACTTGTCCCAGGAGGAAAAGAAAACTTCAATGCCTGCTTAATCATAGTTGATAGTTTCATCAAGAGTATGAGGTGCCTACCATGTCACAAAGACAAAACAGCCATGGATACTGCTATGGTATTCTGGAATAACCTCATATTTAGCTGTGGAGTCCCTAAGATAATCATCAGTGATAGGGACCCAAAGTTCACATCTGCATTTTGGACCAACCTCTATGACATGCTGTGTGCTGAACTTGCTTTTTCTACAGATTACCATTCACAAAAATATGGATTAGCTAAAAGGATGATCCAGACAATGAAGGAAATCCTTAGAAGATTATGTACCTATGGCATGGAATATAAGGACCATGAAGGTTACACCCATGAGTGCATTACCCTTCTACCAGTATTCCAACTGGCTTATAACACAAGTCAGCACTCTACCACAGGAAAAACACCTGCACTGGTAGAAAAAGGGTGGAATTCCCTATTACCTGTGGATCACTTGAAGAAAGATCTTCTGACCATCCACCCCACAGCCAAAGATTTCCATGAAATGTGGAAGAGAGCTTGTGACACAGCTGCCAAATGCATAGCTAAGGAAAAAGAATATAATAAGAAGAGGTGGGACAAATAACATATGGAACCTGACTTTAAAGAAAGGCACCAAGTGTTAGTGTCTACACTTAACTTTAATAATCTCAAAGGACCTGTGAGCCTTAGAGGTAATTTCATATACCCAAAAGACCACAAATACAAAAATAACATATTAATATAAATAAAAGAAATTTATTTATATTATTAAAATAAAAAACAAAATATAAATATAAAATTATATTAAAAATAAAAATTAATTACAATTTAAAAATAAAAATACATTAAATTTTGTAAGTGTAAAATTACATTTATACTTGAAAAAATTAAGTAAAAATGAAATTTTAACAAAATTGTGAAAAAATAAATAAATTTGGAAAAAAGTTAAATAAAAATTATTATAACTTTTTATCCAATAAATAAACATATAAAAATTATTTCACCATTGGATTCCTCATAAAAAATTAGGTGGGGTGACCTCTGAGTGAAATTCTTGTAACTCAACTCTAAATAAGCTTAAATTAAGTTTTTAGTATTTTCAATACAAAAGTTGAGAATCCTCAAAACTTTAATTTAATTCACACCACATGTGGTGTTAACCATCAATTTTTGTGTTACAATTGAGGTGTTGTGTTTAGTTTAGAAGTTATGAGGAATTGAAGTAGTTTCAATTGAATTCAATTGAAATGTCAAAACGTGCGCGTGTATTACATAAGTGAACTTTGATTTACATATGAGGTGTAAATTATTACTGTATTTTACTGTACAATTAAATTGAATTACATATGTAAATTCTAAGTATAATACATGATGAGGAATTAAAGGAAAAATAAATTGGAAAGATTAAATTTTTGGGGGAAAAGGAACTCCAGCTCTAAGGGGGAGCTAGACCCCCAAACCCCTTGCTGACAGGCATGGGATGTCAAAATTCACGCAAAAGTTCATCACTTTTGGCCTGGAATTGAGTTACAGGGTCTGTGGACTCAATTGATGATGAGGTTTTGATACAACCTGGGGTAGTTTTAGCTGTTGCCAAGAGGGTAAAACTACCCTTAAGATGAAACAATCATAGAAAAAACAGTTTTAACTGGTTTCTACGCCTCTGACACACATTCTGACGTGTTTTGAAGGCTCTAGGTCTGGTATTGCTATAGTAATGGCTGATTTAAGGGTCTAAAATGGCTAAAAATGGCTTAAACCAGCCCTTTTTCAATGATGCCATAATTGGCTTTTCTTTTGTTTTTAAAGACTTTGTTCTTTAATTGATTGCTTGCAGTTCTTTGCTCAATTAATTCCAATTGAAATAGCTCTTGAAGAAATTTCTTTTGTAGCCTTAAATATCTCTTGTAGAGTATTTTTGGATAACTTTTTATTGTTGGTAAAACAATAAATCTTTATAATGTTATTGTTTTATAATAATAAAGTTATGAACAATAAAATTGGCGTGTTTTCTCTTAAAAATAATATCCTTTACTATTTTTAATTGATTTTTACCTTATACAAATTTTGAGGACAGGAAAAGTACTTGATTTTTAATCAAAGTCTCATATCCACACCTTACATTTGGGGGCCCAGCCGTGATATTTTACCTGTGACATATTTTTTTACTCTTTTTAAATCCTTTTTCTTATATTCAAAAATTTAAAAACATATAAAAAATACTTATAATTCAAAAAATCCATAAAAAATAATTTTTTAATATTATAAGTGAGGCTTATATTTTAATTTCTTTTTTTGAAATATCCTTTTTTTACTTAATTAATTGGTTGTTTTTCATTGATTTTAGTGTCTGATAACGTGGTAAGACAAGAAAACATTGAAACAGCCTCAACAGTCACCAGCATTATTCCTGGTAGTACTATTAATTCAGACCATAATAGTACTGTTATTGTGACTCAAAATAACCAACCTGAACCAATATCTTCTGAATTGATTAACTTGGACATAAGTAATACCCTTCAGAAAGCTAAGAATTTGGCCAATAGTAAGTTTTTTGACATAAAAATACTATTTTAAGCCTTTTTAAACCATAATTATGCCTTCAACAAGGTCAGGAGCCAGCTACAACCCCTCAAGCAGCTTCCAAAAAGGTAATAGATGTGATTATGGCAGAGGCTAATCAGGTACAGAAGCAAAAGGGTCAGTTGATGACTTCCAAACAACTCAATTGGGTCATTCTGAAGCTGATAATACCATTTTACCTTCAGAAAGATCTGACACCGCCACAACAAGCCTCTGTGGACATATACAAAGCCAGCCAAAGTGCATACAACAATGCACTTCAATTCAAGGAGTACCAGATCCTTGCATACCGGTGGAAGAATTGCATGAATTCTTACCTGACAGTAAGAAAATTCCTGGGCCATCCCAACAGTTGTAAATTGCTCAATGGATGGCATCCATTGATGGAGAAGAAAAACATGATGCTTTTGACACTAGAATGGAGGAAAAACAACCCTCCACCACCCAAACCAGTGCCAAAAACAGCCCCAGTGACCAGCACCAGCAATTCCAACGTGAAAAAGCAGCCACAAACTCCAAACAAGGGCAAAGGGAAGGCACCAGCCCCAAAACCTTACAGCCAGGGCTACAGAATCCCAAAGATTCAACAGGATGCCATGGAAAATGTATTTCAGATGGCCAGAACCATGATGGAATTACAGAAGAAGGAGGAAGCCAGATTAAGATTCCAGAAATGATTTCTGATATATTTTATTCCATCCCAGAATTGTATGATGCTATAAATGAGGTGAAAAAACATCTTTCTGATAAAAATGAAACCATTTGTAACAAAATTAAAAAAACAACCTGAGTCTGTGCCAAATTAATGAAACACTTATGTGTTTTGAAAAAGTTTTAAGAACAATTAAAAATTCCAATAATGATAATTCTTCTAGCAATAAAATAAATGAACAATCTGCCATTATTAAGTAATTAACAGATAAATATTCTAAATTAAATATTGATGACATAATTGAATCAAGAATTAAACAAGCCATAAGTATTATCAAAACAAATAACAAGAAAATCCTTGATGACATTTCAAATTCATTTACTGAAGTAAAGACAGATACCATTGCCTTGAAGAACTGTTTTGATGCTTCACAAGAAGAAGTATCAAAATTATCAATGAAATTGAATCAAGTCACTGCTGATAATACAAGACAGACAGAGTTATGGCAAGAACTGACACATAAGGAAGACATGTATAAAATTGAAGTAATAAATTTAATACAAAGCTTCCAACATTAATACAGAAATTCCCAAAGGTGTAGCAACAGTAAAATGAATGACATTGAACAAATACTGAACACCTTACCAAGAATGTCTGCACCTCTGAATCAAAATGAGGGCACAAGAATTCCAAATCCACAAGTATTGGATCCTGATAATTCACAATTAAAAAATGTATTATCCACTCCTTTTCATAACTTGGAACCATAAATGGGCCAAGCACTCTTGAAAGAAGTTCCAAAACTTAAAGAATGGCCTCACTTCAGTGGTGAAGGAGAGTATGACCATATGGAATTCATTAGAGGTATTGACATGATCAAAGAGGATTTTGAATTACCAGACAGATTGGTAACAGCCAGGTTTAACACCTTGTTTACCAGATCAGCTCACAGATGGTACATCAAAATAAGACAAGCACATGGACACCAGAGTTGGACTTGGTGGAAAACCCAAATAATCAACAAATGGGCAAATGATGCTTAGAGGTTTCAAGTTGAAACAGCCTTTGAATCTGCCAAATTTATTGCTGATAAAGACAAAGCTTTACCATGGTTTTGCCAACAAAAAGACAGATTAACAGCATTATATCCTGACATGTCAGAATTTATGATCCATAGAAAAATTCTGAGACAATGTAGAGGTGACTTGAAGCATGCTGTCAAACGCAGGACTATTGAACAATCTTCAGCAGAGGATATTATCAATATACTAGAATAAGTAACCACCAGAACCAAAATTGGCTCTAGTAGGGTGAATTCCAAAACAAGGTTTAATACACCTTGGAAAGATTCTGTGGACAAAACCCCAAAGAAAATTCTAGTAATATTAAGTATAAATCTGCAGATACAGTCATAAAATGCCATACTTTCCAAAGCACCACCCATTTAGCCAATACATGTCCAAAAAGGGGGAAAATCAATGAAATTGACGTTGAAAAGGAACCAGATGTTGAAAAAGAAGACATAATTGAAGACAATTAATATGATGAGTCATCCATATTTTCTGAATCTTCAAAAGATATAGAAAATATTAATGCCACTTTTGACATCATGGAATCTTATTCCCACTTGCCACAATTGAGCAATGGTCAAGTTGATTTATCAAAAGTTCAAGATGCACAACTTATGAAGACAAAACCAAACAGAGGGAAAGGTTATACAGCAGGTAACTCCTGTATAACAGAAGTGGTGATTGACAACAAGCCCACCAAACTTTTGCTTGACCCAGGCGGCTTCTGCTCTTGTGTTGGAAAATCTTTTCTTAAGACTTGTGTACCAAATTTTGAAGACCAATTGTTACCAATTGATGGAATGAAATTCAACAGTGCAAGTAACCCAATGAAAGAATTAGGAATCTTTGAGACCAATGTCATATTCCCACACATAAATGGGAATTTAAGAATCACAGTTGAATTTGTTGTTATGGAAAATTGCTCTAGTACCCATTTTATATTGGGAAATGACTATTTAATCATGTATGGGATAGATTTACATAATAACAAAGACAGATAATTTACTATTGGAGACAATAAGCACCAAAAATTTGCCTTTTTACCATTTAAAAAACAAATTACAGTAAACAAAGTATCACCAGTCAACTTGGAGTTAGAGAAATTCAAGTCTGAACAGTTAAATGAGGCTGAAATAAGCCTTCATCTGACTGATAAACAAGAAAATGAACTTTCTTCCCTTCTGTATGACCACAGAGGAGCATTTGCTACAGACAAAGAACTTCCAGGAGCAATTATTGGTCATGAAGTTGACATCATTCTTAACATTGAGAGACCTTATCCACCACTCTTAAGAAGACCTGCATATCCAGCAAGTCCAAAATCAAGAGAAGCTCTAGAAATTCATATCAAAGAACTTCTGGACCTTGGTGTAATAAGAAAAGTAGGCCACAATGAAGAGGTAGAAATAACTACACCAGTCATAGTGGCATGGAATAATGGAAAACCCAGAATGGTTGGGGACTTTAGAGCTCTGAACACTTACACTGTTCCAGACAGATACCCAATACCAAAAATCCAAATTGCCCTTACTCAAATATCTCAAGCAGTGTATATAACCACTATGGATGCCCTTGAAGGATTCCATCAAAATGCAGTGACACAAAGAGTAAGAAAATACTTGAGAATTATTGTTCATTTTGGACTGTATGAATACTTGAGGATGCCCTTTGGTATCAAAAATGCACCTTCACACTTCCAAAGAGTGATGAATGAAATCTTCCCTGACGAACTCTCAGAGGGATGGTTAATCATTTACATTGATGACATTATAATCTGTTCCAAGACTTGGGAGGAGCACATGTACAGATTATCAAGAGTTTTGACAAAAATCCAATCAGTAAACATGAAAATCTCCTTGAAAAAATGTCATTTTGGATTCAAAGAACTTAAAGCACTAGGACATGTTGTATCTGGTTTGTCCCTTGGAATTGACAAAAAAAAAGTTGCAGCAGTATTGCTAAAACCCATGCCTCAGAATAAGAAGGAAACTCATTCATTCTTAGGTTTTGCAGGATATTACAGGCAACACATTAAAGATTTTTCATCCATAGCAAGACCACTTTATAAATTGTGTGACAAAGACACAGTATTTGAAATGACTGTTGACAGAGTCAAAGCTTTTGAGTCTCTAAGAGAAGCATTGACCACTGCTCCACTCTTACTGATGCCAGACTTTAAATTGCCTTTCAAGCTGTATATTGATGCCTCAGGGGATGGACTAGCTGCTGCACTTCACCAAGTTCAGATCATAAATGATAAACCTGTAGAAGGACCCATATGTTTCATATCCAGGCAAATCAAACCAACTGAAGCCAGATATGGAGCAAGTCAGATGGAATGTCTATGCCTTGTCTGGGCCTTGGAGAAATTGAACTACTTCTTAGAGGGATGTATTTTTGAGGTGATAACAGATTGTACAGCTGTCAAATCACTTTTGAACATGAAAACACCCAACAGACATATGCTAAGATGGCAAATAGCCTTACAAGAATACAGAGGCAATATGACTAATGTTCATAAGGATGGGAATATTCATAAGAATGCAGATGGACTAAGCAGATGGCCATTACCAAATAATATTGATAATCCTGCTTATATGCCAGAAGAAGCTTCACCACAAATTTCAATAGAAGGAATAAGTGTTACAGACTTGAACACCACCTTCTTTGAAGAAGTCAGAAGTAGTTACACTCAAGATAAGAATTGTAGCATCTTATGCCAATTACTTAACAAAGACTGTAAAGACAACTCTCTAATACATGCCTTGGATGAAGTATGGAGAAAATCTTATGATTAAGGAAGATTTCACCTACTGGATGGTATAATTTACCACAGAACCAAGCACACATGTGTCATGACAGCTGTAGACAGGTCATTAATCAATCTTGTACTGAAAGAATGCCATGATAGTCCGTTTTCAGGACATTTGTCTGAAGACAGAACAAGAGAGAAAGTAAAGACCTGCATATGGTGGCCAATGTGGCAGAAAGATGTTGCAGAGTATTGAAAAACCTGTGACAGATGCCAAAAGGGAAATAAATCCACTGGCAAGAGACTTGGGAATATGATAAAACTCCAAGAACCAAACAGACCTTGGGAAATTGTCCATATGGATTGGGTAGCTGGCCTACCACCAGGAGGTGACAGAAGCTATAATGCTTGCCTGGTAATTGTGGACAGATTCAGTAAAACTCCAATCTTTTTACCATGTCACAAAGATGATACAGCCATGGATACAGCTCTTCTGATATGGAATAGAGTAGTGTCATGGACTGGGATATTTAAAAGTATCATTAGTGATAGGGATCCCACATTCACTTCAGCACTATGGACAAATCTTCACCAATTATTTGGCACTAAACTGTCTTTATCTACAGCCTACCACCCACAAACTAATGGCCTGGCTGAAAGGATGATCCAAACCTTAAAGGACATGGTGAGAAGGTTTTGTGCATATGGCCTTGAATTCAAAGATTGTGATGGATTTACCCATGATTGGTGTACTCTGTTGCCAGCACTGGAACTAGCATATAAAACATCAATCCCTGCCAGTACCAATCAGACTCCTTCTATTCTAGAAAAGGGATGGAACCCCAAGTTACCCCAAGATTCCTTGAGGAAAAACTTAATTGAAATACATCCCACAACTGCTAGCTTCAAAGGAATGGTAGACAAAGCTAGAAAGCATGCAGTAAGGTGCATGGAGGACTCTTTTGCATATGCTAAAGACAAATGGGATCAATCACATGCAACTCCAGATTTCAAAGTGGGGGACCCAGTTATTGTATCCACCACTAACTTCAATAAAATAAAAGGATGTAAAGAGTTGAAAGACTCCTTTGCAGGACCTTTTGTGATTAAGGCCCTCCATGGAGAAAATGCTGTTGAAGTAGAGTTATCTGAAGAACTTAGCAATAAGCATCCTACATTTCCAGTGAGCTTGATAAAGCAATACAAATCTAGTGATTCTGAGAAATTTCCCTTGAGGAATAAGATTCCCCAAGTTATACCTCCTATTGAGACATCTGGTACTAAGAAAATTACCAAAGTTCTTAAACAAAGGAAATTAAGAACAAAGAAAGTAAGGGAATTCCTTGTTAGGTACAGTGACCCAGCTTGTGAAGATGAATGGTTAGAAGAAAAAGATATACCAGAAGCTACCAAACTCCTCAGGAGATTCAGAGACACTAGAAGTACCAATATTACAAAGTAATAATATTTTTTAGGGGGAGGGAATGTGAGCCTTAGAGGTAATTTCATATACCCAAAAGACCACAAATACAAAAATAACATATTAATATAAATAAAAGAAATTTATTTATATTATTAAAATAAAAATCGAAATATAAATATAAAATTATGTTAAAAATAAGAATTAATTACAATTTAAAAATGAAAATACATTAAATTTTGTAAGTGTAAAATTACATTTATACTTGAAAAAATTAAGTAAAAATGAAATTTTAACAAAATTGTGAAAAAATAAATAAATTTGGAAAAAAGTTAAATAAAAATTATTATAACTTTTTATCCAATAAATAAACATATAAAAATTATTTCACCATTGGATTCCTCATGAAAAATCAGGTGGGGTGACCTCTGAGTGAAATTCTTGTAACTCAACTCTAAATAAGCTTAAATTAAGTTTTTAGTATTTTAAATACAAAAGTTGAAAATCCTCAAAAATTTAATTTAATTCACACCACATGTGGTGTTAACCATCAAATTTTGTGTTAAAATTGAGGCCTTGTGTTTTGTTTAGAAGTTATGAGGAATTGAAGTAGTTTCAATTGAATTCAATTGAAATGTCAAAATGTGCCCGTGTATTACATAAGTGAACTTTGATTTACATATGAGGTGTCAATTATTACTGTATTGTGCTGTACAATCAAATTGAATTACATATTTAAATTATAAGCATAATACATGATGAGGAATTAAAGGAAAAATAAATTGGAAAGATTAAATTTGGGGGGGAAAAGGAACTCCAGCTCTAAGGGGGAGCTAGACCCCCAAAATCCTTGCTGACAGGCGTGGGATGTCAAAATTCACACAAACGTTCATCACTTTTGGCCTGGAATTGAGTTACAGGGTCTGTGGACTCAATTGATGATGAGGTTTTGATACCAACTGGGGTAGTTTTAGCTGTTGCCAAGAGGGTAAAACTACCCTTAAGATAAAAAAATCATAGAAAAAACAGTTTTAACTAGTTTCTACGCCTCTGACACATATTCTGACGTGCTTTGAAGGCTCTAGGCCTGGTATTACTATAGTAATGGCTGATTTAAGGGTTTAAAATGGCTAAAAATGGCTTAAACCAGCCCTTTTTGGTCTAAAACCAGGGTTCAATGATGCCATAATTGGCTTTTCTGTTGTCAGACTGTTTTTCACAACTAAAAAGAGTAAGTTTTACTTTTGGAGTAAGAGAATTGATGGCTATAAAAGAATGTCTTCTTTGCCCCACTTTTCTCTTCATGTTAGAATCTTTTCCTTTTATAATTAGTTTAAACATTGTTAAACCAATCAATAAAAGATTCCAACCACCTTTCTTAAATCATTTTAAACCTTTTAACTATGTAAAAAAATCATTATAATCATTTTTACCCCTGAACCACTCCAAAAGTGAATCAAAGCATCTTTCATCACTGTAAACTTTGTCACTTTGTTTCCAAATTCACTCTGGCAACTTTTGGGCATGTTTTCTCTTTAATATTCTTTTTAAAGACTTTTCTCTTTAATTAATTGCTTGCAGTTCTTTGCTCAATTAATTCCAATTGAAATAGCTCTTGAAGAAATTTCTTTTGTAGCCTTAAATATCTCTTGTAGAGTATTTTTGGATAACTTCTTATTGTTGGTAAAACAATAAATCTTTATAATATTATTGTTTTATACCCATAAAGTTATAAAAAATAAAATTGGCGTGTTTTCTCTTAAAAATAATATCCTTTACTATTTTTAATTGATTTTTACCTTATACAAATTTTGAGGACAGGAAAAGTACTTGATTTTTAATCAAAGTTTCATATCCACACCTTACAGGACCCAAGAAAATGAGAGACTCATTTGTGGGGTCCTTCACTATCATTAAATTGATAGGGAAAAATGCAGTGGAACTCAAAACTGCAGAGGAATTTTCCAGGAAACACCCAGTCTTTCCAGTGAGTTTAGTCAAGCCATATTTCCAGACAAAGGAGGATAAATTGCCCTCCAAGAAGAAGAACCCCACACCACCAGAAATAGTGGAAGTGGAGGATTCCCCTTGGCCAGTGAAGAAAATCATCAAGGCCAGGAAGATCAGACTTAATGGTAAGGATCAGAGACAGTACTTAGTCAGATTCAAGAGCCATACAGCTGATAAGGACAAGTGGTTGGCAGAAGATGCCATACCACATGGGAACCTTCATTTAAGGAGATTCAGAGCTTCTAGGAGGACTGAACAGTCTCATAAATGATGTGCCTCTTTTAGAGGGAGGGTATGTCAGCCTGTGACTCAAAACCAGAGCACAAGCATGAGAGCCAAATACCATAAATCAATGGTATAACCAAGATACCACCAAAACATGGAGCTGAGCCAAATAAGCTCAAAAGGTATCAAAAGAAAGAGGAAAATCACCCCTTTCCAAATATACAAGTCCCATCACCATAGGACAAAGAATAACAAAGGTATTCCTGCTCAAAGTTGTTGCTGAGCCTAAACCTTAATTTTCACCTCCCATCTGAAATAGATATCAAAAAGGCTTAACCCCATCAAATGGGTATTCCAAATGAAGATCTAAGTCAGGGATATATAATGGTACCAGCTAAACTGAGCTAGCACCAGTATTACAGAAGGTATGGCCAAATTTAGGCCAAATAACGGTGAATAAAATATTCACCTCTCATCTAACTTCTACAGTTTTAGTGTGTATTACCTAAAGTGGTGTCTTTTTGGAAAGAGCACAATCAGGGATATCTGATGTTCCCATTCATTTCCCCATATCCCGTCTAGAACAAAAGGTATAAGGAAAACAAGCCCAAGACAGCTTTTTGCCTAAAACATGCATATGTACAAAAGTCTTGTACATGGCCTAACTTTGCCATATTTATTGATAACCATATCAAATGAGGTACCATTGTGTAGACCACATACATGGCTACACACTGAATTAATTTTCAGGTTGATATCTCAAAAAATGACAAAGGTATGGCTGTTTTAAGGTCAAACTCCCACAGTTTGGCCAATACAGCCTTACCATGGGATAACATCCCATACCCATGATTATGAGGTGTCAAATAGATGAAGAAGCTTGTTTTTACTTCAATACTGGGGTCCCATACAGGCTCTGTAAAGAATTCTACGCGTCATACACGTCAGAATCAGGCTGTGTGGTCCCCAGATGAAAATTTTCACCCTGTATTGGAGAAAACCTCCCAGATGTGGCTTCAAAAACCATGTCTGAGCCCAATACAGGCTATACAGGCCTTTTGAAAACCACAAGCCTGTACTTGAGAGTGAAAAATCTTCACTTCCTCTACGCAAAAAGGTCAAGAAGCTTTTTCACCCCATTTCAGGATAAAAGGAGACCTTTTCACTTCCAGAAAAGGAATCCCCAACCTGCTATTGAATTCCTATGTAGTACAGCTGTAAAAAACAGTTATACTCTTGGAAAGTAATCAGGTTATACTAGAAGTCTTAGTATTGTAGTCTTTATTATTGTAACTCAACAGGTAAAGCTTCCCCCAGGGCTTTCAATAGCGCTCACCACCACTAATTCTCATTATTAAAGCCCTTTTTATCTTTAATTAAACATTTTTAATACCTTTCATCTATGTAATAGTCATATTTGAAGTTGTAAATAGCCTTATTACCTCTTTATCATAGACTCAGCCTGACAGCTTCTGTTTCTAATCATGCTACTCATCTATTTGACATCTTATCCAGTCTTTTGACTTGTATTCAATCAAAAATAATTATTTTATCCTGGAAAAGAGCTCCATTTGTTTTGCTTATTGTCTATTATGACAATGATCACTCAAGGGCACTTATTTCTTCCTTTTTAAAGTCTTGGCTTACATTTCACTGAAGTTTTGACTATCATTTTTTCAAAGGCATATGAATTTCTTATATGATGTTGGCAATGATGTCTTCAAAGATCATTTCCATTTTCTTCTCAAGATATGGTATAAATTATTCCAATCATTGTAAGTTTTTTTATATTTAAAATTGTAAATCAAACTGTTTTTCTTTATAATTAAATAGGATGCGTCATTAAGATAAAGGCACTCGTGGAAAGATTGTAGGGTTACATGAAGCAGGCTTGTAAATTTGTGCAACTACTCAAAAGCTCAACATTGCTACAACAACAATACATGATACAATTAAAATAGGAAGAACAAAGAAATTTTAAAACCTTACATATACCTTGATGACCTCAAAAACTAAATGATTGAGACAAACACCAGCTTTTGAAAGTTGTAAACCAACACCCACAGGAAAAGCTTGCAAAAATCAAAGATATGATTACAGCTGAGGTCAGAGTTGGAATGGTCCATAAAGCCATACATGAACTAGGAAAACATTCTTGTATAATAGTGAAGAAACCTTTCCTTAGTGAAAACCACATGGCTCATTGACTCTGATTTGCCAGGGACCATCAACAATTGGCAAGCAGTTATTTGGACTGACTAATTGGTTTTTGAATTGGGAAACAAATTGATGCAAACAAGAGTGGATATTACCAAACAAGAAACATAATATCAATTTCATGCAGGTCAACCATTGCTTGGGTCATCAGAGCATTATGATATGGGGTGCTGTTTGTGGATGATTCTGATCTAACTTGATAATACCTCCAACACAACCAGGAACAGTGCGAAATTCTGTTGATAATTTTTAAATACCAGGATTGATACCTTTCATTGAAGAACTTGAAGAACTTGGGATTTACAAACAAGAAAACCTCATCCTAATGGAGGATGGGGCACTGATCCATTCAGATCTAATCATCACTGAATGAAAAGCAAAAAATAACATTCAAAAGCTTGTTTGGGTGGCCAAATCACCCAATCTCAACCCCATTGAGAACCTATGGCTCAAGATGAAGTATACAGTTATAGCTCTTCACAATCCAAGAACCATGGACAAGCTCGAAGAGGTGATTTGTATGGCCTGGGATTCAATCCCAGTGTCTCATCTGGATGCACTTCTTGCATCCATACCACATAGGATGCAAGCAGTCATCCACAACAATAGTGCTCCAGTGCAATGGTAGGAGCAACTAAATCTCTTATTTTTCATATAAAAAAATTATTATTAAATTAAACAAGAATATTATTATTTTGTTATGAATTATCTAGCATATTTTTAAAATGAAATACAGATTTATTATTGAATTCTACTTAAAAATTAAAACATTGTGAGAAAAAAACTGTGTGAAAAAATAAACACAAAAAAAAGTGCCCCAAGAAAGTGTTTGGATATTTCTTGTAGGGCACGGTACAGTGCCCTGCCACATGAATGCAAATCCAGCCAGGGCACCTTTGAATGTCAGGACTGCGCACAGCATGTGCAGAAGTGGAAATTTTCTATTTTTTCCACTCTGTGCACTCTTTTTTGGACTTGAAACTCTTTTTTTTAATTTGTTTTTTTATTCACATCACAAACTGTCTTGGCCATCAACCCCCTACCTATCAAAGGCCCTGATATAATGGTTCAACCTTCCATCCTCTTCACCAATAACCAGGCTTATTTATTACCTCAACCAACTGAGGTGAGTTTTTTTTCAATTATCTAAAAAGATTTATTGATAAATTTAATTCTTTCACTTTTCAGCATAGAGGAAATGCCTTACATTGAGGATGAGGTCCATGGCCAAATTGTAGGCATGTGTCAAGCATGCCTCTCATATCAGCTGATAGCTGATATGGTTGGACAATCTTGTGCAACAGTTTATGACACTGGTGCAACATATAATGAGCTCAGGACAGTCAATACTCAAAAAAAGTGGGTGACCCACAATTTTCAATAAAAGGGAGTGCTGGCAGCTCAACCACTGCCTTATCACCCATTGTCATTGCCTTATGGTCTCAAAGGTCACCAACCTGATTACCAAGAATGTTTCTGGATAGACAATTCAGAGAGAGATCCATAAGCTTGGCAAGGCATCTAGAATTTCTCCAAAGAATCCATTATTATGATTACAAGATTTCCATGCTCACCTGGCATTTGCTCGAAGCCATTTCCACTAGACAATTAACAATTAGGAACAGGTCTTCTGAACTTAAGAATTAGTGTTTGAGCTCAGTAAGAAGGTTGATCAAGTCCAAGTCTGTAAAAACCCTCAATAAAAGTGGATATTGGAAAACATAGCTATTAACCACTGTTCTGGGAGGCAATCTATCATGATCTGGGGCACTTTTTTTTGGATGAGAAATTAAGGGTTGTTTTTCTTGAAGGAAAAATGAGAGTGGCCAAAATGGTTGAGCAGTTTTATTGGCCAGCACTTTACCCTTTTGTCCAACACATGCAGACCGCCCCATGGATAATGGGATAACACCAGCTTATTGTAATTGAGGATAACTTACCAATACACACTTTGGGCCTCAGAAATCAATGGCAGAAACAGCATGTAATCAACAGGATGCTATGGAATGCACATTTGCTGAATCGTAATGCTATAACAAATGGTTGGAAGACCATGAAGAGCTTTATTGAAAAACTGTATCAGCCAAAAACAATGGCTGAATTGAAAGTGGAAATTCAGTCAGCATGGAAGATATCCCTCATGGTTTGTTTGAACACTAACTCTTGTTCATGCCCCGCCAAATAAAGGTGGGTATTGCAATGAATGGGGGTCCTAACTCATACAAGGACCACAATTCTGACTGGGTATGTTTTCTCTCTTAATAAGCTCGTATTAACATGGGCACTGATTTGGTTTGCATAAAATAACTTTTATAGTTTATCAATGTCATTTCTGTTCGTTTATAAGAAAAGTGTTAAAAATCATACAAAAAATAAAAATAAAAAACTATGTGGTGTTTGTTTTTTAGCTATGTGTTTTAGAAATAACATCTTTGATTATCTGTGTTTTTTGGTTTGGAGTTGTTTTGTGAGTTTCCATTTGAGCTGTAATTCATGAAAGTGAGAAATTGTTCTGCAGAGCCCTGAAAGAAAGTCTTTGAATTAATAGGGCAGGGAACTGTATAATAAAACTCAGAAAGTACAGACAAATCTTATTCTGAGACAGTCTTGGTCTTTCTGCTAACAAAATACTTGAAGACCACCCCAGATTTGCATAGGTACAAACCATAATATTTTGGTCCCTGATAAAAATTAAGACTACAAAGACACGTAATAATATAACAACTACATCAGCCTTTTTTAGTCCATCAACAGGCACTCACATATGTAAGTATGCACATGCTAATTTCTCAGGTTTTCTTTGCTGAGCCTTCCTTTGAGACAAGTCAGATGGGAAATTGTTTGCGATCCCAATCAGGAATGGGTGTGAGATTTAAGGCAGCCATACTGTGAGAATATGCACATCGCAGAGGCAGAGGAGGTGGGGATTCTCAAGTAATGGGGTGAAATCTTCCCAAGGCAGGGGAATTTACCAGTAATTATTTGTTTCTGCATAAAAGGCAGATTATTTTGAGATAATTTACCATAAAACCTCATCATAAATATTTAAGTTCACCTTCCAATAATCAATAAGTTGTTACCCCTTATCTATGGGATGATTATTTTGTAAATACAAAACCACTTCATTTTCACTGGAGCTCAATAATTTAAAGTTTGCTTCAATGGGTGTTTGATTGAGATGATTGACCAAGTACAAACTTCACGCATCACCCAGATCTTCAGGTGATTTCTTACAAGCTAGGCCATGAAGAACATTTTGAGATATTGATCCCCATTGTGAAGAACGAATCTTGAGTGCCACTTTGTATTGTTTAATTGGTACTAAAACACTTCTGAAGATAGCCTTGTGATATTTAGGGTTCATAAAGATGGCTATTAATGAGTCAGTGCTCTTAACCTCTCAATCTTTATGCAGGCAGCTTCAAATTCAGGTCGCCAAGTATGTAGGCTGACCTGCTCTTAATGGGTCAGATGATGGATTATTAATTGATAGTAAGGTAGGAATAAGTGTTCTGTGGGTGAGCTTGATTGAAAGACATTACATGATTTTTCTGGAATTTCCAATATTGGCTCCATAAACTCCATTCCACTCCACATCTCCTCACTAATCACTGTCACAGGCGCCCTTCTAAATGAAGAGGGCCGGAAACTCACTTATGGAGGGATCAGATGGAATAATATTGAATAAATAAGGATAGAATTACCAATGAAATAGATAGAAGAAAGCAGAAAAAATAAGAATAAGAATACAGAAGAAAAGAGCGAACTACAAACAAGTCCAAGTACACTGTTTCAAGCTGTCATAAAGGAATAAAAGGGTTAATAAGGATATGGCCACCACAAGACTACTGAAAAGGTGAGGAAATGCAAAGACCAACTTAAAGCCAAAAACTATAATACTCAAGAAATAAAGAATAAAGATGTTTATTGAATAATAAATCAAATATATCAATTAACTGAGGAAAAGTCCCCAGGGGGAGAAAGAGGGACTGGTATTTGTGAGAATCCACCAGCCCTGATACAAAGAGTGAATTTTCTTGAGGGAACATTGATTTAAATTGATTTAAATAATATTGCCCCTGTATAGATTTACCAGGTATGTACACAAGATTTGTGGAGTTGGCTGATCATACAGTTTAAGACTTGTGAATCCATCCTGTACAGGTTTTGACAGGATGTATTGATGAAACAAACTGTATTCAAGTTTCAGCAAGAAGATTTGCTGAAACTGATTATGGATGCACATACTAGATTTATAGTCTTATTAACTTGGGTGGTGTTAAGATTAAATGCCCTTACCCCTGATAGTGGCTGTGACAGTATCCCATTTTTGAAGCTTATTGCTCCTGAACACCATAATATCCTGCCAATCTTGAGTGTCATCCCATATCCCCACCATTTTACAAAATCATTTAATTTCAAAATTCTTTTACTCTTGAAGCATTATCCTGAAAATTCTTTTCCTCATTTTCCTTGTGATTTCTTTCCCTTCAATAAGTAAGTATATTCTTATTTCTTGAGTATTTCCCACCTTTAGTCTTGTTTTTCTTCTTTGAAAAAATTCTTGTCAATCACCATTGGCTAATCCCAACTTGAAGGCTACCATTGTCTTAAGCTCGAAAATGGTGAAAAATGGTTATATGGATGTATAACCCCCACAGGAACTGGCCATATTGTCTTGAAAGCTCTTCTAGCACCAAATTCAATGATTTTCATATCCTGAAAAGGGTTCTTGTCCCAAAAAAAGGGCCCAAATGGCTTTTTGAGGTCATTTGGGTGCCATATGATTCTTTTTGGTCCCTGCCATACTATGGGAAATCTTTTTAGGAGCTTCATGACCAAATGGTTCTTTACAGTCCACAGCCTGTAGGGGTAATTGAGGTCCCCCTGGGCCCAAATTTGAAGGGTTTTCCAGAGGGCCAAGGAGCAAGAAATTGGCCAAATTGGCCTTCATGGACTGGAATTTCAGAGAGAAGTCCAAGGCCATGGTAGAGGCACCTCTCAAAGATTGAGAAGGAGGTCCCACCTTGCTGTTTGGGGCCCCATTTGGAGGACCTTGAGGGAGCCATAACTGGAGGCATGGCTCCAGAAACTTGATGACTTTCAGGATTTGATATGCATATCTGACAATCTCAACTCTTTGGCTTCCATAAATCTAGAAATCAGCTCAAAACTGACTGAAATCGCTGAATATTCCCCTCTGTGCTGTAACTGTCTGTCCTTTGTGATTCTGGCATCTTCAGTTGGTTAGGATCACCTTGGTCATTGGCTTCTTCAGGTCATTTTGATCCTTTCCAAACTTATGATGGGTACAAGGAAGTTGAATTCCTTGATCCTTCCTGTAATTAGTGCTTGAAGAAGGTAAGTCAGTGTTTCCAACAACATAACCCCAGGCATTCCAAGTACCATCATTGCTTTGTTGGGAACCACCATTTCAGCATCTAGGGGTGCCACTTTCCAACATCAGGAAGTATTTATGGAGTAAGAAGGATGGGCCTTTTGGAATAAAGTTTTCATTCTATGAGGCCCCTACCCCTGATGATACTTCAGGTCATTCAAACAGTAATTTTTGTGGTCTTCTTGGTTTGATGTGATACTGATGTCTTGTTTTAGTGACTGGATTCAGGCTGAGGTATGTGGCAAGGTGGACCAATATTGGAGGGCCCATTTATTAAAGTTCAGAGGTCCCAGCTTCCGGGATTAAGAGCCAGGGTTTAGTGAAGAGAATAAGAAGGATTGCCAATTACCCTACTGATCCGGATGCTGAAGGGAGTGACAAATTGGATCGTGAGGAAGTTGATGTGGTAAATCCTTCCTTTGGCCATCACTCAAGTACTTCACCTTCCCAACATTATTCCAAAAGATTTCACAGTAAAATCATTCCCAGCACCCCAAGAAATTTCAATCCTATCTTTTCTACCATTCCATCTTCATTTCCTCCTCCTTCACCAAATCCATCCACTGCCAGGCCTTCCCTGCCTTCATCACTGAGGCCATCTCCTATCCCACAGCCCAGACAATCACCAATGGTCACCTTCCAGAAACTAAAACCTGTGGCCAGCTCCAGAAGAAGAAGGGAAGATCAATTGCCTTTGCCATTCCCTGCCACCCAAGTATTTCAAAGAAGGGAGAATTGGCCTGACTGGGTCAAAGAGAGTAACCCAATATGGAAAATGAACAAAAAGATGTGGTGGACAGATTGTTTAAAAGGGTTTATAGAAACCGTAGGGAGGTGGTTTTGTATGCTCATGATAGCATAATTCCTCCTTCTGCTTCTGAAGCAATGGTTGCTAAATTTATATGGTATGAAAATGAGTTGATAAATGATTTTCAAAGAGAGATAACTAGCTTATTGGCCTTGCTTGTGTTTGGTTTGTCTTTTATCCACACTTTTATTGATACAGAATAGAAATAAAAAGAAATAGAGCCTCCAGATAAATGATATGGGAGAGAACGCTTCTGCTTTATATATAAAAAAAATTGAAAAAGAAATTATAAAAGTAAAAGAAAATAATGAAGAGAAAAAGAGAGTAAAGAAAAGAAATAGAGAACTCCTGAGAGGTGTTGTGAGCCTTGAGGTATATTTTACATACCCAAATAGGCCACAATCATCTTAAAAAGAAATTTTGAATTATGCATAACTCATAAGTCATGCATATATCCAAAATTCATCATTTTTGATTTCAGAAAAGATGAATAACTTTTTATTGAGTAAGTAAATCAATGGATTTAAGCCAGATTTAGATTCTACGCAAAAATTCACCTAGGGTAGCTCCATAGAGTGAATCAGCTCAAATTAACTCTTTGAGGTGGTAAAATGGAAAATACTTCAATACCACATAAAAGATCCGTGAAATTTTTTGTTTTTCTTAATTTCACGCCAAAACAATGGGAATGTGAGAAATCCCATGTTACATATACACTGAGAATAGTGTTATGCATGTTTTGAGCACTTAATATCATGGTATTCTGACATGGACCTTTGGTACACCAATAGTGGATATCTCACTTTAAGCTTAAATTCCTATTTTGACGTGAAAAATAAGCAAGGGGGACAAAAGACATCAAAGAGAGCCAGGGTACCCAACTTCTGAGGCCTCAGAGGCATGGACAGCTCCAAAGCTTGGATAAATGGCTGATCTTGGCCCAATTGGTAAACTAAAACACTTTGGGAACTTGGTTACCATGTGACAACTACAGTAAATCTTAAGAAAATAGCAAATAACCTGCTTTCTTGATGTGCCAAGGAGGTAAAAAGCTTCTTAGACTCCTGTAACCATGTCAATTATTAATGATTTTCCATGGATAAACCCCAAAAGAGTAATTGAAACCCTTTTTGGACTTTTATCCATTGATTTACCTCATAGCAACCAGTTAAACACTGATATTTGCAATTCTACGTAGAAATGAGGTAAAAACTTCAAAAATTCATTAAAAATACAATTCTTAATTAATCTTTCTGAAACTTTAAGGACCAGTGGAGAACTCTATTATCTATAGTAAAACCAAGAAGAATTACAGTTTTCCTAGTAAAATGAAAAGTTTTACTTACAGTCCATTTTTGACTATTCTACGTGAAACACTGAATCTTCAAAAATTCATAGTAATTACAACCTGTGATGAAATTGGCAATAACATTGATAACTGGAATAAAAGAAGATTTACAGATGTTACTCCTTTTATTCTTAACCATATTGGGGTTGGTAGTCACGTAAAAGCATCAATTAAGTAATTATGATAATCTTATGTGACAACAGATGATGGAATCAATAATGCAAAAGGGTTTATTGTTTTCTCACTCACTGGTTTTCAGTTTTCTCCATGGCACGCCTCTGTGACATCTTATTATCATTTAAATCATTATTACCAACAAGTAAATATTAGTTAAAGCTATTCTTCAGTGTTTTAAATCTTTCAGAATCAATCAGAAAGACGTGAAGTCATAGAATCCAACTATATATTGTTGTAATACTGTTATAAATTCATTTTGATCATTAAAATCCACAATTCTATGTCAAATCTCTCTATCTTATCTTTCAATAAGCTCCTTGGAATATTAGCAAGTGATTTATCTTTAATTCTTAAAGTTTTTCTCTAAAATTAGTTTTCTTCAAGAATTACCATTAAGATATTCTTGCAAAAGATAATTATATATTAAAGTAATTTTATTATTTTAATAAAAAGAAGTTTTATTATTAAAATCTTGTTGTAATTGATTCTTGTAGACAATTACTTGCTCACTGTTAAAATCACTAGTAGTGTTTAACACGTGAAAGAAATAATTCTTTAATTATTTAATTGTGGTTATAATAACATTTTGTTATTATATCTCATAAGAACAGTCATAGTACTGTTGATTAATAGTGATATTATCAACAGTTTCATAGACAAATCTTACATAATGAATAAAATAATTAATATTTCTTCCCTTTTTTGAGTCCTTTCTGTATCCTCATGTGCTTGAAAGTGCAAATCACCTTTTTCTTGATAATAATTTTTGTGAGAGCTCAACAAAATTCATGACTAAGTATTTCTTTGTGTGAACCTCTTTTTCAGAAACCCTTCAAGATGTAGTGATTAACTCCTTTGGCATTTTCCACATTCATGGGCCTACATTGTTTGACATCTTGAAAGTAAAAACCTGGGTCTCCCTGCATGTGAGAAATTCACCTGAGAGGCATGAGTCATTGCCAGTCTGAAGGTCATATGCAAATCAACTGACAAGAATAAGGACTTTCCTGTGAAGCACAGGAATCCTGGATATGTGTATGACCCTGAACCCCTTCTGGACTTGTATGTCCCATTGTGTAACAATGAGGCATAAACACATAATGGGAGGTAATTCCATGTTTTTAGGATTACCAGCTGGTACCATTATTAGAAAGTGAGAAGTGTGTTTAAAGCCTAAGTATATGATCAATCAATGTATGGTAGCCTGCCATTTCCACCCCCTTTCATTTGAGTCACCATATATCCCCAATTTCAAGCCATCAAATCCTGGTGTATGCTGTACTCTGAAGTACCACACCATCATTGTCCAATAGCCCTTTTTCTTCCATAACACATCTAAATTCCTTCAATATTCTAATTGTGATGAGATTTTTTTCCATCCTTGATGTGATAGCCAGCTCCCTCACTGATTTCATAATAGCCTTGGACTTTCCACGACATGGGTTTTGCTAACTTCCTTGAGAATTGAGCAGACATACACACTAAGGCTGTGAAATTGTGGTCCTGTTCTGGATCAGTATAATGAAAGGATTTACTACTTTGCTACACCACTGGAATAATCCTGTGGAATTTGGATAGATCAATCCAAAAATGCACATTTGGGAAAATCAATTTGCCCCCAGTACAATTCTTTGAAACATCCATTTGAATTAGGCCTGTTGACCTATATTTTTGAAATCACAATCCAAAAGCATACAATTATGCATCCTTATCAACATGGAGTGAATTTTTGAATCTGCTCATAGTGAAAGTGAGAGCAGAAGCAAAATCAAACTTCCCCTTATTTTCAGAAATCTTGGCTTTGTTATTGATTTTATCCAAGGAGGGTACCTCTAATGACTTGTAGTAGGTTTAAATCTTTTAAGATAATTTATTCCCAGTTTATTGTAAGGATTTACCTAGAATGCAAAGCACTTAGTCCAGACTTTCACCTTGGTTCCATCATTTCTCCATCTCATGTTTAATTTTCCCAAGACTTCAGTAAATACAAAATTATTTTGTCTTTGTGCTGCATTTGCATCACCCAATAGCAAAAATAACTTACTTGAGTAATACCCATTCTTGATATTGGGTGTGTGAAATTCCTTCCATGAAATAGGAATTTTGAGAATTCATCACATTGATTGACATCAACCTCACTCATTGTTTCAAATTGTCTGAATTTCACAAGGGCGATGAGTAATATGGTTGAAGCGAAATCAGCAATGGGGCCAAAGTGAATGCATTTCAATTGAGTTAAATCAACAATTCTTTGAGATTGACTGGCTGTTATATTTTCTGATACTGTCATTGATTTTTTTTCTTTTGGTTCATTGGAAAAAAAAACTTATTTATTTGGGTTCTTGCCGCATTTATATTTTGGGATGTGCCATTATTCACAAGTGGTTGGGGATTACTTGGTGTTGAAGGAGTGAAAAACATATAAGGTACCTCCAATCACCATTTTCAGGGAGCTTTTTTGGATCCTGAATTGAACCAAATAAACAATATCTACTGATTCCCATATGTGCCCCACCAGGCCCAATGAGCTCTATACAGCACATGTGCACAAGCTCCCTGTTGGAGCCCACATGGCATTGGCTCAATATGAACCAGCTGAAGACAATGTTCCTCCATGGGGATTAATGAGGGTTACAAATGAATTCCAGCCAATGGATGTATATATACCTTGAAAATAACTGAGAAACTCACACTTTCTTTCCTCCACCCAACATTTTTCTGCATGGTCTCTCTTATTCTCATTTCCTTTTTTGGGAAGGTCAAGCTTGTGAATTAAAATGAAATGAGATCAAAGGGATAGTTAAAAATATGATTTCAACCTATATTGGTTCTTGGTTGGTGATGGTTTGTTTTTTGCTGCGAAATGGAGATGATTACCTTTTAATTTTACAAAATGGAGAATCTACTAAAATTTATACGGCATAATGGCAATTGATATCTTTATGTTGACATCCAATGAGATAAAAATTGAATTATCTGCAATATCACAAGCATGAGAGATTGGAACATGGCCCCCATGAAAATTCCTTAGTGCACTCTGCTGTGGATGACTGATCTCACCTGTCCTGCACATTCCCAAGGATTCCTTTTGAACAAAGTAGTTCAATTTGGCCTATTATGGTGCACAGTGAAATTCTCCAAATAAAACTTTCAGCTTACTGAAATGACACTGTGTGTGATATCACACAGCTGCCCACTGACTTCATGAAATGTTGTGGGCCCTTGTCTGGCTTATGGAAGCATGCCACCATACACAATGTTTTATTATTGAAGTTCATACAAAGGGATCAGGAGCAGGATAGGTAGTCACAAGTATTTTATATTTAACTGGCTTTTTCAATATAAAATACAATATCTTCTATGAAGAAGGTTATTTATAATGGATTAATCTTGGCTGTAAGCTTAGCTGACCCAGATAAAGCTAATGTGACCTCTTCATTAAGACAAAAACCCTGATTTTCTACCCAGTTATAAACAAAGTCTAATAGCAAGCATCATGAAAATTTAAATCTAAAAGGTACAGTGGTGTTGAAGGAATCTGATGAGAGGATACTATTCTTCAGTAAAGTACATATATATTCATTAGTACATAGCCATACAAGTTCTACTAGTGTTTTACCCTCTGAAAATATTTTGAAAATTTCAATGAGTGATAAAGTACCTTTCACCAAGCTTTTTCTCCAGTAATCTGAGAATACCATCAAGCCCAAACCCCTGCCACACAGAATGCAGATAATATACCATAGAAAGTTTGATTTATTTTGTGATTCTTGTGAAACACCAAAAGATCTTTGATAGCCTCATTTTTTTGTACTCAGAGTTTGCCTTTTATGTGGTAAATGTTGACCTTTTTATGTGCATGTACCATGTTGTACACAATCATCAGGTGGATAAATGTATCCATTATTTCCTCCAAGCTTTTGTGGGCTTCATGGATAACTCATTGTCAGCGCTGCCACCTTCAATGCTAAGTTGTGTTGCACTTTGCATTGATTCACTCAAGTGGGAGGCAAGGTATTCAACTTCTTCCATTTGAGTCCCAGATAATCAATGGGCTTTCTTGTTGTTTCCACATATGGTTAGTGTGAGATCACATTGTATGAGACTAAACTAATGTATTAAAACATAGAATTCTCCCAAAAATGTTTAATTGGGTTGGATGGGTAAAGAAGGCTCTGAACCATTTTGAAGAAGGAGTTTTCAGATTTTGGGAGATTATCTGGAGGTTTTTCTGATTCCTTAATCAATTTGACATTCCAAATGTTTTTACTTGAAAATGCTTTTCTTTCTCTTTCGTTAAAAGTTCTAACCCTATATATTGCAATGTATATCACATGAGTCAACAGCCAAATCATCATGTATCATTCATGAAGATAAAACTAACCTGTAATCTCAAGCCCCTCAAGCCAGGACAACATCTCAAGCTGTTGGTTACTAATCACCTTAATACCAACAGGCAGGCACATATCCACATAATTTGTTGGTAAATTGTGCCATTTATTTTTTTATATACTATTTATAGTATCAAGCCCTCTTTTGCATGATTCTTGGCTATTATTGGAATGATAATTCAACAGTTTTTCAAAATTTTCAATAGGGTATAAAACATTACTTGATAATTACCTGAGGTTGACACTTTGTGCTCAGGTTCAGGCATTATATCAGTCATATATTGACCCATTGTATCATGTTTAAGCTTCTCATTTTCTTGGGATGTGTGAATATTTAAAGGAGAGGCAGGGGGTTCATCATGGATTGTTTCATTGAGTGCCAGGTTGTTTCAGTTTGTGTACCTTGCTTATTGTTATGGTCAACTTCAAGATTTATAATTTCATTACCTTGATCAAGAAAATACTTTTCTGCTTCAAAGGTATGGCTCTTTTTGATTGTATTTGTATTTTGTCTTTTTCTAAACATTTTCCTGAAACTCCAATTATCACTAAAGATCCTTCAGTTAGAGATTCTCCCATCTCCACACCTATTAATATATTGTAATCAGCCGTTGGTATCAATTTGGTATGCAATCAGTAAGGGAATTATGGTTAAAATCCATCTTGAGAATGCTCATTGCTTCATCAATATTTTTAAATACAACATAGGGATTTTTACTATCTTTTTTAATTTTTTCCAGCCTGGACTTTTTTTTGTGATGTTTGAGACAAATATTTCCTTGGATATAACTTTAAACTTGCCACCAAAAAATTACCTCAGCTTGTGAGCCTTGAGGTATATTTTACATACCCCAATAGGCCACAATTATCTTAAAAGAAATGTTGAATTATACATAACTCATAAATCATGAATATATTCAAAATTCATCATTTTTGATTTCAGAAAAGATGAATAACTTTTTATTGAGTAAGTAAATCCATGGATTTAAGGCCAGATTTGGATTCTACACAAAAATTCACCTAGGGTAGCTCCATAGAGTGAATAAGCTCAAATTAACTCCTTGAGGTGGTAATATGGAAAATACTTCAATACCACATCATTAATACCACATAAAAGATCCGTGAAAATTTTTGTTTTTCTTGATTTTACGCCAAAATAATGGGAAAGTGAGGAATCCCATGTTAAATATACACTAAGAATAGTGTTATGCATGTTTTGAGCACTTAATATCATGGTATTCTTACATGGACTTTTGGTACACCCATAGTGGATATCTCACTTGAAGCTTAAATTACTATTTTGACGTAAAAAATAGGCAAGGGGGACAAAAGACATCAAAGAGAGCCAGGGTACCCAACTTCTGAGGACCCAGAGGCATGGATAGCTCCAAAGCTTGGTTCCATGGCTGATCTTGACCCAATTGGTAAACTAAACCTCTTTGGGAACTTGGTTACCATGTCACAACTACTGTAAATCTTAAGAAAATAGCAAATAACCTGCTATTTTGACGTGCCAAGGAGGTAAAGAGCTACTTAGACTCCTGTAAACACGTCAATTCTTAATGACTTTCCATGGATAAACCCCAAAAGAGTAATTAAAACCCTTTTTGGACTTGTATCCATTGATTTACCTCATAGCAACCAGTGAAACACTGATATTTGCAATTCTACGTAGAAATGAGGTAAAAACCTCAAAAATTCATTAAAAATACAATTCTTAATTAATCCTTCTGAAACTTTCAGGACCAATGGAGAACTGTATTATCGATGGTACAACCAGAAATAATTACAGTTTTACTAGTGAAATTAAAAGTTTTACTTACAGTCCATTTTTGACCATTCTACATGAAACACAGAATCTTCAAAAACTCACAGTAATTAAAACCTGTGATGAAATTGGCAATAACATTGATAACTTTGAGAAATAAATGATTATTTTGGAATAAAAGAATATTTACTGATGTTACTCCTTTTATTCTTAACCATATTGGGGTTGGTAGTCATGTAAAAGCATCAATTAAGTAATTATGATAATCTTAGGTGACAACAGATGATGAAATCATTAATCAAAAAAAGGTTTATTGTTTTCTCACTCACTGGTTTTTCAGTTTGTTCCATGGCACGCCTCTGTGAGCTGTTGTTGACTTAAAAGAAGCCTCTTCTTGCTGTTTTTTCCATATCATCATCATCATCTTATTATCATTTTATATCATTGTTACCAACAATTAAGTATTAGTTAAACTATTCTTAAGTGTTTTAAATCTTTCAGAATCAATAAGAAAGACGTGAAATCATAGAATCCAACTATATATTGTTGTAATCCTGCTATAAATCATTTTGATCTCTTAAATCCACAATTCTACGTCAAATTTCTCTACTTTTATCTATCAATAAGTTCCTTGGAGTATTAGTGAGTCATTTATCTTTAATTCTTAAAGTTTTTCTCTAGTAATAGTTTTCTTCAAGGATTAGCTTTATAATTATTTTTTCAAAAGATAATTATATATTAAAATAATTTATTATTTTAATAAAAGTTTTTATTATTAAATTCTTCTTGTAATTGATTCTTGTAGACAATTACTTGCTCACTGTTAAAATCACTAGTAGTGCTTAACACGTGAAGGATATAATTTTATAATTATTTAATTGTGGTTATAATAATTTTTTATTATTATATTTCATAACAACAGACATAGTACTGTTGATCAATAGTAATATTATCATTAGTTTCATAGTCACATCTTACATTTGGGGGCCTGGCCGTGTTTTTTTGAACCTTGTACCCTTAATTAATATATTTTTAAGCTCTAAAATATATTAATTTAATATTTTTTTCTTCAATTTAAGGAAAAATTATTTTTATTTTTGAAATTGTCTTAAAATCTTATTTCATTGAGAAATTTGGTTTAATTTTGTACTGTTTTTACACATGGCTTTTTCACATCCAAAAACGTATAAAATTATTCTTTGAGTTACTCTGACTTAATTTTTTATTCAAAATTCTTAAATTTTCATACCTTTTTCTTTGAAAAGAATATTTTTTTAATATCAAAAAATAATAAAACTTATAAAAAATATCTTAAATCATAAAAATAATTTCTTTTATCATATTTTCTCTTTAAGTGTCTTTAATCAAATACTGTGCAGCTGGCAACAGACTCAGTAAAAGATACATCAATAGTCCTGAATATTCAGAAGCAGAATCTGAAGAAAGTATTGAGGTGCAAATTGCTAAAAGAGGCACCTTATTTAACTCAGAAAAGGCTAAATTACCACCAAAAGGTGTGTATTTTATCTTATATTTTCACTTTTTATCTTTAAATTGACGTGAAAATGGTGCATACCAGAAATGGAAGCAACTATTCAGTCCAACCAGATGGATGTGGACAAGGAAGAGGCAAGACCAAATCCAGAAGTGCCAAATCTTCCACAAGGAGGACACATCTGGAGGATGCCAGAGTTGCCCCCATTCCCCAAGGTCTGTACCAACAGATTTTGACGTGAATTCTGAGCCTGAACTAATTCATGATATTATTTCCAGGGCTGAACCATTTTCAAGTGGCAGCAATAGAAATATATCAATGCCAGTACAAAAATTGGTTCAGAGCAGCCAAGGAAGAGGAGTGGGAAATATGCCCAAGCCTTTGGCAGGGGGCCATGAACTCCTACTTACACATCAAGAGCTTTCTGGGTCAGGAGAAGAACATAGAACTCTTAGGAGGATGGAGCCCCCTGTCTTGCAAAGACAAAGTCAAAAAGATAAAGAATTGGTTGAAGAACCAAAGTCTTTTATCCATAGACCAGAAGAAAGAGTTGGAAATGACTCCAGCTTTGGAGACAGAGGCACCAGTGGCGTCTACCAGCTCCAAACCAGCTCCAGAAGTGTCCATGGAAAAGCCCAAGGGACCTCAGAAGAAGCAGAAAGGTCCCAAGAACCATCAAGGCAAAGGAAAAGGCAAAGCCAATTGGCACAGACCTTACCCACAAGGGTACAGGATCCCCAAATTAGAGCCTTCAGCCGTGGACAGTGTCTTCAATATGGCCAGGACTCTGATGGAATTCACAGCCAAAGACCAGGAAAGGATGAACAGAACCTTTCCACGCAAATAATTGGTGTACAGACTAGTATTAATGTAGAAATTGGTAAAGTTGATAGAAAGTTAACTAAAGTTGCATCAGATATAGTTGAATTAAAGAAAAATGACAAGACATGCATTGAATTGCACCAAGTGACACATGCCAGACTTGACTCAATTACCAATTCTTGCAAAATAATTGAAAACATGTGCCAAGTTCAGCATGATGAGATGGAAGAACTTTCCATTTTTAAGGTGAATAATCAACTTACAATTTTACAAGACCAAGTCTTAAAAATAGTTGAGAATACCAACCAATTTGCTATACACTTAGCAAAAAGTGACAGTGAAAGGCAGAAGTTGAAGAATGAAATAATTGCAAGTGTGGAACAAATTCATAAGAATCATGAACCACATATGCCAAGACATTCTACACCTTTAACTGAAGAAAAACGTTCTGTTAAAGAAAGTCTCACCCCATTCTTGGGAGAAAATGCCTACTCTGCAAGAGATATTCCTAAAATAGAAGAATGGCCAACATTCTCTGGTGAAGGAGAATACAACCATATTGAATTCATCAGGACTATTGATATGTTGCAAGAAGACTTTAATATACCTGATGAAATCATAGTGGGAAAATTACACTGTCTTTTTACCAGAACTGCAAAGAAATGGTATTACAAAATAAGGATTGATCATGGTAAACATGATTGGTCTTGGTGGAAATCTGAAATGATTACAAAATGGGCCAATAATTCTTGGAGGTTTAAAATAGAAAATGCCTTTGAAAATGCCATTTTTAACTCAGAGAAAGATAAACCACTTACTTGGTTCTTCAAACAAAAAGACAGATTATCTGCTTTACAACCAGATATTTCTGACACTATGATTAATATCAAAATATTAAGAAAGTGTGGAGGAGAATTGGAACATGCTATCAAAAGCAGATGTGTAGAACCCTGTTCAACAGAAGACTACATTAATGCTATGGAAGATATCATTACCAGAAAAAGAATTGGTAAAACTTGGTCTAAAATCCCAACAGAATCCAAGATGACCTCTAAGATTCCCAGGGAGGATAAGACACCAGAAAAACCTGTCTTAAAGTGTCATAAATGTGGAAGCACTTCACATTTAGCCAACACTTGCACAAAAAAGACAAAAATCAATGAAGCTCAAGTCACTGAAGAAATTCAGTGTACTGAAGAGAAAGAAGAGTCTGATCAAGATTCTGCAGTCTCTGAAGATACACCAGTAGAGGACTATCCCATTGAAAACATCACAGCTTTCTTTGAGGTCACAGAAGTCCATACCCACTTGCCACAGTACAGTGAGGATTGCTGCAACCTGACCAATATACAAGATGCCAGAATGTGTAAAACAAAACCTGCTAGAGGAAAAGGTTATACTTCTGGGGCATCTTGTATCACATCAGTTTTGATGAGTGATATTGAAGCCAAAGTAAATTTGGATACAGGGGCATTTTGCACTTGTGTGGGCAAAGATTATCTCCAAATTATACTTCCTGGATGGAAGAACCATCTATTACCAATAGAAGGTGTACAATTTAGTAGTGCCAGTAACAATATGTACCCCTTGGGTATATTAGACACTAATCTTGTATTCCCACACCCAGAAGGAAGTGTAAGGATGAAAACTGAGATTGTTGTAATGGATAATTGCACATCTCAGCACATCATTCTTGGAAATGATTACTTGAATATCTATGGTATTGACATCAATAACCATAAAGACAGATATTTCACAATTGGGGATAACAAAAGACAAACATTTTCCTTTTCCAATATGCCAAGACAAATCTCTGTGGTATCTTCTGTCAAAGATACTTATAAAGATGAATTTGTGTCTAATCAACTTGTTGAAGCACAGATTAATCCATCTTTGTCACCAAAAATGAGGAATGAACTTATTGACGTGTTATACACATACAATACTGCATTTGCCTCTGATAATGAACCATTGGGTGCTATAAGAGGACATGAAGTTGATATTACTCTTAATATTGACAGACCATATCCCCCAGTACTTAGAAGACCAGCTTATCCAGCCAGTCCCAGAGCTAGAGAAGCCTTGGAAAAACATATCCAAGAGTTAATCCAACTTGGAGTACTAAGAAAAGTAGGCCATAATGAGGAGGTTGAAGTGACAACACCTGTTATCATTGCTTGGCATAATGATAAGTCAAGAATGGTTGTAGATTTTAGAGCTTTGAATACCTACACAGTTCCAGATAGGTATCCAATCCCTAGAATCCAAGAAACCTCAACTCAATTGTCTAAAGCCAAGTATATAACATCAATGGATGCATTAAAAGGCTTCCATCAAAATGTTTTGACACCTAAAGCTAAGAAATTACTCAGAATCATCACTCACTGTGGTATTTTTGAGTATCTTAGAATGCCATTTGGCATTAAAAATGCTCCATCTCATTATCAAAGAATGATGAATACCATCTTCCCCACAGAATTGTCTGAAGGATGGCTTATCATTTATATTGATGATATTATCATATGCTCTGACTCATCGTCTTTGCACCTTGAAACACTTGCAAAAGTACTTCACAAAGTTGCAGAAGTGAATATGAAAATTTCACTTAAAAAATGCAACTTTGGTTTTGAAGAACTTAAAGCATTAGGACATGTTGTTTCTGGTTTAAGCTTGGGTATTGAAAAAAATAAAGTGGCAGCAGTACTGCTTAAGCCAATACCCCAGAATAAAAAAGAAATGATGTCTTTTCTTGGATTTGCTAGTTACTATAGGAAACATTTAAAAGACTTTGCAATTCTAGCCAAATCACTCTATAGAATCTGTGATCAGCAGACTGTATTTGAGATGACACAGGAGAGAATTAAAGCTTATGAGAAGATAAAGAAAGCCCTTACAGAAGCACCTTTACTCCTCATGCCTGACTGGAATATTCCTTTTAAGTTGTACATTGATGCATGTGGAGATGGATTAGGAGCAGCTCTACATCAAGTCCAAATTATTGATGACAAACCTACAGAAGGACCAGTTTGTTATATCTCAAGGCAACTCAAACCAACAGAAGCCAGATATGGTGCAAGCCAAATGGAGTGCTTATGTTTAGTATGGGCACTTGAGAAATTACACTATTACCTTGATGGCAGTGTTTTTGAAGTGATAACTGACTGTAATGCAGTAAAATCACTTCTTAACATGAAACCTCCCAACAGACACATGTTGAGATGGCAAATAGCCATTCAGGAATATAGGGGAAACATGACTATAGTTCATAAAGCAGGAAACATTCACAAGAATGCTGATGGACTTAGTAGATGGGCTTTAGCCAACACTCCTGATAACCCAGCTTATGTACCTTTGGAAGCTGAACCACAGATTCCAATTGAAGTAATTAACATAACTGATATTGGAACTGAATTCTTTGAGGAGGTCAGAGAATCTTATAAACAAGACAAGAATTGCCATATCTTGACTTCTTTATTAGACAAAGACTGCAAAGATACATCTTTAGTTAATACACTACATGAAGTTTGGAAAAATTCCTATTCTGAAGGAAGATTTCACTTGTTTGATGGAATCATTTACCACAGAACAAAACATTCTTGTGTTATGACATTGTGCAGTAGATTACTTATCAATACCATTCTTCATGAATGTCATGATAGTATTTACTCTGGACACCTGTCAGAAGACAGAACACTTGAAAAAGTGAAGAACTGTGCATGGTGGCCATCTTGGAGAAGAGAAACCATTGAATATTGCCATACCTGTGACAGATGCCAAAAAGCAAACAGGAGTACAGGCAAGAAATTTGGATTAATGATCCATATTCAAGAATCAAAATCCCCTTGGGAAGTTGTTCACATGGATTGGGTCACAGCACTTCCTCCAAGTGGTGACAGAAGTTATAATGCTTGTTTAGTCATTGTAGACAGATATAGCAAAACTCCCATATTCTTACCATTTCATAAAGATGACACTGCTATGGATACAGCTCTTCTTTTATGAAGTAGAGTTATTTCTCATACAGGATTATTTAAGAATATCATAAGTGACAGAGATCCCAAGTTCACATCTGCACTTTGGACCAGTCTTCATAGATGTCACATTGATGCCAGAAACCATCAACAAGCACTTGAGCTCTCCACTCAGGGTCATGTTGGAACAGGTGGTCCCCCACCACCACCATGACTAGACCCTAGGTTGCTTGATTGCGCAATCATCACAACTGAGCAGAAAAGGCTACAAGATCAAGGTTGAATTTCCTTGATCTTTTTCTGGTATTATAGGTCACAGTTCCACCGTCTGTGACAATAGATTGTTTGGGACTAAGTTATCATTCTCTACAGCATATCACCCTCAAACAGATGGGCTAGCAGAGAGGATGATTCAAACTTTAGAAGACATGATCAGGAGATTCTGTGCTTATGGATTAGAATTCAAAGACTCAGATGGCTTTACCCATGACTGGTGCACTCTGATACCTGCACTAGAATTGGCATACAAGACATCAGTCCATTCTTCCACAGGACAAACTCCTGCTATGTTAGAAAAAGGATGGAATCCAAGACTCCCAGAAGACACACTGAGGAAAGACTTTATTGACATTCATCCTACAGCTTCCAGCTTCAAGATAATGCTTGATAAAGTAAAACACCACGCAAAACAAAGTATGGATGATGCTCTTGATTATGCAAAGCAGAAGTGGGACAAGAGTCATAAAGTACCAGACTTCAAAGTAGGGGACTTAGTTTTAGTTTCAACCTTGAATTTTAATAATATCAAAGGCCCAAAGAAGCTTAAAGATTCTTATGTAGGACCTTTTGTTATTGTTTCTTTACATGGAACCAATGCAGTTCAAGTGGAATTGAGTGGTGAATTGGAAAACAAACACCCCACCTTTCCAGTAAGCTTGATAAAGCCTTATCAACCAGCTGACAAAGAATTGTTTCCTTTAAGAAACCCAACTCCTTTAACTGTACCACCTGTGGAACAGAATGAAGACAAAAAGATAAAGAAAGTCATTAAAGAAAGGAGACTTAGGGGTAAAAATCAAAGAGAATATCTTGTCAGATATAGAAATGCAGTACATGAAGATGAATGGATGGCAGAATCAGAAATACCTGACTCAGATAAACTCTTAAGAAGGTTTAGACATGTAAGAAGGCCACAAGCCTTAATATGTCTATAAATGTGCTTTAAATTACTTGATCTGAGTAATGTAGAGAAGTTGAACAGTGGTTATTAACCCCCTTTGGGGCCTCATTCTTTTATCACTAATAAAATTGTAGTACAATTTTTTTTATGGTGGGAGGGAATGTGAGCCTTGAGGTATATTTTACATACCCAAATAGGCCACAATTATCTTAAAAAGAAATTTTGAATTATACATAACTCATAAATCATGCATATATTCAAAATTCATCATTTTTGATTTCAGAAAAGACGAATAACTTTTTATTGAGTAAGTAAATCCATGGATTTAAGGCCAGATTTGGATTCTACACAATAATTCACCTAGGGTAGCTCCATAGAGTGAATAAGCTCAAATTAACTCCTTGAGGTGGTAATATGGAAAATACTTCAATACCACATCATTAATACCACATAAAAGATCCGTGAAAATTTTTGTTTTTCTTGATTTTACGCCAAAATAATGGGAAAGTGAGAAATCCCATGTTACATATACACTAAGAATAGTGTTATGCATGTTTTGAGCACTTAATATCATGGTATTCTTACATGGACTTTTGGTACACCCATAGTGGATATCTCACTTGAAGCTTAAATTACTATTTTGACATAAAAAATAGGCAAGGGGGACAAAAGACATCAAAGAGAGCCAGGGTACCCAACTTCTGAGGACCCAGAGGCATGGATAGCTCCAAAGCTTGGTTCCATGGCTGATCTTGACCCAATTGGTAAACTAAACCTCTTTGGGAACTTGGTTACCATGTCACAACTACTGTAAATCTTAAGAAAATAGCAAATAACCTGCTATTTTGACGTGCCAAGGGGGTAAAGAGCGACTTAGACTCCTGTAACCACGTCAGTTCTTAATGAATTTCCATTGATAAACCCCAAAAGAGTAATTAAAACCCTTTTTGGACTTGTATCCATTGATTTACCTCATAGCAACCAGTGAAACACTGATATTTGCAATTCTACATAGGAATGAGGTAAAAACTTCAAAAATTCATTAAAAATACAATTCTTAATGAATACTTCTGAAACTTTCAAGAACAATGGAGAACTGTATTATCTATGATATAACCAAAAGTAATTACAGTTTTACTAGTAAAATCAAAAGTTTTACTTACAGTCCATTTTTGACCATTCTACATGAAACACTGAATCTTCAGAAATTCACAGTAATTAAAACCTGTGATGAAATTGGCAATAACATTGATAACTTTGAGAAATCAATGATTATTTTAGAATAAAAGAAGATTTACTGATTTTACTCCTTTTATTCTTAACCATATTTGGGTTGGTAGTCACGTAAAAGCATCAATTAAGTAATTATGATAATCTTACGTGACAACAGATGATGCAATCATTAATCCAAAAAGGTTTATTGTTTTCTCACTCACTGTTTTTTCAGTTTGCTCCATGGCACGCCTCTGTGAGCTTTTGTTGACTTAAAAGAAGCCTCTTCTTGCTTTTTTTTCCGTATCACCATCATCATCTTATTATCATTTTATATCATTGTTACCAACAAGTAAGTATTAGTTAAACTATTCTTAAGTGTTTTAAATCTTTCAGAATCAATCAGAAAGACGTGAAATCATAGAATCCAACTATATATTGTTGTAATCCTGCTATAAATCATTTTGATCTCTTAAATCCACAATTCTACGTCAAATTTCTCTACTTTTATCTATCAATAAGTTCTTTGGAGTATTAGTGAGTCATTTATCTTTAATTCTTAAAGTTTTTCTCTAGTAATAGTTTTCTTCAAGGATTAGATTTATAATTATTCTTGAAAAAGATAATTATATATTAAAATAATTTATTATTTTAATAAAAGAAGTTTTTATTATTAAATTCTTCTTGTAATTGATTCTTGTAGACAATTACTTGCTCACTGTTAAAATTACTAGTAGTGCTTAATACGTGAAGGAAATAATTTTTAATTATTTAATTGTGGTTATAATAATATTTTATTATTATATTTCATAAGAACAGACATAGTACTGTTGATTAATAGTAATATTATCATCTGTTTCATAGTCACATCTTACACAGCTTGTCCGGTATCTTCTGTTGGTGCACAAGGTTCAACAGTCTTTTCCTTCTCACATATTTTCAAATTGGGTTTTTGAGAGCTTGGAGGCTGAACTGAAATAAAGCCTATGAAAAATATCATGTTTTGATAGATTAAAAATATTCAAGATGAACTGGTGGATCTTGATTATTTTCATGTGCTGGGATATCTACTTCAATGCCCAATTCATTACTACTGCCCATATCAGAGATTTCACTTCCACTCTCTGAGGTAGTAGTCAGTAGTTTATTCAATCCTGTTGGAAATCTTGGGGTTTTGGGAATTGGTTGGGGCATAGTCAAGGTAGTTTCTTGAGAAAATAGATGGCAACAATTTGGTTGATAACTTAAGTGAAAATTGTAGAATAAAAGATAAAGATGGAAGAAAAGGGGTAATAAATCTGATTTTTAAGAAAAAAAAATTTAATTATTAACTTTTAGGTAGTATCAATATTGGAGAAATTAGGAAAGTTTGGGGAAAGAAGAAAGTTGAATATCAATTTAAATAAGCTCAATAGTTAGTGAATTTTCTAGAAAAATAAATTTTAGAACCACAACCTCACCAAAGGAAACCTGCATATCCACAGTCTTAGAACTTTCCATTAATATCTATTGAACTTTCAATGCATTTGAAAAATTTTGTTTGTATAGGAATTCAAGGTGATGTGTTGCATATTATTTAATATCATTCAAATGCAATCACTCCCCTGTGAGAAATTGAATAAAATTCACTAGTGAGAAACCTACTAAAGTCAATTTCTATACTATTAAGCCCCCATGAGGTGATGATTAAGCAAAGTGTTCCATTTGAGTTTTATTAGAGAAAATTGTTTTTCCAGAGAAACGAAAGACACAATTCCAGTCTTAAATAGTCCACATATTATGTTTCAATTTGTAAATTTCTTGGTTTAAACCCTATCTACAACATTTTAAATATGCCCACCAATTGCCAGCCAGAAGATGTTGGGGTAGGAGGCCATTCAGCATATTTCTGTGATTGGGTTAATCATGTACACCAACAGGCCACCCTACCCTATGGCTCTAAACACTTACTATGATGAAATTTCACTAATATCCCCCTTTGTCCCTTCCCATGTAATGGAAGCTCACTGAATTATCATTGAGGGAGAGCATTGGTCATTGGGAATTGAGGATGAGATGAGACAGGAGGATCCTGAAATGAAATACTTGTGTGGCAAACATTTGATACCGTAAGTCAGCATTAAAGAGTTTGATATCAATTTCCAATGGAAATGATGCATAAGAAACTTGTTCCATGAGCATAAGGATGGTCAATTGGGGAAATGAAAAGCAATTAGTGTGGAAGCCAATGATTGCATGAGCATTAAAAGGTAAATTGAGAACATTAGAGGGTAATGCGGGAGCCTAAGCGTGGTAAGTTGCAAAGATGATCAGGTGGTGGAGCAGAAGCCAATCATTGGGTGAATGTAAGCATGGTCAGCTGCTGAGATGATGAGTAGGCAGTGTGGAAGCCAAGTCATGCATGATAATAGGCATGTTAAAGGGGGAAGAAAATCAGCCAGAGGTGAAAAATTCATCTCATGCATGAGCATGAGCATGGCCAAGTGTTGGCTTGCACCATGAGGTGTAATTACCCAAATGTTGCAAGTGGTGTTAATAAGGGTTTTTTCTTTGAGTAAAATACTCAAGTGACATATTTGACAGTTCACTTGTCTTGATACAGGTGTGATACAACCCATAAAAGCCAGTAACTATAATTTGACACCAACGTGACTGCAGCAAGATTTCAGACTGAAAGTGGTACAAAGTAAAGTCAATTGCTGGTAATTGATGTGAAATTTTTGCTGGTGCATAAATGAGAATTTTAGCATGATCATTAAGAAATAAATTTTGACTAATCTGACTAATCAGGTTATGTATGTGTACTGACAATATTGGTATGTATAGAAATATTACCCCTTTTTTTAAGCCATTTGTCATTTGGATTAATGATCTACAAAGAATTAGATGTTTAATTTTTATGAAGAAATTATTGATTCATTGGAGGTGAGATACATACCTCAAAATAACTATACACAGTTGATCAGGGTCATTTACACTTACTGAAATTTGTTAAGCTCATTGGAGGCCTCACGTTTTGACTGGCAAGTTCCTGGCTGAGATGGTAGTCCTCATTGGTAGAAGAGTTCTTATAAGGAATTTTTTACACCCAACACTCAAGCTGATACAATGGGGAATGACAAAATGACCGACTCCAGGCTATCATTTCAAAGCTTCGAGACCATTTATATTCAAAACCTGACACAGGACACAAGAGATATTCAAAAATATGCTATCCTTAATTTTATTGGTCAGAAATAATTGAAGCAATTGTAATTCAAAACAAGCTGAACGTAATGAGTTTATTTGGTCAAAAGAAATTGGAATTGTATAGTCAATGCAACATATATGGGAAGAGTAACCAAATTTGAGATCTAAATAAAAGTGAGAGTAATAGTAAAATGTTAGAGAATAATTTTATGGACATAATTCAGAACAGGAACTGGTTACATGCAACAAATCTTTGGGAACCTCATGGATTTGACATAAGTAAGTACCAATTGAGTTTATACATGTGAGCCTTTGAGATGTGAACACATATACAAAAAGGTCAAATAAACTTGAAAAAGCTTATTTTAATAGTGAGAATTGAAATTATACTCTTAAAGTAAGTAAAAATTCCATGAAAAGGCATAAATTCTTGATCATCTCAGAACACAATTGTGAGTGTAAGAGGTATTTTCATATACCCAAAAGACCAAAAATAACAAAATAAGATACAAATATAAATAAAATAAATTTATTTATATTATCAAAATAAAAATTAAAACATAAATACAAATTTATATAAAAAAATAGAAATTTAATTATAATTTAAAATAAAAATTACATTAAATTTTCAAATGACGAAAAGGCATTTTTACTTGAAAAAATTAAGTAAAAATGATGTTTTAACAAAATTCATGAAATTAAAATATTTTTGGTAAAAGGTTACATAAAATTTATTATAACTTTTTATACAATAAATAAAATTAAGAAAATTACTTCACCATTGGATTCCTCAAAAAAAATAAGGTGGGGCCACCTCTGGGTACATTTCTGTAACTTAACTCTAAATAAGCTTAAATTAAGTTTTTAGTATCTTCTGTACAAAAGTTGAAAATCCTCAAAACCATAATTTAATTCACAACACATGTGGTATGAACCATCAATTTTTGTCTTAAAATTGAGGTGTTGTGTGTAGTTTAGATGTTATGAGGAATTAAAGTATTTTCAATTGAAATGTCAAAATGTGTGTGTGTATTACATAAGTGAACTGTAATTTACATATGAGGTATCAATTATTACAGTTGTGTGCTTTAAACCTCAATGGAATTGTATGTGTAATTTACAAGTGTATTACATGATGAGGAATTAAAGAAGAAAAAAGGGGAAAGATTAATTCTGGGGGGGAAGGCATTCTAGCTCAAAGGGGGAGCCAGACCCCCAAACTCCTTGCTGACGGGTGTGGAATGCCAAAATCCACGCAGAGGTTCATCACTTTTGGCCTGGAATTGAGTCACAGACCCTGTGACTCAATTGATGAGGAGGTTTTGATACCAACCAGGACAGCTTTAACTGCTTCCAAGAGGGAAAAACTACCCTTAATCTTAAGAAACATTAATGAATGCAGCTTTAACTGGTTTCTATGTCTCTTACACACATTCCGAGGTGTTTTGAAGGCTCTAGACCAGGTATTACAAGAGTAATGGCTGATTTAAGGGTGTAAAATGGCTAAACCCAGCCCTTTTTTGGTCTAAACCAGGGTTCAATGATGCCATAATTGGCTTTTCTGTTTTCAAAGTGTTTTCAACTACTGACAAGAGTAAATTTTACTTTTGGAGTAAGAAAATTTATGGCTGTAAAATAATGTCTTCTTTGCCCCACTTTTCTCTTCATGTTAGAATCTTTTCCTTTTATAATTAGCTTAAACACTGCTAAACAGATCAACAAAAGATTCCAACCACCTTTTTTATATGATTTTAGACCTTTGAACCACGTGAAAAAGTTATTATAATCATTTTTACCCGTTGAACCACCTCATAAGTGAATTAAAGCATCTTTCATCACTGTAAACTTTGTCACTTTGTTTCGTAATTCACTCTGGTCACTTTTGGGCTTGTTTTCTCTTTAAATATATTTCTAAAGACTTTGTTCTTTAATGAATTTCTTGCAGTTCTTTGCTCAATTAATTCCAATTGAAATTGCTCTTGGAGAAATTTCTTTTTTCGCCTTAAATATCTCTTGTAGAGTATTTGTGGATAAATATTTATTGTTAGTAAAACAACAAATCATTATAATATTATTGTTTTATACTTATAAATTTAAAAACAGTAAAATCAGTGTTTTCCCTTCTAAAAATACTATTTCATACCATTTTTTAATCATATTTTACCTTATACAAATTTTGAGCACTGGGAAAGTACTTGATTTTTAATCAAAGTTTCATATCCACACCTTACATTTGGGGGCCCACCCATGATATTCTACATGTGAAATTATTTCTTACTGTTTTTAAATCTTTTTTTCTTAGGTTGAAAAATTTAAAAACATATAAAAAATACTTATAATTTAAAAAACCCATAAAAAAGAAACTTTTTTCCATATTATAAGTGAGGCTTTATTTTTCATTTCTCTTTTGAAAAGATCCTTTTTTTACTTAATAAATTGGCTTTTTAATTAATTTTAGTGTCTGAAAATGTGGTAAGACAAGCAAATATTGAAACAGCCTCAACAGTAACAAGCATTATTCCTGCAAGTACTGTGAATTCTGACCATAATATTTAAGTTAGTATATCTCAGAATAATCAACCTGAACCAATTTCTTCTGAATTAATTAGCTTGGATATAAGTAATACCCCTCAGAGGGCAAAGAATTTGGCCAATAGTAGGTTTTTTGATGTAAAAATACTATTTTTAAGCCTTTTAATCATTAAATATGCCTTCAGACAGATCAGGAGCCAGCTATAGCCCCTAAAGCAGCTCCCAGAAAGGTCATGGACGTGATTATGGCAGAATCCAATCAGTTACAGAAAGACAAGGGTCAGTTTATGACCTCCAAATTAATAAATTATGTCATTCTGAAGCTTATAATACTGTTTTACCTTCAAACAGAGCTGACACTGCCCCAAAAAGCCTCAGTGGACATTTAGAAAGCCAGCCAAAAGGCTTACAACAATTCATTGCAGCACAAAGAGTACCAGATCCTTGCAGATCTGTGAAAAACTGCCTGAATTCTTACCTGACTGTGAGAAAATTCCTGGGCCATCCCAACACTTGCAAGTTACTCAATGGATGGCATCCATTAATGGAAAAGAAGATCATGATGCTTTGAAAATCAGAATGGAGGAAAAACAACCCTCCACCACCCAAATAAGTGCCAAAAACAGCCCCAGTAGCCAGCTGCAGAAATTCCAAAGTGGATAAGCAGCCACAAGCTCAAAAAAAGGGCAAAGGGAAGGCACCAGCCACAAAATCTTACAGCCAGGGCTACAAAATCCCAAAGATTAAGCAGGATGCCATGGAAAATGTATTTCAGATGGCCGGAACAATGATGGAATTACAGAAAAAGAAGAAAACCAGATTAAAATATCAGAAATGATTTCTGACATTTTTGATTCCACCCCAGAGTTTCATGAAGCTATAAATGATGTAAAAACTCATGTTTCTGATAAAAATTCATCCATTTGTAACAATCTTAAAACAAATTACTTAAGTCTGAGACAAATAAATCAGACACTTATGTGTTTTGAAAACGTTTTAAGAGCAATTAAAGCTTTGAATAATGACAATTCAGTTGGAAATAATTTGATGAACAATCTGCCATTATTAAAGAATTGACAGACAAATGATCTAAATTCAATACTAATGACATAATTGAAATGAGAATAAAACAAGCCATAAGTGCTATCAAGAAGGAGAATGAAAATGTTCTTGATAATATTACAAAATAATTTACTGAAGTAAAGACATATAATATTTTCTTGAAAAAGTGTTTTGACACCTGACAAGAGGACATATCAAAATTAACAATGAAGTTGGATCTCAGAACCAGAGCACAAGCATGACAGCCAGATACCATAAATCAATGGTATAGCCAAGATACCACCAAAACATGGAGCTGAGCCAAATCAGCTCAAAAGGTATCAAAAGAAAGAGGAAACGTACCCCTTTCCAAATATACAAGTCCCATCACCATAGGACAAGCAATAACAAAGCTATTCCTGCTCAAAGTTGTTGCTGAGAATAAATCTTAAATTTCACCTCTAATCTGGAATACAGAGTAAGAGGCCTAACCCCGTCAAATGGGTATTTTCACAGGGGCTCTTGGACAGAAATACAAGGGTGTCCTGGCACTCAGAAATCAGGGAACTCACTTGAAAGACTCCAAAAGAATAAAGAATAAAAATAATAAGAATGAATTGCTCTAAAGATATGCAGGTACAAGATGAGATGCAAAGAGGAAAGGGAAGCCAAATGGCCAAAGAGCCAACCAAGTAAGTCCTTAATCACTGTTTCAACCTGCCGAAAACCCCCCAGGGTGGAAAGGGTAGCCTGTATATGTGAAAAGCTGGGAGCTTGAGTTCTTCAGGCTAAAAACTGATCTGTATTGATCCTTGAGGCTGTATTGATTTTTTTGGTAATTTATACAGCTGGCTAATATTGAAATTGAATTGGGTTGAATGAATTTCCCATGCTTGAAAATGAAATACAGTTCTTGATGGATCCAGACTGTATTGAAATGAATATGGTTGCCAAGATGGATTGAGTGGAGCTTTGACACTTCCTCTTGAATACACCTTGAGAATGAATTGACAGTATTCCCTTGGAAGGAATACTTGGAGTGAGAATAACCAATGGCTGCTTGATGGCGTCATTGGTATATGAGGTTTTGACACTTGGCCTTGAGCCTTGATGAATCCTCTTGATGACGTTACTGGATGGCCTGATGGAAAGTTGAAATAACCAGATGCTATTTCCGCCAGTGGATTGCTGCTGAAAAAAGATGCATAATGGTGTATAACACCATATATGGCATTTTGGTTATTGGAGGTTGAAAATGGCCATAAGTCTTTAGAGATGACGCCAGGATGATATTGGTGAAATTTGGTTTTGGAAGGCTTCAGAGGTGTCAGAGTGTCTTTTGAGGTATTTGGCCATTTTTGGGTTTTTGGCCAAATACAGCTCATACAGTCTTAAAACTGTATTTGCGCAAAGTGCGCAAAAGTGCGCAAAATGCGCAAAAAGTGCACAAATGCGTAAAAATGCGCAAAATGCAGAAAAATGCACAAAATGCGCAAAGGTGCGCAAATGCGCAGAAACTGTATTTAAAGCCAAATACAGCTTCTTGGGCTGTATTTCCCCTGTTGACTGGGAAATATCAAAATTGCCCAAAAGGTAGAGACAGGCCAGGAAAGGCCTGATGACAGTGAAGGGCCCAAGTTGGGCCCTGATGATGAATTAACCTTAAAAGGCCAAATGAGGTGAGATGGCCATATTGGCCAATGATTTATGGATATGGCCAAATTGCCATATATTGGACATGGCATGGATATGCCATATTGAAGTCCAAGGGGATGAATTGCCATGGTTGTGACAGTACCCCCCACCTTGAATTGGTGAGCTCCTGAGCACCAATACAAGGTGAAGCCTATTGAGGCTATTGGAAAGATTTTGAGAGAGTGATTTAAGAGGACTGATTAAGATAAAAATTTTGAAAACTGATATTAAAAATTTGACATTTGACGCAGGACTTGCTTGATCTTCTTTTGACATTGGCTTCATGATTTTGAATTTAATTTTAAAATGAATGAAAATTTTTGACGTGATAAGAGGAAATTTAAAATGAAAATAAAATAAAAATAAAGAATTAAAATGAAAATAAAAAAAGAAATGAAAAGAGAAAAATGAATTGAATCTTGAGCAGGTTCCAATCTTCATCACGGAGGTTGATAACTGATTTGGAAATTGGCCAAGGACCTGGAAAGAAAAATTTGATGCCAGGTGCTCAAAAAGTGGCCAAGGTGATGTTTTCACAAGATATTAGACCCCTCAGGGAAATGCACACCAGGAAAGGAACTTAATTTTGGTAGTTACCGCTCCCGCCAGTGCCATAAAAATAAAAAACAAAAATGTTGAAGGATTGAATTGAATTGAAAAGACTTGGAAAACAAAATAAAAGAGTGAATGATCCATTTGCCCAAGTGAAAATGACCATAATTTTGGAATTGGATGTTGAAAAGCGCAGCCAAAGATCTGTGCCCAAAATTTGCAAAGTGCTCACAGAGTGGCCAAGGTGATGCTTACAACAAAAGAGTAGAATACCCCTAAAGGTGCATACCAGGAGTGGGACTTACTTTTGCTAATTCCTCTCCCCACCAAGCACCTTAAAAAATCAAGCTCTTGAAGAATTGGGTCCTGGCTTGTCAGGATATAATGAGTGAAGATCTTTGACGAGTTGAGGACAATTCTTGAGGTTTTCAGTTGGTTCCCAAGTGGATATTTCTGGGCCTTGACTGAAGCCTTTCCATTCCACCAAATACCATAATTTTCCTCTCTTGAGCTTTGAGTCCAGTATTTGAGAGACTTCCCATTCTTCTTCTTCTTCTTCTTCAATGATTATTGGAGGAGGACGCTCTTGATGCCTATTTGGGATTGTTGACGTCTTGACTGGTTCCAAAAGGAAAATATGGAAAACTAGGTGGAATGATTTCAATTGAGATGGAAGCTTGAGGTGTGTCACAGGGGCTCTTCAAAGTGAAGAGGGCCTGGCACTCAGTAAACTGGGACTCACTTATGGAGGGCTCAAAGATATGATAATAAGGGATACACTTAAGAGTGTTAAAGATGAATTGCTAAAAGAATAAATATAAGAGAAGCAGCAACAAGAAATAAGAGTAAGAAATGGAAGAGCCAACCACAAACAAGTCCAAGTACACTGTTTCAACCTTTCAGAATGGAAAGAGAAGGGTTAATAAGGATATGGCCACCCAACTCATACTGTACAGGCAAAGAGAAAATGCAAAGACTAACTTAGAATTAAATAATTATAATACCCCAAATATAAGGATAAGAATAATTATAAAATAATAAATATACTAAATTAATTAACTGGGGAAAAGTCCCCAGGGGGGAGAAAGAGGGGCTGGTATATGTGAGAATTACTAGCCCTGATCCAGAGGAAGAATTTTCATGAGAATAATTGATGATTGAATTGAGTCTGGCCAATACAGGTACTGTACACCTGTACAGAACCTGTACAAGAGGTGTGGTGTATTTGAGTGATCATACAGTTTCATACTGGTGTATTGAAACTGTATTGGGTGAATCCAACCTGTACAGGTATTGACAGGCTGTAGTGATGTACCAAGCTGTATGCATGTTTCAGAATGAGGATTGCTGAAACTAAATGCTGATGCAGATACTGGATTTGCTGATTTGAGGTGTTTGAGTGGGTGTATGAATGAATACCCTTACCCCTGATGGATGGTTGTTACAGTATCCCCCTCTTGAAACTGGTGGGCTCCTGAACACCATAATACCCTGCCACTGTTGAGTGGCATCTCATTATCCCCACATTTTTTCAAAAATTTTCTTTTTAATTTTCTTTTTCTCTTGAACATTATGCTGAAAATTCTTCATTACTTCTTCTCTGTCAAATTCAATTGATTCCCCCCTTTTTCCAAGTCTGAGTAAGTATTCCACTTTAAAATATGCATTTCTTGTCTTCTGATTCAATCAACCATGCCCTTGGGATGTGGCCTTGGGATATATCCCAGAATAAGGACCACTGAGCTCTTGTGCTCAAAAAAAATGCTGCCCAATGAGTATATGAAGTGTACTCATTGAGCAAGGCTTAATCCATTGAAAAATTGAAAAAAATTCCTCCAAGGGGTCTTGTCCCCATTATTCGTGGAAATGGCCTCAAACAGCCCTCCAAAGTGCTTTTGGGCTGTGGCCTCTACTCTGATGAATCTTCATATATCATGATTTTTATGGCCTTTTGGGCCTTTTTGGATGCTCTGGTGAAAATGGTCATTTTATGATTTTTGGCCATATTTGGCCTTTTCATGCCTTTGGGGTCCTATGGTCCGCGGTCCATGGGGGTTATTGGAGGCCCCCAGGACCAAAATGGAGCCCCTGGGCCCAAATTTGCTGGGGACCCAGGGTGACCAAGGCGCCCAGAAATGGCCCAATCACAGATTTCACCATACATGGCCTGGACCCATTGATGGGGTCCAGGGCCATCAAGATCCTGGCCTCCCCAAAGCTGCAGGGGAGGCCCTGGGTGATGAGTTCAGTCCCAAAGGGGTATGAACCTTCACCTTAGAGGCTTTGAGGGGGGCATAATTGAGTTATGGCTCCATTTCCTTGAGGTTAAATTCTCTTTCTTGATATGGAGTGGATTGATTCTGACGTCTTGAATCTTCTGCTTGCATATTCTTCAGTCATGAGTTCCAAACTGACTGAGCTCACTGAATCTTCTCCTTCTGCACCGCCACCATCTGTTCTTCATGGTTCTGGCATCTTCAGTCAATTGTCCTCCCCTTCCATGGCGTCTTCTGGCCATTTTGATCCCTCCCAAACATAGGATGGGTTCAGAGCAGTTGAAGTTCTTGATCCTGCCTGTACTGAATGTTTGGCCAAGGGTAAGGATTGCTTTCAACATTACAATCCTTGATCGTCAAAATGCCACTTTTGCTTTGTTGGGAAGAAGCCATGCCGCCGTACCGGATCAACTTTGTCCCAGGTCAGTAGACACTTATGGAGCAGGAAAGATGGGCTCTATGGGCAGGAATTTACCCCTGATGCAACTTCTGGATCTTCTCAATGTGAGTGATTTGCATATTTTGGTTGAATTGGTGCTGATATTTTGATGTAGTGACTGGTCCCAGGCAGAGGGATGTGGCCAGATGGACTAATGTTGGAGGGTCCATTCCAGCCGGTGGTAGGCCCATACACTACAGCTCAGAAATCCCAATCTCAAGGACCAATGCTGATGGAGTGGTGAAAGTAGTGAAAAAACTAAGAAGAATTGTTGATTCCCCAACAGATCCAGATGCGGAAGGAAGTGATGAGTTGGATGGTGAAGAAGCTCAAGTTATTCCTCATTCGATTGGCCATCCAACCAGCAATTCCTCTTCTCAACCTCTTGCCAACACCAGATTCCAAAGTCAAGTTATTCCCAGCACTCCAAGAACTTTCCAACCAATGCTTGCTTCCATTCCTACAACCCTTCCTCCTCCTTCACCAACTACTTCCCACACCACCAGACCTGCCTTGAATCCAGCAGTAAGACCATCACCAGTTCAACAGTCCAGAAACTCACCCATAAACACCTCCCGTCAACTCCAGCAGAAGAAGAGATGGATTGTCCCCTTTGCCGTTTCCTGCCGCTCAAGTTTTTCAAAGAAGAGAACGTTGGCCTATCTGGGTTACCAGAGAAGATTCCAACGCGGCTAGTGAAAGTCAAGATGCTGTGGCCAGATTGTTCAGGAGGGTTGATAGAAATAGCAGAGAGGTAATTATGTATGCCAATGACAGGACTATTCCAGGTACTGCTTCTGATTGCTGCAAAATTTGCCTGGTATGAAGATGAGTTGATAAATGATTTCCAGAGAACTTTTGATGATTTGGGTAGAGATAACTAGTTCTCCTTTTCCTTGTTTGTGTTTGGTTTGACTTCTATCCCCACTATTATAAATACTAAAAAATGAAAAATAATGGAACCTCCCAATACATGATTTGGGAGGGGATGCTGCTGCTTTAAAGAAATAAAAGAAAGAAAATTATACAAGTAAATAAAGAAAGAAAAATAAAAGAATAAGAGAAAATGAGAGTAAAGAAAGAAATAAAGAAAAATCCTGATGGTTGGTCCTTCTTGTGGTGAGCTGCTTGATTCTGGCCAAAAAGTGTCTGAAAAATGAAAACCAAGCATTTGATGCTCACAGAGTGGCCAAGGTGATGTTTTACAAGAAGTAGAACCCTCAGGGATGCATACCAGGAGATGGAACTTACTTTCATAACTTCCACTCCCCACCAAGCACCATAAAATTGAAAAGAATTGCCATAAATGACTTCTGAGATGAATTGCCATAAATGCCTTCTGAGATGAATTGCCATAAATGACTTCTGAAAAGAATTGCTGTAAATGACTTGAAGTAATGAATGTCTTGAATTATGATGATTGGCATAAATTGAAATGATAAATAAAAAGAAAGAAAAGAAAAACAAACAAAGGAACATTTGGCCATATCTTGATAAGGTCCAAATCAGAGGGTATTGGTGTTGTATGCTTCCTGAACCTTTCCAAAGAATTTACAAGTGCTCACAAAGTGTCCAAGGTGATGCTTATAACAACATATGGGTAGAATACCCCCTTAAAGGTGCATGCCAGGAGAGGAACTTACTTTTATAACTTCTTCTCCCCACCAAGCACCATAAATCAAACTCTTGAGGTATTTGGACCAGGCTTGTCTGGATATAATGAATGGAAGTCCTTGAAAAGATCTGGTGAGTTGGTAAGGTTTGAAGCTGGTTCCTAAGTGGTTCTTTCTGGGTCTTCACTGAATCCTTTCCACTCTACAAGATACCATAATTTACCTCTTTTGAGTTTTTGAGTCCAGAACCTGAGCCACTTCCCATTCTTATTGCTCCTCCACTAAGACTGGTGGTGGCGGCAATTGATGATGATTTGGGATAGTTGAATGCTTGACTGGTTCTAATAAGGACACATGGAATAAAGGGTGAACTGTCTTCCATTGCTGAGGCAACTTGAGGTTATATGCATGGCTGCCAATCTTCTTCAGAACTTCAAAAGGTCCCAACCATCTTTCTGATAATTTCTTGGTGGGTCTTGTTGTCTTGATATTCTTGGAAGCTAGCAATACTTTGTCCCCAGGTTGGAAATCAGGTGGAATTGCTCTATTTCTATCTGCATACTTCTTGATTCTCCTTATTGCTGACTCTAATTCTTCTTTGACAACTTGATGTACTGATTGGAGTTTTGTTGATAACTTTTCAGCAGGTGAGTCTTGAGAAATATGGATTGAGTCAAAGCTGGGATTTCTTCCATAAATGGTGAAAAAAGGTGATTGTGTGGTTGATGAGTGTTCTGCATTATTATAGGCAAATTCAGCCAGAGGGAGCCAGGTGTACCAGTCATCTTGATGATAGCTGACATACATCCGAAGGTACTTTTCTAGTATCTGATTTGCCCTCTCTGTCTGTCCATCTGTTTCAGGGTGAAAGGCAGTTGAAAGATCTCTTGATATCTTGAGATGCTGACACAATTGAGTCCAAAATGATGAAACAAATAAGAATCCTCTATCACTTACAATACTGACTGGAAGGCCATGCTTGGAAAATACATGACTAATGAAGATTTGAGCTAAGTCCAGAGCAGTGATTGTTCCATAAGTTGGAATGAAGATTGGCATTTTTGAAGGTCTGTCAACAACTACTAAAATTGAATCAAAGTTGTTTGACAGTGGCAATTGAGTGATGAAGTCCATTGATAATGAATTCCAAGGACCAGACGGAATTGAAAGAGGCTTGAGTAATCCAAACTTCTTGTGATGAATGTTCTTGTTTCTTGAACATTGCTGACATGAGGACACATAGTCCTTGATGAATTGATTCATGCCAGCCCAATAAAAATCCCTCTTGATGAGCTTGAGGGTCTTCTCCTGGCCAGGATGGCCAGCCAATGGTGAGTCATGACGCTTTTGAAGAATATTGAGTTGAAGTTCTTCATTGCTTGGGATTACCACTCTATCTTTGAATAATAATAACTTGGCTTGAGGTTCAAGAGAATAATCTGGAACTGATTCACCTCTTGCTAGTTGCTTTAGTATTTATTTATAGTGTTTGTCTTGCCATACTTCTTTTTGAATCTTGTCCACTAAATCTGAGAAAATTTCCACTTTGATTGAGAAGAATCTTGACTCTTGAATTCCATCTTGCTTGATTACTTGATGAAAATTTTGAGGATTCTTGCTGATGAAGTCCACCCCCCTCTCTGGGTACACGTTGTCCCGACGTGACAAGGCATCTGGTAAAGTGGCCAGCCTGCCTGGGCGGTAAGTGATAGTGAAATGAAATTCTGAGAGACATTCAGCCCAACGAGCCTGACGATGAGTAAGAATATTGGAAGACATGAAATACTGCAAGGAAGAGTGGTCTGTCAAGACCTCAAAAGGATTGGAAAGAGAAAGAAGAAATGCTCTCCAGCGCTTGAGAGCCCAAGCTATGTCAAGGAGTTCCTTGTCATGAATTTCATAGTTGAGTTCAGCTGGTAAGAGCTTGCGACTATCAAATGCAATGGGATGCTTTGCAGAGTCATTCACCTGACTCAGTACGGCGCTCAATGCATAATCAGAAGCATCAGTCTCTACAATAGTAGGTAGAGATGGATTGAAGTGGGATAAGATAGGAGCAGAGGTGAAAGCTTCTTTGAGTGCTTGAAACTGACTAAGAGCTTCCTCATTGAAGATGAAGGGAGAATCTTTTTTGAGAAGGGAAGTGAGAGAAGTGATTTTTTTGGAATAATTTTTAATGAAACAACAATAAAAATTGGCAAAGCCAAGAAAAGATTGAAGGGCCTTGATGGTTTTGGGCTGAGGCCAATTGAGGATTTCCTGAACTATTGAGGAATCCATATTGAGGCCATCACTTGAAACAACATAGCCCAAGTATTCAACACTTGAGGCATGGAATACACACTTGGAGGCTTTGGAAAACAGAGTATTGTCCCTCAGTCTTTGGAGGACCGAGGCCACATGTTTGACATGTTCCTCCTCAGAACTGGAAAAGACCATAATATCATCTAAATAAACCACAACAAACACATTCAAAAAATCTGCAAAGATATCATTTACTAGATTTTGGAAAGAAGCAGGAGCATTGGTTAAACCAAATGGCATGACCAAATACTCATAACTACCATATTTGGTTCTAAAAGCAGTTAAGTGCCCATCCCCCTTTTTGATTCTCAGAAGGTTATATGCACCACGCAAATCTATCTTGGAGAAGATAGTAGAACCGTTGAATACGGTAAGGAGCTGGTTCATAGGAGAAACAGGGTATCTGTTCTTCCTAGTGACAGCATTGAGTTTGCGGTAGTCAACACACAAATAAAGACCTCCATCCTTTTTCTTTACAAAAAGGACAGGTGCTCCTGTTGAAGAGGAGCTTGGCCTAATGAAACCTTTCTCTACATTCTCTAAAATGTAGGCCCGCAGTGTTTCTGACTCTTGATTTGACAATGAGTAGATAACACCAACTGGAGGTAGAAGACCCTCCAATTCAATATGGTGATCACAGGCGCAGTGTGGAGGAGGTTTCTCAGCTTTCACTTTGCAGAACACATCCAAATATTGGTGATAAGCAGGAGGGACTACCTTCAACACAGTTTCAATTTCTTCTGGCTCTTCCTCCTCATCCCACTGCTCCTCCAGGGATGCAAGAAAAGATAAGGGAGGAAGGTTCATATCCCCTTGGAAGAGATGAAGTGAAGATATGGCAACATCTTCTCCAACATTCTTTATCTCTTTGAAGACTTTATCTCTTAATGGAAGTAATGACTGAGAGGGAATGATGGAAGGGATATGGACAGAAGAAGGAAGGGAAGGTGTCTTAAGTTCACCAACCAGAGCAAAACTGTTAACAGCAGTGGCTAAGTCATTACTAGTAGAAGGAATAATACCACTAGAATCCTTATGACTAGAATCATCGGTGATCAATCCATTTCTCCAATCAATAATGGGATTAAAATGGTAAAGGAAATCATAGCCCAATATCAGGTCTTCTCCCTTGGGTGAATCTATGATAAAGAAGTCCCATTCAAAGCTTGGGAAGGAAGGCAAGTCAACTACCCACTTGGTATAATGGGTGATGAACAAGGCAGGGGATTCATTAGAATCAAAAATGAAAAGAGGAATCTTTTCAGGGAGCTCTGACAGAGTCAATGAGTACTTGAGAACAAAATTCTTTGCAATAAAAGAGTTTGTAGCACCAGAATCAATGAGAATACTATAAAAAATAGGAGAGACAGAAGAGAAAATAAGAAATTTTAAAGATTTCTTGACACTAGTATTCAGAGTGCACAATTGTGCTCTTGAAGGAAATAAGTGAGAACCATTGAACACATCATGATTCCCACTCAGGCTTTTCCTGGCTTGCTAGGGAAGCCTCTTTATTATGACCCAGGCTTGTTCTGAGGTCTCTTGAAGCATTTTTCAATTGGGTGCTTTCCACCACAATAAGTACACAACCCCTCTTTAATCCTCCTCTCCTTTTCAGAACCGATTAATTTATTGTCCTTGTTGAGGAGAGCAGCATGGGGCTTGTCCGTTGAAGATTGAAATTGCTTTCCCTTCTTGTTCTTCTTCTGGTGAGACCTCTTTGAAGATGAGTTTTGAGGAGGCCTAGATTGATTGGATCCAATGACTGGAGGCTTCCTCTCTTGATTGCCACCCTTTTCTTTTTTCCTCTCATGATATATTGTGTCTAACTCTAAAGTGAAATCCATAATTTCTTGAAGATTATCAAAGGTTCCAGGGTGAGAAGCCAACTGATCCAATAATCTTGATGCCAATCCTCTTCTTTAAACATGGATATAAGCTCTTTCCCCCCAATCTCCAATTCTTGACATTAAGCTTCTGAAATCTGCAATGTACAAGGAAACATGACCACTTTCCTTCATCCTCAAATTGTCCAACTCTTGTTCAGCTTTCCTGACTTCATTGGGGTCACCAAACAGAGTGAATAATTGAGATTCAAATAATGGCCAATTATTGAGGAGGTAGGAAGGGTCTTCATTGGAAATATTTGAGAGATAGGGTTCAATCCACTTTCCAGCTCTACCAGTGAGAAAAGAAGTTGAGTGAAGAACTTTCTTCCTGTCAGAGAAGAAATTTGCTGGATCATTATGGAAGATTAATTGACAGGATTGGATAAATCCTCTCAATTTATGAGCTTGAGTACCATCAAAAGAATCAGGTGCCTTCATGGATGGAGTCTTGAAAGTAGGGGCTTTTGAATTTTCCCTGGGAGCAACTGCTTGAGTGAGTTGCCCCATGAATTGAGTCATCTGCTCCATCATCTTGAGGAGACTTGGATCAGTTTGAGAGACAAGAGGTTTACTAGAAAGGGCTAGATTAGAGCCCTGAGGCACCTCTGGAGCATTTGCCAAATCATCTGCCACTTCAGTTTCCCCAGAATCTTCCTCTTCCACAGACTCTTCCCCCTCTTCACCTTCAACTTCCCCTTGTCTTGCTCTTGCACCTTCAGACATGCCAGGGTAGCCACCCAAAAGTCCAGAAAAAGATCTTGATCTTCTAGATTTCATTCCACCTCTTCTTGAGGGTGCTTCTCCTTCCATTGGTGGTCCTCTGTCCAAATTTGCACTCAGTTGATGAACTGATGGTGTGCGGTCAAGAGGAGCCCTTGCTGTAGGAGTGAGAACAGCTTGAATTCTTTGGAATCTAGTATTTTTGGCTGGGGGGCTATGCTGAACTGGCATTTTAAATGAAATGAAAGAAAACTTGATGGTATGAGAATAATAATCAGAACTGGGCCAAATCAATCACAATAAAATCTTGATGAATCTTGAGGAATCAATTCAAATCTTGAGGTGAAATCAAATTCAGTCAATAATAAAATCAATTCAACAATCAACAATCAATTCAAATCAAATATCAATAATCTTGAGTAAATCAACAATCAATCAATATTCAATTAATAATCAATCGAACAATAAGTCAGTGTCTTCAATATGAAATCAAGGTCTTGAGGAATCAATCAATCAATTTAAAATCTTCAGAAATCAATTCAATATCTTGATGAGTCAAAATCAGTCAATAATCAAAATCAATTCTTGAGGATTCAAAGTCAATTGATAATCAAAATCAGCTCTTGAGGATCAATCAATATCTTGAGAAGTCAAAATCAATCAATTTAATTCAAATAAGGATCCTGAGCCGCTGAATCAATAATCCAATGAAATAATCCAATCAATTTTAACCAATAAATCAATCCTGAATAAGACCTGAATTAGAACACAGAAAAAATTGATTTGATAAATGAAATGGGATGAATGAAATGGTCAGCAATGATTATTAAAGAAGAAAAAATCAATTTCATATGAATGAAATGAATGAGATGAAATTGATGAGAGAGAAAAAATCATAAACATTAAAGATCATTAAATCATAAAAGAGATCAAAATTGATGAATGAGAGAGAATGAATATAAAAGAATGAAAAGAAACAATCAAATATGAGTTAATTAATTTAATGTCACAGGGGCTCTTCGAAGTGAAGAGGGCCTGGCACTCAGAAAACTGGGACTCACTTATGGAGGGCTCAAAGATATGATAAGAAGGGATACACTTAAGAGTGTTAAAGATGAATTGCTAAAAGAATAAATATAAGAAAAGCAGCAACAAGAAATAAGAGTAAGAAATAGAAGAGCCAACCACAAACAAGTCCAAGTCCACTGTTTCAACCTGTCAGAATGGAAAGAGAAGGGTTAATAAGGATATGGCCACCCAACTCATACTGTACAGGCAAAGAGAAAATGCAAAGACTAACTTAGAATTGAATAATTATAATACCCAAAATATAAGAATAAGAACAATTATAAAATAATAAATATACTAAATTAATTAACTGGGGAAAAGTCCCCAGGGGGAGAAAGAGGGGCTGGTATATGTGAGAATCACCAGCCCTGATCCAGAGGAAGAATTTTCATGAGAATAATTGATGATTGAATTGAGTCTGGCCAATACAGGTCCTGTAAAGCTGTACAGAACCTGTACAAGAGGTGTGGTGTATTTTAGTGATCATACAGTTTCATACTGGTGTATTGAAACTGTATTGGGTGAATCCAACCTGTACAGGTATTGAAAGGCTGTAGTGATGTACCAAGCTGTATGCATGTTTCAGAATGAAGATTTCTGAAGCTGAATGCTGATGCAGAGACTGGATTTGCTGATTTGAGGTGTTTGAGTGGGTGTATGAATGAATACCCTTACCCCTGATGGATGGTTGTTACAAGGTGGTAGGCATGAGTGCTGACTTTCTTCAAGATTGGAAAAGGACCCAGCCATCTTTCAGACAGCTTTTTGGTGGGTCTGGTTGATCTGATGTTCTTGGAAGAAAGCCATACCATGTCACCGGGATTGAAAACAGGTGGACTTGCTCTACTTTTATCTTCATACCTCTTAAACCTGTTTATGCCACCTTCAAGTTCTCTCTTGACATCTTGCTGTACTGATTGGATTTTTGTTGATAACTTTCCAGCAGGAGTATCTTGAGTGATGTGAACTGAGTCAAATTATGGATCTCTTCCATAAACAGTGAAAAACGGTGATTGTTTTGTTGAAGAGTGGTCAGAGTTATTGTAGGCAAATTCAGCCAGAGGGAGCCAGTTGTTCCAATCATCTTTATGATAACTGACATACATCCAAAGGTACTGTTCTAGTATCTGATTTACCCTCTCTGTCTGTCCATCAGTTTCTGGATGATAAGCAGTTGACAGATCTCTTGAAATCTTGAGCTGCTGACAAAGATTGGTCCAAAAGGAAGAAACAAAAAGAGAACCTCTATCACTAACAATGCTTGAAGGAAGGCCATGCTTTGAGAAAATATTCTTGATGAACAAATGAGCCAAATATAATGAAGTGATTGAAGCTATTGTTGGAATAAAAACTGCCATTTTTGAGAATCTGTCCACTATGACAAGGATTGAGTCAAAGGAATTGGACAGTGGCAATTGAGTGATGAAATCAATTGAAAGACAAATCCAAGGACCACTTGGAATTGGAAGAGGCTTGAGGAGTCCAAACTTCTTGTGATGACTATTTTTGTTTCTTGAACACTGTTGACAGGATGATACATAATCCTTGCTAAATTGAGTCATGCCAGACCAGTGGAAATCCCGCTTGACAAGCTTCAGAGTCTTCTCTTGGCCAGGGTGTCCAGCTAGAGGAGAGTCATGCCGATTTTGAAGTATATTGAGTTGAATTGTGGGGTCATTTGGGACCACCACCCAAGCTTTGAAAAGGAGAAGTTTGGAAGAGTAATCAAGAGAATAATCTTGGACAGATTTACCTTTACCCAAATCCTCAAGGACACTTCTATATTGATAATCTTGCCACACTGACTTCTGAATTGAGTCAATCAAATTTGAAAATGAATCCACCTTGACTGCAAAAAACTTTGAGGCTTGAATTTCATCTTGCTTGATTATCTTCTGATAGTTCATTGGATTCTTGCTGATGAAGTCGTCCCAACGTGACAAGGCATCTGGAAGGGTGGCCAAGTGGCCAGGGCAGTAAGTGATTGAGAAATGAAACTCAGATAAAAATTCAGCCCAGTGGGCTTGACGGTGAGTGAGAATCTTGAAAGACATAAAATATTGAAGAGATGAATGATTGGTGAGAACTTCAAAAGGGGAAGAAATTGAAAGAAGGAAAGCTTTCCAGAGGTTGAGAGCCCAGACTATGCCAAGGAGTTCCTTGTCATGAATCTCATAATTGAGCTCAGCTATGAGACGTTTGCGGCTATCAAATGCAATGGGATGTTTTCCTGAGTCAGAGACCTGACTCAGTACAACACACAAGGCATAATCTGATTCATCGGTCTCTACAATGGTGGGTAGAGAAGGATTGGAGCAGTGGTGAATGCCTCTTTGAGTTGATGAAACAGAGCTTCCTCATTGAGGGGAAAAGGGAATCTTTCTTGAGGAAACTTGTGAGTAAACTAATTTTCTTTGAGTAATTCTTGATGAAACGGCAGTAAAAATTGGCAAAGCCAAGGAATGATTGAAGAGCCTTGAGGTTTCTTGGAGGTGGCCAATTGAGAATTTGCTGGACTTTTTCTTGGTTCATCTTGAGGCCTTCAGAAGAAACAACATAACCTAAATACTCTACACTAGAAACATGGAATAGGCATTTCGACGCCTTAGCAAAGAGGTTATTGGCTCTGAGTCTGGAAAGAACAGTGGACACATGAGTGACATGTTCTTCCTCAGATTTGGAAAATACCATAATGTCATCCAAATAAACCACAACATAAACAGCAAGAAGATCGTAAAAAATATCATTGACAAGATTTTGAAAAGAAGCAGGAGCATTGGTGAGCCCAAATGGCATAACCAAATACTCATAGCTGCCATATTTGGTTCTAAAAAAAGTTAAATGTTCATCACCTTCCTTGATTCTGAGCAGGTTTTATGCACCACGCAAATCAATCTTGGGGAAGATGGAAGAACCATTGAAAACAGTGAGAAGCTGATTCATAGGAGGAACAGGATACTTGTTCTTCCTAGGAACAGCATTGAGTTTGTGGTAATCAACACACAAACGGAGGCCACCATCTTTCTTTTTGACAAAAAGAACAGGTGCTCCTGTAGAAGAGGAGCTTGGCCGGATGAAACCTTTCTCTACATTCTCTGAAATTTAGGCCCTGAGTGTATCTGACTCTTGGTTTGATAAATAGTATATCACCCCAACTGGAAGTAGAGACCCCTCCAGATCAATATGATGATCACAGGCGTGGTGAGGAGGAAGTTTTTCTGCTTTCACCTCGGAGAATACATCCAAGTATTGGTGATGAACAGAAGGAACAACCTTCATCATGGTTTCTATTTCTTCTGGCTCTTCCGCTTCATCCCACAACTCCTCCGGGGAGTCATGATAAGATGAGGGAGGAAGGTCCATATTCCCAAAGAAGAGATGAAGTGAAGATACAGAATTATCTTCTCCAACATCTTGAATCTCTTTGAAGACTTCATCTCTAGATGATAGTAATGACTGATGGGAATTAAGGGAAGGAATATGGACAGGAGACGGAAATGATGGTGTTCTAGAATCACCAACCAGAGCTGCACATGATCTAGCGGAAGAAAGGTCATTACTAAAAGACATTGAAGGATCATTATAGTTCTTATGATCAGAATTAAAAGTGATCAATCCTTGCCTCCAATCAATAAACGGATTAAAATGATTAAGAAAGTCCAAGCCCAATATGAGGTCTTCTCCCTTGGGAGTATCAATGACTAAAAAGTCCCATTCAAAGCTTGGGAAGGAAGGGAGCTCAACCATATATTTAGTATGGTGAGCCACAAATAAAATAGGAGACTCAGAGGAGTCCAAAATGATGAGGGGAATCTTCTCTGGAAGTTCTGATGTAGTCAATGAATACTTGTGAACAAACTGCTTTGAAATAAATGAGTTGGTAGCACCAGAATCAATGAGAATACTGTAAAAAACATCAGAAAGAGAAGAAAAAACAAATAATTTAAGAGAATTCTTGACACCAGTATTCAGAATGCACAATTGTGCTCTGGAAGGAACACAGTGAAGACCATTGAACACAACATGGTCTTCACTCAGGCTTTTCCCTAGCTGGGAAATTTGCCTGACGGTTGGGTAAGCTTGTTTTGAGGCCTTTTGAAACAGGACTCAAGACTATGCTTTCCACCACAATAGGTACAAAGACCCTCCTTGATTATTCTTTCTTTTTCAGAGTTCATGAGCTTGAAGTCTTTATTCAATAAAGAAGAATGGGGCTTGTCCCTCTTCTGAAAATTCTTCTTCTTCTTATGACTTGAACTTGAATAATTTTGAGGATGAGAAGAATTTGACTTTGAGGCTTCTGGCTTCTTCTCTTGATGATGACTCTTTTCATTTTGCCTCTCATGGTACCTGGTATCAAGTTCCAGGGTAACATCCATTAAGTCTTGAAGAGAGTCAATTCTTGAAGGATGGGAGGCCAATTGATCCAGAATCCTGGATGGCAATCCCTTCCTGAAATAATGGATGAGAGCTCTTTCACCCCAATTCCTGATTCTTGAGACTAAACTTCTGAAATCAGCGATGTATAAGGATACGTGCCCACCTTCTTTCATTCTTAAAGAATCCAATTCTGCTTCAGCTTTTCTGACTTCATTCGGGTCACCAAATAGAGTGAAGAGTTGAGATTCAAATAAAGGCCAAGAATTGAGAAGATAATTTGAGTCTTGATTGGTGAGATTGGAAAGATAAGGCTCAATCCATTTTGCAGCCCTGCCAATGAGACATGAAGTGGCATAAAGGACCTTCCTTCTGTCTTGAGCAAAGTTTGCTGGATCATTATGAAAAATCAATTGACAGGACTGAATAAAGCTTCTAACTTTGAAGGGCTGAGTCCCATCAAATCATTCTGGTGCCTTCATAGATGGAGTCTTGAGAGCTGGTGGTCTTGATGCTTCAGAAGATGAATCTGCTTGAAGATTGGCCATAATCTGAGTCATTTGCTGCATGATGGCCAATAAAGATGGTTCAGACTGATGAGAGACAGGCTGATTAGATTGGGCTAGAGTTGGCCCTCCAGTACCTTGGGATGACTCCACCGGAGCAGGGACACCTTCAGTACCATCAGACTCTTCCTCTTCCACAGAATTCTCCTCCTCCTCTTCACCATAGTCACGTGGACCTTTGAAAATGGTCCTTGAAGTTCCTGGAAATCCGCCAACTACTCCTGAGAATGAACTTGATCTTCTGGCCCCCTTCCTTCCTTCCTGGATGGTGCTGCTCCTTCCATGCGGGGTCCTCTATTTAATTGGGCCCTCAGTTGAGGAACTGCTGGGGTGCCATCTAGAGGAGCTCTTGTAGTTGGAGTGAGAACAGCTTGAGCTCTGGCCTGAGATCTTGTCTGTCTTGCCAGAGGTGAATGTTGAACAGGCATGATTTCAGGAATAAAATTTAAATAAATGAATTAAAATCAAAATTTGCTTGAAGTGAAAACAGTCAACAATCAAATCTTGAGGAAAATCAATGAATCAAATGAAAATCTTCAAGTACGTCAATAAATCAAAATCAAATGAAGTCCTGAAGTCAAAATAAAATCAATGTCTTGAAGTAAATCAATGAATCAAATCAAAATGAAATCTTCAAGTCAATAAATCAATGAATCAAATCAATCAAAATCAAAATCTTGCAAAAATCAATCAATCAAATGAAATCTTGAAGAAAAATAAATTTATGTCAAAATTCTTGATGTGAAAAAATCAGCAGAATCAATGAAATCTTCAGTTCAATCAATTTTCTTGAGGTCAATATCAAATATGTAAAATCAATCAATCAATCAAAATCAAGTTAATTCTTCTTTAAAAACCAAAATTCTTGAAGAATGAATCAATTATGAATCTTGATGTGAAGAATGTGTCTGAATATCTTGATGAAAAATGTGAAAATCAAAGAAAATCAAGATGACGCCTGAATTATGAATGAAATGAAAATTTGATGATTTGAAAAAGATTTTAAAAAAGAATAACAAAAAAAATGGGTCAGCTTTCAATTTTCAAAATGAAGAATGAATGAAAGAAAATTGAGAGGTGACGATGAATCATTAAGTTCATAAGCGTAAAAGAATCATAATTTCAATGAAATGAGTGAATGAAATTATAAAGAAAGAATGAACATATTGAAAAGAAATTATGAGTTAATTAATATAATGTCACAGCGGCTCTTGGACAGAAATATAAGAGTGGCCTGGCACTCAGCAATCAGGGAACTCACTTGGAAGACTCCAAAAGAATAAAGAATAAAAATAATAAGAATGAATTCCTCTAAAGATATGCAGGTACAAGATGAGATGCAAAGAGGAAAGGGAAGCCAAATGGCCAAAGAGCCAACCAAGTAAGTCCTTAATCACTGTTTCAACCTGCCAAAAATGAGTAATGGAATTAGTAAGGATATGACCACCAAATATCCATTGACAGGTGAAGAAAGAGAAAGAGAAAAGTGCTAAATGACTGACTTAATAATATCAGTATTTGCTTAACTAAAATGAAAAGAAAATAAAAATAAAATAAAATCAAAGTATATTAATTAACTGGGGAAAACCCCCCAGGGTGGAAAGGGTAGCCGGTATATGTGAAAAGTTGGGAGCTTGAGTTCTTCAGGCTGAAAACTGATCTGTATTGATTGTTTTGGTAATTTATACAGCTGGCTAATATTGAAATTGAATTGGGTTGAATGAATTTCCCATGCTTGAAAATGAAATACAGTTCTTGATGGATCCAGACTGTATTGAAATGAATATGGTTGCCAAGATGGATTGAGTGGAGCTTTGACACTTGACAAATTCTTTTGGCACTGCCTCTTGAATACACCTTGATAATGAATTGACAGTATTCCCTTGAAAGGAATACTTGGAGTGAGAATAACCAATGGCTTCTTGATGGCGTCATTGGTATATGAGGTTTTGACACTTGGCCTTGAGCCTTGATGAATCCTCTTGATGACGTGACTGGATGGCCTGATGGAAAGTTGAAATAACCAGATGCTATTTCCGCCAGTGGATTGCTGCTGAAAAAAGATGCATAATGGTGTATAACACCATATATGGCATTTTGGTTATTGGAGGTTGAAAATGGCCATAAGTCTTTAGAGATGACGCCAGGATGATATTGGTGAAATTTGGTTTTGGAAGGCTTCAGAGGTGTCAGAGTGTCTTTTGAGGTATTTGGCCATTTTTGGGTTTTTGGCCAAATACAGCTCATACAGTCTTAAAACTGTATTTGCGCAAAGTGCGCAAAATGCGCAGAAACTGTATTTAAAGCCAAATACAGATTCTTGGGCTGTATTTCCCCTGTTGACTTGGAAATACCAAAATTGCCCAAAAGGTAGAGACAGGCCAGGAAAGGCCTGATGACGGTGAAGGGCCCAAGTTGGGCCCACATGATGAAATGGCCATAAAAGGCCAAATGAGGTGAGATGGCCAATTTGGCCAATGATTTATGGATATGGCCAAATTGCCATATATTGGACATGGCATGGATATGCCATATTGAATTTCAAGGGAATGAATTGCCATGGTTGTGACAGGTATTCAAAATAAATCTTTAAGTCAGGGCTATCCAATGGTACCAGCCAAACTGAGCTAGCACTAGTATTGCTGAAGGTATGGTCAAATTCAGGCCAAATGAGGGTGAATAAAATATTCACCTCTCATATAACCTCTACAATTTTAGTGTGAGATACCTAAAGTGGTGTATTTTTGGAAAGAGCACAATCAGGGCTATCTGATGGTGCCATTCATTTCCCTATATCTCTTCTAGAACAAAAGGTATAAGGCAAATAAGCCCAATACAGCCTTTTTATAAAACCACGCATATGTACAGAAATCTTGTACATGGGATAACTTTGCCATATTAAATGATAATCATATCAAATGAGGTACCATTGTGTAGAACGCATACAGGGCTACACAGAGAACTAATTTTGAGGTTGATATCTCAATAACTGACAATGTTATGGCTGTCTTAAGGTCAAAATCCCACAGTTTGGCAAATACAGCCTTACTGTGGGATAATACTCCATAATCATGATTATGAGGTGTCAAACAGACAAAGAAGCTTGTTTTTACTTCAATAACACATAGTTCATTCAATACTGCGGTCCCATACAGGTTCTGTACAGCATTCTACACATCATACATGTCAGAATCAGGCTGTGTGGTCCCTAGATGAAACCTTTCACCCTGTAGTGGTTGGAACTTCCCAGATGTGGTTTCAAAGCCACATCTGAGCCCAATACAGGTTATACAGGCCTTTTGCAAACCACAAGTCTGTCCTGGAGAGTGACAAATCTTCACTTCCTCCACATGAACAGGTCTAGCTACCTCTTCACCCCATTTCAGGATAAAAAGGGGCCTTTTCACAGCCAGAAAAGGTTTGCTCATCCTGCTCTTGAATTCCTACATAGTACAACTGTAAAAAACAGTTATACTCTTGGAAAATAACGACGTATACTTTAAATTTAAGTATTGTAGTCTCTATTATTGTAATCCAGCAGGTAAAGCTGCACCCAGGGCTTTCAACAGTGATCACCACCACTATTCCACAATAGTAAATCCCTTTCATTTTGTTTAGAAACCCTTATTATCATCAGAAAGATTTATTTTAAACCTTTATCACTGTGTCACAGTCATAGTTGAAGTTGTAAATAGCTTAATTACTACTTCATCTTAGACTAAGCCTGACATTTTGGGGGCCTGGCTGTGGTTTTTTGATCTTTTTTGGACCTTCAAAGTCAGTTTTTTCACTTATTCTCTATTCTGACATTTGTTTTATCCCTTTTTAGGCGTAAAATCTCCTAAAAAATATATAACATATATCTTATTATATTTTTCTGAGTGGTATAGGTCTTATACTAATTCTTATTAATACTATTATTGAGTGCTTAATAGCCATAAAAATCTTATTTTTGGTGTGTTTTACATATAAAAACACATTAAGACATCAATACAGTCCAAATATTAATTAAATAAGGACACCTCTTACTGTAAAACCAACAGTTGAGGCGTGGTGAGGTGTATTGTTAATTCAATTACCCTCTTATACAAATTACTTTGTACAGATTATACTTGCTAATCACAAGTTAATCTGTGAGATACTAGTATACAAACAGTATACCAGATATCTGTAAGCTATAATTCTGAAGTGGAATTGTTGATTCAATTACAATGTCATTATACAGTGCATATTGTAGTAATATACAATCCCAGAGGTCATTCTTAGATGTTCAAACAGCATCTTAGAGAAGTGTTCACTGACATTAAGCCCTCTTTGCCTGTTTGATTCAGTGGAAGAAAACTACATGCCACTAGAAACCCAATCACACGCCAACACACCAGTGACACCCTCAGAGCCAGAGGGTAGCAAGGGAAAAGTAAACAGGCACAGTGAAGGCCTTATTACAGAAAAGAAGTGGACATCAATTTCCACCCAGAGGAGTAGAAAACCACAAAACTCTGCTTCAATACAAGGTAAGCCAACTTTAGCAGCTTGTACATGGAATATTACCATAATTAACCCAGTTGTAACCTCTAAAGGTAAATTGCCCAAATCAGCAGACAACAAATGTTTACAAGGCACAGTCAAAGGTAAATACCCTAAGAACATAAAGTTTTTGACTGCTTGCAAACACTGATATGTCACCTGCATACCTCAGAGACCATGGCTTCCAAAGGAACCAACCAGAGGACAGAGAAGGCTTGTCCAGAACCACAAGACCTGGAAGAGGACACCTTGCATACAGTGGTGGATGGCAAAACAATGAGGGAAATCATACCCACACTGCCATTCACATTACAATTCAACAGGAACCTCAAACCAGAGGACTGGAAAGATATGTATCAAGTTCTTCAGCTCCACCAACTCCTCAAAGATTTATTTCAATGGAGCATGGACAACAAGATGTTCAACCTAGCATCTCACTGGAAAGAACTTGGAGCAAGTTGCCAGAAGATCTGCCTCAAAGAGATAGACCTCAAAGACCTTATGATAATCACCAAAGGTTGGAATTCCACCAGGAAGTTCAGACTCCTGGAGGTGAGGGCAAACAGGACAAGGGAGAATCAAGCCACTATCCAAGCTATAGAAGAACAACTGACCCAGACAGGGAACATTCAGATTCCCTCAGGCTCACAAGGAGCAGGCCAAATCAGCTCTCCAGTGGCTTCACACCATTAAGAAACCAACATGTCAGTGGCCAAGAGCCACCATTCTTCACACTCCCAGGAGGGTTCCAGGAGGAGACAAGGACACAAGGGAAAGAACAAGACCTCTTTTCACCAAAGGCAGAGTGAGTCAGACCCAATGATCCAGAAACCTTTGGAGTTGGTGAAAGAAGTACACAGAAACCAGAAGTAGTTGTAAATCCCTCTATAATCAATAGCCCCCTTAATAGAAATATTACCCCCACTCAGATTGAACATAATTCTGTCTGACCTGAGATTAACTTAAACAGCTATGCACTGTGGTTACAAATGTCCCAATATGCTGAGAAAACTCAAAAGCAGTTTGCAGAACTTGAAGCAATCCATGAGAGGATGAAAAAATTAACAGCCTCCATGGATAAAATTTTTAAAACTCTTCAAGGAGGACATGCTCAATTGATCAAAGCCTCTGAAGAAACCAACAAAATACTGAACATAGTCTTTGAAGAACAACACCACAGCAGAAGGGACAGGGATTGTCTGGATCAAGACATAAACAAACTGTTTAATGTCTACCATAACATGAAGCCCAAACCACAAGGCCATGTTATGGATAATCCATATTACCAAGATGACATCAAACCAGATCCCATGTTGGTTAATAAGGTAAGATCTCCATCACAATACCAGGATGGAGATAATATGTCTTATTCTGAAAAGTAAGCCTTGAAACAGCTTCCTGAGGCCTCAAGCTGGTCCAAAGTCTCTGGAACAGGAGAATATTATAATATGGAACTCATAAATTATATTGATGGACTCTTCATTTATGTACCAAGCACACCAGACTACTGGATTACTGCTAGATGCAATACAGCATTCAAAGTTCATTCTAGTATATGGTACACAGAAATGAAGGAAATCCATGGCAGGAGAAACTGGCCATGGTGGAAGAGTCAAATTATCCAAAAGTACAGAAATGGTACTTGGATATGGCAAACAACCATGTCATTTGAAAATTCCAAATACTCAGTGGAAAAAGATCCATATGAGTGGTGTCTTAGACAGTCTAAAAGACTCAAACCCATTGATCCTCAAATGAACACTCAAATGAGGAATCACAAACTTTTGCCACATGCCAGGAGAACTAGAGCATGCATTAAAATGCAGATGCAACCACAATTTCACTATAAATGACATTGCAAATACCTTACAAGATGTAAGAAAAAGGACTAATATAGGGAAATTCACCACATATAACAGCAGTGGTTTCAAAGAGAAACAACATTTCAGGGTAAATCTTAAAGACAAACCCAAAGAAAGGAGGGCAGAAGTGGCAAAGAAGAAGAATTCTTGTCACAATTGTGGTTAAACAGACCACTATGCCAAAAACTGCTCAAAGGCAAAGAAAAAAGTCTATGCCATTGAGAAAGTCCCAGAGGAGGAATCCCAAACAGAGGATTCTGACTCAGACTCTCTGGGAGATGCCATAAGAGAACAAGCAGGAATTCCATAAGACACTGCCAACAAAAACTTGTGCAAACACACACAGGATGCACAAACATTCATGGTTACACCAACCAAGGGGATGGCATACCTACAGGGAACAGCCACAAAAATGACTGTTTGTATTGACAATGCTCAACATCCATTGATCATTGACAGTGGAGCACACTCCTCCATAGTGGCCAGAAATTATCTGGTTAACCACTTCTCAAATTGGGAAAGCCAACTATTGCCCACCAAGGCAAAGAACTTCAAAAGTGCTTCAAGGAAGATGACTTCTATTGGGACTATTATCAAAGAGATGATTATACCCCACAAGAAGGGTAATATCAAACTCAATCTAGAGTCTGTAGTGCTTGATGATGCCCACATACAAGGGTTCTTACTGGGGACATATTACCAGAGGATGTATGGCATTGACATTTACAACAGTAAAAACAGGAACCTTACCATTGGTAGCAACAAGAAAAAGGAATTTTCACTTGATATATACCAAGTAGCTGCCCAAGATCCACTTGAAGAACTACTGAATGAATTCAGAGAGGGCCAGTTTAGCACTGCCCTTACCAGTAAAAGAAACTAAGTTTACTGAAGATGCTGAGAAAGAACAGACCAGAATTTGCCATTGGGGAGGAGCCATTAGGCAAGATTAAAGGCCATGATATAGAACTATATCTGGATGTGGAAAGACCTTATCCACCCATGCTCAGGAGACCTCCTTACCCAGCAAGTCTGGAAACCAGGAAAGAAATTGAAAAACATATCAATGAACTCCCGGACATGGATGTCATCAGAAAGATTGGACATAATTAAATAGTGTAAATTACCATCCCAGTCCTGATCACCTGGAATGATTGGCAAGTCTAGGATATGTGGATATTTCAGAGCTCTGAATAATTACACAAACGCTGACAGGTATCCTATACCAAGGATACCTCATGCCTTAGACAAACTGGCAAAAGCAAAATACATAGCCAAAATGGAGTTAAACCAAACTCCATGAAGTTACTCAGAATCATATGCCAAATGGGCAAATATGAGTACACCAGGATGTCATTTGGCATTAAAAATGCACCAGCCCACTTCCAAAGGATGATGGACACAATATTTCAAGATGAAATACTAGAAGGCTGGATGGTAGTATATATTGATGATATCATTATATACTCAGAAACATGGGAAGACCATGTACAATACATAGGCAGAGTACTAGGTAGATTTACACCCATCAATCTGAAAATTTCACTTAAAAAGTGTAATTTTTGCCAAAAAGAGCTACTAGCTCTAGGACATAAGGTCTCAGGTCTTAGTCTGGCAATTGACCAGAATAAAGTAGCAGCAGTACTGCAGAAGCCAGTACCAAGAAACATCAAAGAGATGCAATCTTTCCTTGGGTTTGCTAGCTACTATAGAAACTACATCAAAACGTTTGCCCACATAACTAGCAGTTTATACAAGTTATGCTCAAAAGATGTAGTTTTTGAAATTACCAAGGAAAGAAGGGATGCATATGAGAGGATGAAATATGAACTCGCAATTGCACCTGTTCTCATCTTGCCTAACATTGAACTACCATTCAAGTTATACATAGATGCAGCATGTAGCCAAGGCTTAGGAGCAGCCCTTCACCAGAGACAAATTGTGGATGGTGAACCAAGAGAGGGAATAATATCTAACATCTCTAGGAAGCTGAAAGATTCAGAAGTCAGGTATGGGTCAACCCAGACTGAATGTCTATTTCTAGTCTGGGTCTAGAGAAACTCCACCATTGATATTTGGAGGGTGCATTCTTTGAAGTCTACAAAGACTGCACAGTCTTCTAGTCTTTACTAAACATTAAGACGGCCAATAGACACATGCTGAGGTGGCAAATAGCCATCCAGGAGTATAGAGGGAATATGACCATCATATACAAAGAAGTTAAAAGTCATACCAATGCAGAGGGCCTTAGCAGATGGCCACTGGATAATGTCAAAAGCGATCCAGCTTATGAACCTACAGCTGCAGCCAAGATCCCTATCCATTTCAGGAAATACATAGGAAGAAGAACTTCATATTCTCTGAATGTGCGCCAGGAAGTGGTACCCTTGACAGTGGAAATACTGATTCAGAAGCAACAGAAACCATCATACTGGGCATAAGCTCCTCTGAACTGCACAATGAATTTTTTAGTGCAGTACTGAAGTCCTATGCCAAACAAAAACAATGTGGCATATTAATACAACTCCTTCAACAAAAGCAAAGGAGTCCAGAACTGGAATCCCAACTGGAATAACCCTGGTTGAGAGCCTATAAGGATAATAAGTTCTTCCTTATAGATGGCCTTCTCAACCAGAGAGAAAATCACACAAGTGCACTCACAGTGGTAGACAGAGACCACATCTCACTGATCCTGCAAGAATTTCATGACTGCCCCTATATGGGACACATGAGTGAAGACAGGACCAAAGAAAGGGTAGCAAGCACAGCTTGGTGACCCAAGTGGGAACAAGAGTTGAGTGAATACATCAACACTTGTGAAAGATGCCAAAAGGCAGATAGGAAACATGGGAAGAAGTATGGGTTACTTCAAAACATAGAAGAACCCAAACAGCCATGGGAAACCATCAGCATGGACTGGGCTACAGGACTTGTCCCAGGAGGAAAAGAAAACTTCGATTCCTGCTTAATCATAGTTGTAGGTTCAGCAAGAGTATGAGGTGCCTACCCTGTCACAAAGAGGATACAGCCATGGATACTGCTCTGTTGTTCTGAAACAACATCATATTCACCTGTGGAGTCCCTAAAATCCTAATCAGTGTTAGGGACCCAAAGTTTACGTCTGAATTTTGGACCATCCTCTATGACATCCTGGGCACAAAACTTGCTTTTTCTACAGCTTACCATCCACAAACAGATGGACTAGCTGAGAGGATGATCCAGACAATAGAGGAAATCCTTAGAAGATTCTGTGCCTATGGCATGGAATACAAGGATCATGAAAGATACACCCATGACTGGGTTACCTTTCTACCAGAGGTTCAACTGGCTTATAAAACAAATCAACACTCTACCACAGGAAGAACACCTGCACTGGTAGAGGAAGGGTGGAATCCCCTACTTCCTGTAGATCACCTGAAGAAGAATGTTCTAACCATCCACCCCACAGCCAAAGATTTCCATGAAATAAGGAAGAGAGCTTGTGACCCAGCTGCCAAATTCATAGCTGAGGGAAAAAAATATAACAAGCAGAGGTGGGATAAATCACACATGGGACCTGAATTGAAAGAAGGGGACCAAGTGTTAGTGTCTACACTTAACTTTAATAATTCCAAAGGACCCAAGAATATGAGATACTCATTTTTAGGGCCCTTCACTATCATTAAATTGATAGGGAAAAATGCAGTGGAAGTCAAACTCACAGAGGAGTTTTACAGGAAACACCCAGTCTTTCCAGTGAGTTTAGTCAAGCCATACTTCCAGACAGAGGAGGATAAATTCCACTCTAGGAAGAAAAACCCCACACCACCAGAAATAGTTTAGGTGGAGGATTCCCCTGGAACAGTGAAGAAAATCATCAGGGCCAGGAAGACCAGACTTAATGGTAGGGATCAGAGACAATACTTAGTCAGATTCAAAAACCAAACAGCTGATAAAGAAACATGGCTGGCAGAAGATGCCATACCAGATGGGAACCTTCATTTAAGGAGATTCAGATCCTCTAGGAGGACTGAACAGTATCATCAATGATGCGACTTTTCTAGAGGGAGGGTATGTCAGCCTGTGACTCAAATCAAGAGCAGAAGCATGACAGCCAGATACCATAAATCAATGGTATCGCCTCAAAAGTTATCAAAGAAAAGAGGAAGCTCATCCCTTTCTAAATATACAAGTCCCATCACCATAGGACAAACAATAACAAAGTTATTCCTGCTCAAAGTTGTTGCTGAGCATAAACCTTAAATTTCAACTCTCATCTGAAATACAGAGTAAGAGACCTGACTCCATCAAGTGGGTATTCAAAATGAAGCTCTAGGTCAGGGGTATCCAATGGTACCAGCCAAACTGAGCTAGCACCAGTATTGCTGAAGGTATGGTCAAATTCAGGCCAAATAAGGGTGAATAAAATATTCACCTCTCATCTAACCTCTACAGTTTTAGTGTGAGATACCTAAAGTGGTGTCTTTTTGGAAAGGGCACAGTTAGGGCTATCTGATGGTGCCATTCATTTCCCCATATCCCATCTAGAAAATAATCTATAAGGCAAACAAGCCCAATACAGCTTTTGCCTAAAACCACGCATATGTACAAAAATCATGTATATGGGATAGCTTTCCCATATTAAATGATAACCATATCAAATGAGGTACCATTGTGCCGAACACATACAGGGCAACACACTGAACCAATTTCAAGGCTGATATCGCAAGAGCTGACAATGTTATGGCTGTCTTAAGGTCAAAATCCCACAGTTTGGCAAATACAGCCTTACCATGGGATAATATCCCATAACCATGATTATGAGGTGTCAAACAGACAAAGAAGCTTGTTTTTACTTCAATAACTCATAGTTCATTCAATACTGGGGTCCCATACAGGTTCTGTACAGCATTCTACACATCATACATGTCAGAATCAGGCTGTGTGGTCCCTAGATGAAACCTTTCACCCTGTAGTGGTTGGAACTTCCCAGATGTGGTTTCAAAGCCACATCTGAGCCCAATACAGGTTATACAAGCCTTTTGCAAACCACAAGTCTGTCCTGGAGAGTGACAAATTTTCACTTCCTCCACATGAAAAGGTCTGGCTACCTCTTCACCCCATTTCAGGATAAAAAGTGGCCTTTTCACAGCCAGAAAAGGTTTCCTCATCCTGCTCTTGAGTTCCTACATAGTACAACTGTCAAAAACAGTTATAATCTTTGAAAATTACCAGGTATACTTTAAATTTAAATATTGTAGTCTTTATTATTGTAATCCAAGAGGCAAAGCTGCACCCAGGGCTTTCAACAGTGCTCACCACCACTATTCCACAATAGTAAAGCCCTTTCATTTTTTTCATAAACCCTTATTATCATCAAAAATCCTTATTTCAAACCTTTATCACCATGTCACAGTCATAGTTGAAGTTGTAAATAGCTTAATTACTACTTCATCATAGACTCAGCCTGACACTTCTGATAATACTAGACAAACAGAACTATGGCAAGAATTAACACATACAGAGAATAATCATAAAACTAATGTAATAAACTCAATACAAAGCTTAAAACATTAATTCAGAAATTCCCAAAGGTGTAAAAACAGTAAAATGAATTATATTGAACAATTACTTCACACCTTACCAATAATGTCTACACCTTTGAATCAGAATGAGGGCACAAGGATTCCAAATCCACAATTATTGGAGGTTGAAAACTCACAGTTAAAAAATGAATTTTCCACTTCTTTTCCAAACTTGGAACCATCAATGGGCCAAGCCCTCCTGAAAGAAGTACCAAAACTTAAAGAATGGCCTCACTTCAGTGTTGAAGGAGAATATGACCATATAGAATTCATCACAGTTATTGACATGATCAAAGAAGATTTTTAATTACCAGACAGATTGGTAAAAGAACGTTTTAACACCTTGTTTACCAGATCAGCCCACAGATGGAATATCAAAGTAAGACAAGCACATGGACACCAAAGTTGGACTTGGTGGAAAACCCAAATTATCAACAAATGAGCCAATGATGCTAGGAGGTTGAAAGTGGAAATTGCCTTTGAATCTGCCAAATTTAATGCTGATAAAGACAAATCTTTACCATGTTTTTGCCAACAAAAAGACAAATTAACAGCATTGTATCCTGACATGTCAAAATTTATTATTCACAGAAAGATTCTGAGACAATGTGGAGGTGACTTAGAGAATTCTGTCAAAAGCATGACTACTGAACAATCTTTAGGAGAAGATATCATTAACATATTGAAAGAAGTAACCACCAGAACCAGGATTGGTTCTAGTAGGGTGAATCTCAAAACAACATTGAATACACCTTGGAAAGATTCTGTGGACAAAAATCCCAAAGAAAATTCTAATAATATTAAGTATAAATTTGGAGATATAATCAGGAAGTGCCACATTTGCCAAAGCATTACCCACTTAGCCAATACATGTCCAAAAGGGGGGAAATCAATGAAATTGACATTGAAAAAGAACCTTATGTTGAAAAAGATTATAATATAATTGAAGAAAATCCAGATGATAAGTCATTAATATTTTCTGAATCTTCAAAAGATATGGAAAATATCAATGCCACTGTTGACATTGTGGAATCTTATTCCCACTTGCCACAATTAAGCAATGCTCAACTTTATTTCTAAAAATTCAAGATGCACAACTTATGAAAAACAAACCAAACAGGGGAAAGGTTTATACAGCTGGTAACTCCTGCATAACAGAAGTGGTAATTTACAACAACCCCACGGAACATTTACTTGACCGAGGAGCCTTCTGATCATGTGTTGGCAAATCTTTTCTTAATACTTGTGTATAAAATCTTGAAGACAAATTGTTACCAATTGATGGCATAAAACTCAATAGTGCAAGTAATCCAATGAAAGAATTGGGAATCTTTGAGACAAATGTCATCTTCCCACATATTAATGGAAATTTAAGATTCACTGTTGAATTTGCTGTTAGGTAAAATTGCTCTAGTACCCATTTTATATTGGGGAATGACTATTTAATCATGTATGGAATATATTTACATAGCAACAAGGACAGATACTTTACTATTGGAGACAATAAGAATCAAAAGTTTGCCTTGTTACCATTTAAAAGAAAAATTACAGTGAGTAAAGTAGCACCATTCAACTTAGAGTTGGAAAAATTCAAATCTCAACAGTTAAATGAAGCTTAGATAAGCCTTCATCTGACTGATAGTCAGGAAAATGCACTTTCTGCCCTTTTATATGACTACAGAGAAGCATTTTCATCAGACAAAGAACTTCTGGGGCAATTATTGGTCATGAAGTTGACATAATCCTTAATATTTAGAGACCTTATCCACCAGTCTTAAGAAGAGCTGCATATCCAGAAAATCCTAAATCCAGAGAAGCTCTGGAAATTCATATTAAAGAACTTCTAGACCTTGGTGTAATAAGAAAGGTTGGCCATAATGAGGAAGTACAAATGACTACACCAGTCATAGTGGCATGGAAGAATGTAAAATCTACAATGGTTGGGGACTTTAGAGCTCTGAACACTTACACTGTTCCAGACAGGTACACAATACCAAAAATTCAAATTGCCCTTACCCAGATATCTCAAGCAGTTTATATAACCACTATGGATTCCCTTCAAGTATTTCATCAAAATGTAGTGACACCAAGGGCAAGGGAGTATATGAATATTTTAGGATGCCTTTTGGTATAAAGAATGCACCTTCACACTTCCAAAGAATGATGAATGAAATCTTCCCTGAAGAACTTTCAGAAGGATGTTTAATCATTTAAATTAATGACATTATTGTTTGTTACTAAGCTTGCGAAGAACATATGTACAGAATATCCAGAGTTTTCAAAAAAAATACAATCTGTAAACATGAAAATTTCTTTGAGAAAATGTCATTTTGTATTCAAATAACATAAAGCACTGGGACATGTAGTATAGTATAATTTACCACAGGATGAGGACAGTTCATTAATCAATCTTGTACTGAAAGAATGCTATGACAGCCCCTTTTCAAGACATCTGTCTGAAGAAAGAACAAGAGAAAAGGTAAAGACCTGCATATGGTGGACACTGTGGCAGAAAGATGTTGCAGAGTATTGTAAAACCTGTGACAGATGTCAAAAGGCAAATAAATTCACTGGCAGAAGACTTCAAAATATGATCAAAATCCAAGAACCTAGCAGATCTTGGGAAATTGTCCATATGTATTGGGTAACTGGTCTACCACCAGGAGGTGACAGAAGTTATAATGCTTTTCTAGTGCTTGTAGACAGATTCAGTAAAACTCCAATCTTTCTACCATGTCACAAGGATGATACAGCCATGGATTGAGCTCTTCTGATATGGAATAGAGTAGTATCATGGACTGGCATATTGACAAAGATCATTAGTGATGGAGATCCCAAATTCACCTCAGCACTATGGACAAATCTTCACCAACTATTTGGGAAAAAATTATCTTTCTCTGGAGCACAACCAGCCACAAACTGATGGTCTGGCTGAAAGTGTGATACAAACCTTGAAAGATATGGTAAGAAACCTTTGTGCATATGGCCTTGAATTCTGTCACAACCATGGCAATTCACCTCCTTGGATCTCCGTATGGCATATCAAGCCACAGTCCTTTTATGGCCAATTGGCCATATCCATCACCAGTGGCCAATATGGCCACATCATCATCTTATGGACCATTTATGGCCATGTGTCTTTTGGGGGGCTTCATGGCCCTTCACCTCAATCCAGAAGCCATAGCGGCAATTTATGCCCAATTGGGTATTTCTGGTCATTTCCCTCAAACCCAGGGGAAATGGCCCAAATGGCTGTTTTGGCCATTTGGGCACTTTTTGGGCACTTTGACACAAAGTGTCCAAAAGACACTTTTGCGCCCTTTGGGCCAGTTTTTGGCTCAGAACCCAAAAGTGGCCAAAAACCCCAAAGGACCCAGAAACAGATTTCCAAGCTCTGAAGCCATCACATCCATCTTTTTCCCCTCTGTCTTTCCATCTCAAGACCTTTGGACATAATCTTCTTTCCAATGAACCAATATGCCATAAATGATGCTATATATCATTATGCATAATTTTTCAACAGCAATTCAATGGCGGAAATATCAAATGTTCATTTCAATACTCCAACATATCAGCACATCATCAAGGCACCCAATCATTCAGAGGACTCATCAAGGCTCAAGAGCAAGTGTTTCAGCGTCAAAGACCAATCACGCCATCAAGAGATCATTGGATATTTTCATTCACAGTATTCCTCCAAGGCAATACTGTTCAACCATTCTCGAGGGATTCAAGAGGAAGTTCATTCATTCATTTTTCAAGTGTCACAGCTCCACTCAATCCATCTTGGCAACCACCTTCATTTCAATACAGTCTGGATCCATCGAGAACTGTATTTCACTTTCAAGTATGGGAAATTCAATCAACCCATTTCAATTTCAATATTAGCCAGCTGTACCATTTCTCAAAACAGTCAATACAGCCTCAAGGATCAATACAGATCAGCTTTCAGCCTGAAGAGCTCAAGCTCCCAGCTTTTGACATATACCGGCTACCCTTTCCACCCTTGGCTGTTTTTCTCCAGTTAATTAATATACTTTGATTTTATTTTATCTTTATTTATCTTATCATTTTGTTAAGTGAATACTGATATTATCAAGTCAGTCATTTAGCACCTTTTCTCTTTTCTTTCTGTGCCTGTCAATGGATATTTGTTGGTCATATTGTTACTAATTCCATTTTTCATCTTGGCAGGTTGAAACAGTGATTAAGGACTTACTAGGTTGGCTCTTTGGCCATTTGGCTTCTCTTTCCTCTTATTGCATCTCATCTTTGTACCTGCATATTTCTTAGGGGAATTCAATTCTTTATTTTATTTTTCTTTATTCTTTTGGAGTCTTCCAAGTGAGTTCCCTGATTGTTGAGTGCCAGGCCACTCTTGTTTTTCTGTCCAAGAGCCCCTGTGACACACTCAAAACCAGCGGAAATGGCCCAAATGGGTGTTTTGGCCACTTGGCCTCATAATGTGCATTTGCGCACTTTTGTGCATTTTGCGCACTTTGACGCAAAGTGTCCAAAAGACACTTTCCCGCCCTTTGGGCCAGTTTTTGGCTCAGAACCCAAAAGTGGCGAAAATCCCCAAAGGACCCAGAAGCACCTTTCGAAGGTCTGAAGCCATCACATCCATCTTTTTCCCCTCTTTCTTTCCATCTCAAGACTTTTGGATGTAATCTTCTTTCCAATGAACATATATGCCATAAATGATGTTATATATCATTATGCATCATTTTTCAACAGCAATTCAATGGTGGCAATATCAAATGGTCATTTCAATATTCCAACGTATCATCATGTCATCAAGGCACCCAATCATTCAGAGGACTCATCAAGGCTCAAGAGCAAGTGTTTCAGTCTCAAAGACCAATCACACCATCAGGAAGTCATTGGATATTTTCACTCACAGTATTCCTCCAATGCAATACTGTCCAACTATTCTCAAGGGATTCAAGAGGCAGCACATTCATTCATTCATTTTTCAAGTGTCAAAGCTCCACTCAATCCATCTTGTCAACCACCTTCATTTCAATACAGTCTGGATCCATCAATAACTGTATTTCATTTTCAAGTATGGGAAATTCATTCAACCCATTTCAATTTCAATATTAGCCAGCTGTATCCATTCCCAAAACAATCAATACAGCCTCAAGGATCAATACAGATCAGCTTTCAGCCTGAAGAGCTCAAGCTCCCAACTTTTCACATATACCGTGTGAGCCTTTGAGATATGACCACATATCCAATAAGGTCACAAAAAAGAGTAATAATAATTATACCTTTAAATATAATTATATTAAAATTACTTAGAATAATTATACACTAAAAATAATTACTCAAAATATACAAAAATACCATAAATTGGTACTAAAATTGGTTTAACTTAAAAACCAATGAATGAACATGTGAAATAAATTATACCATTGGATTCCCCATGGAAAAATACACATATACCACTTTTATGGCATATCTGTAAAGTCAATATTTAAGGAATTATAAGGTATAATACCTTATAAAAACCATAAAACCTTATTTATCTCAGAACCTAATGAAACAACATGTGAAATAAATTGTACCAGTGGATTCCCCACAAAACTCCACATATAAAACAATTAATAAGCTAATTCCCAAAATCAATACTTAAGGAATTATCCTGAATATATGCACTTTTTTGGTCAACGCATATATTCAGTGATCATAGCTAATATCTTCTAAAATATACATGATAGAATGATGAACCAAAAATAAAGTTACCACGTAATTACTGTAAGAACACAGATATGAACTTTATTTTACAAGTTATAAACAAGGTTAAAACCTATGATGAAATATTGATAAAAATCAGCAGAGCTGTTGACCACTTTGTTGTGAAAGTGCTCCAAACTTAAAAAAAAGTACACAGTTGGATTCTACTAGTTCATTCGTGAAGAATGGTGTAATTTTTATTATTAAATTCAGGGTATAACCCCCTGAAATCAAGGTTTGAAGTTTAAAATATTGAATTTCGACAGAAAAGATGAGTTACAAGAAAAATCATCAAAATTAGAGTTTTGATGATGTAATGAAAAGCTCTTGGAAGCATAATAAGGTTATGTCAGGCTATCAGAATTCACTCTCTGAATTGCTGTAGCGTGAAAACCTTAAAAGTTATTGAGGATCAAAGTTTGAGCTTAAATTGAGCTGTTATGATCACATACTGTAACCTTAAATTAAGTTTAACAGTCTTAAGAGTGATAAAATTGGTGAATACTATTAGTTTATGATTAAAACTAATAAAATCCACGAAATTTGGGGTTCTGCCAAGCCTCTGATGTCATCACACTTAGAGTTATAGTGATAACTCTAAATAATGGTGCAATAATGATGTAATATGGTTTGATCATGATGTAATCACCCTCAAACCTTAAAATATTGATCAATTCCAGTGGATATGATCAGTACACGTCTACTAGAAGCCTGTTGGACTCTAGGAGGGAGGTATTTACTATAAATAGAGCTCTTTTTACTCTGTTTTCCCCTCAGACGCATCAAAAACATTAAATCAATTAAATAAAAGGTAATTTCTTTATTCTTTAAATATAAAACTCTTATATTCTTAAAGACCAAAGACCATCTTGTTATTAATCACCATTTTTACGTGATTAAATCAATTCTTTAATTGTTTTTGCTATAAATCTCTCTAAAAAGCTCATTTCCACGTAAAATCAAGAAATTTAGTAAATTCTCTTTATTTTTATTGTAAATACAATTTGAAAAAGTTGTATTATATTCTTTTGGCGTAAAATAACTCAAAATTATTATCTTAAGTGTTAAAAGTAGGTTATTTCATCTTATTATAATAATTTCTCTCTTATTATTACTCATAATAATTCTTATTTAATATAAATAGTATTTATATTAATTTATAACTTTAATATTAGTAATATTATTGTTATTAATTGTTTTTTATTTATAAAAAACAATTTTTTACGCCTTTATTATTTGTTGGTAACAATAATAAAGAGTTTTATAATATATTAATTATTTTATATTAATATATTATTTATAATATTATATTTTTATATAATATTAATTATATTATTATATTTATTTAATAATATAATAATTTTACGCCATAATAATGCTATTTCTTTATTATTATTATTATTTTAATCTTATTTATTCATTTTATAAGGACATTCAGAGTACAATAAGTAATAAATTAGTAATTTTTACTTATTGTTTCATAGTCAAACCTTACATTTGGGGGCCTGGCCGTGATATTTACTTAAAAGACCTTTAAAAAGATTCTGTTTGGGTTTATCCATAATAAATTATATTTATAATCATAAAAATTATATAATAATTTTATATTTTATTGATTTTAAAAGCTATTGAGGCATTTGGAAAGCAATTGTACTGTCTTACACGTGGTTTTTCACATCCTTAGACTTGCAAGAACTTTCTTTGAGTGACTCTAGTGATTAAAAAAGATAATTTATAAATTAAAAATAATTTTTATTATAATTTAATTTTATAAGAATCATATTCATTTTTTATTTTATTCTTTAAAAATAAATATACATAAAAAATATTAAAAAATATTAAAAACCAATAAAAAAAGTTATTTTTATTCATTTTTATTCATTTCTTTATTTATTTCATTTTTTTTTAAGATATAAAAGCAATTTCTACGTGGAAAATTGCCATATCTTGCCAAAAATAACACTTATTATAAAAAGACTTATATTTAATTGTCTTTTTTAGTGTTTGAAGATAACCCAACAGAAGACAACCAAGCTACTGTTGAGAGATTGGTGGAAGAAACTTGTCAAAGTTCTCCTACACCAGTTATCACCAAAAGAAAGAAAGCTAAGAAATTAGACTTTCCAGGGCCCACCATTCAAGACTCTGAAGGTGAGCACCTCTTTTTAAATTGCCATAAAAGAATTTTATTCTAAAATACTTTTATTTTTTCTTATTCTTTAATTATGACTACCAGAAGAGGTTCCCAATACTCCATCCAATCAGATGGAGCTGGACTCAGAAGTAGAATTGATCCCTCAAAAGGGAAAAGAAAGGGCAATATCCCCAGTGGAACAGAATCCACACAAGGAAGTGCCTTATCCCAAAGGCAAGTCCCAGAAATGCCCATGATATCTGAGCCTGAATTGGAACTAAGTATGAGTAACTCAAACAGGTACAAATCACATTCAGAGGGCTCAGATAGACATCTACATGAGCCAGTACAAGCAGTATTACACAGTATACAAGGACAAAGACTGGGAAATGCTGCCTCAAATACACCAAGGAGTGATGAACTCCTGGCACATCCTGAAAAAGTTCCTCAAAGAGGAGGAGATAGTGAAATACTCCAATGGATGGAATCCACTGTCATCCAAACCTCAAATCAAAAAAATCAAGGATTATCATGCCAAAAAGAGGGAGGCAACCAAGGAAGAAGCCCCAGTAGCTTCTACCAGCAAGCCTCAAGCCAACCCACTTCCCCAAGAAGGGAAGAAGAACAAGAAAAAGCATTGGAGGAAACCATATTCCCCAAGCTACAGAATCCCAAGAATCCAAAAGGATGCCATGGACAATGTCTTCAACATGGCCAGAACCTTGATGGAATTCAAGGACAAGGAAGAGCAAAGAATGAGACAACCTCATTTCCCAAAGAAATAACCTTGTCCAAAGATGTTGTAAATACTTTAACAGAAATTGAAAATAGTATATTACCTCTAAAAGAAATTAAAGACAGTTTATTATCACTACAAGAAATAAATAACAATTTATCTTCTTTAACAAAAATTGTTGTGCAAAACAAGAAAGAAATTGACAACATTAAGTTTATTGTTGAAAATAATAAACCAAAGAATTTAATTGACAATACTCAAAAATTAATACAAGGACAACAAGAATTGTATAAATACATAAAAGATATCAAAGATAAGACTTTGACAATCAATTATGATGTGAGTATTGACAATCTTACAGAAAAATTAAATAAATTAAGTATTTCTGTAGAAAAATTTGAAGAAAAGACTTCATCACACCAAAAATTACTTTTGGACCATGTGGAAAAAAGTGATGAAGCAAGAATGCATCTGAAAGATGATATTCAAAGTGAAATAAGGCTTATTACAGAAAAAATGGATAAAATTAATGAGGCTAACTTAAATATGCCAAAGTTATCAACACCATTTTCTCATATAAGAAGCCCTGTTAAAACAAAAGAGGAATTGTCAAATCCTTTCATAACAGACTTGAGTCACCAAGACAATAACCAAGTCTTAATGAAAGAAGCACCTCAATTGAAGGAATGGCCAACATTCACAGGAGAAGGTGAATATGACCACATGTCATTTATTAAAACAATTGACATGTTACAAGAAGACTATGCCATACCAGATTAATTAATCACTGCAAGATTACATTCATTGTTTGAGAAATCTGCAAAAAGATGGTATTATGGCATAAGACAAACAAATGGTAAAAATACCTGGTCTTGGTGGAAACAAGAAATAATCACCAAGTGGGCAAATGATGCCTGGAGGTATAAGATAGAAAATGCATTTGAAAACTCTTTCTTTGACCCTGAGAAAGATAAACCTTTAACTTGGTTTCTAAAACAAGTTGAAAGGCTTAATGCACTGTACCCAGAAATGTCACAGAAGATGGTACATATGAAAATACTTAAAAAATGTGGAGGGGAACTAGAACATGCCCTAAGAAGCAGGTGTATAGAACCATGCTCCACAGAAGAGTATATAAATGCACTAGAAGATATAGTGACAAGGACAAAAATTGGCAGGACTTGGAAAAAATTGGACATTAAAAGCCCAAATAAACCATTTATCAAGAAAGATAAATCAAAAGAATCCTTTAAACCCAATACATCCAACAATAATGAGCAAAGAAAATGCCATAAATGTGGAGGTATTGGACACTTAGCCAATAATTGCCTTAAAAAAGCAAAGATCAATGAAATTGTGGAAACAGAAAACCACAATGACAAAGAAGAGGAATCTGACTCTGAAAAAGAGACAGAAGAGTCAGAGAGCTCTGAAAGTGATGAAATCAATATAATTAATGCACAAATTAATAATATTGATATAATTTATGAAGTACTGGATGTTAACTCAAACTTGCCACAAGTTGGAACATCTGACACAAATCTGACAAACATACAAGATGCCAAAATGTATAGAACCAAACCTGCAAGAGGAATGGGATATACAGCTGGAAAATCAAGTATTAGTATGGTTATGGTTGATAACCAAGAAGGAAAGATTAACTTGGATACAGGAGCATATTGCACTTGTGTTGGCAAAAGTTATTTAAAAACCATTGTCCCAGACTGGCAAGAAAAACTTATGCCAATACAAGGTGTCAAATTTAGTAGTGCAAGTGAGAGCATGAAGCCCCTTGGAATAATTGATTTAACACTAATCTTTCCTCATCCCTCACAATGTGTCAGAATTAAAGTAGAGTTTGTAGTAATGGACAACTGTACTAGTAATCATTTCATACTTGGGAATGACTACTTATCAATCTATGGTATAGATATCTCCAACCAAAAGGATAGATATTTTACCATAGGAGATAATAAAAGACAAAAGTTTGGATTCTTAAATAACAAAAAACAAATCACAGTTATTAAGAATGAGGAAAAAATTCCAGAAAAAGAACTTTTTATATCTGAACAACTCAGAGAGGCAGAATTCAATCAAGAATTAACAGAAAAATTGAAAGAAAAATTGATTGACCTCTTATTTAAGTATAAAAATGCCTTTGCAACTGACAAAGAGCCACTAGGTGCCATAATTGGACATGAAGTGGATATAATTCTTAATGTAGAAAAACCTTACCCACCTTTATTAAGAAGACCTGCTTATCCAGCCAGCCCAAGAGCTAGAGAAGCCTTAGAGGTGCACATTAAAGAATTAATGGACCTTGGAGTATTAAGAAAGGTTGGAAATAATGAGCAAGTAGAAGTTACTACACCTGTCATTATAACTTGGCATAATGGAAAATCAAGGATGGTAGGAGACTTCAGAGCCCTGAATACCTATACCATTCCAGACAGATATCCAATACGCAGAATCCATGAGACATTGACCCAATTGTCACAAGCTAAGTTCATCACAGCTATGGATGCTCTTAAGGGTTTTCATCAAAATGTCTTAACAGAAAATGCCAAGAAACTACTAAGAATAATAGTCCATTGTGGAATTTTTGAATACTTAAGAATGCCATTTGGGATAAAAAATGCACCTTCCCATTATCAAAGAATGATGAATACCATATTTCCTGAAGAATTATCAGAAGGATGGTTAATAATCTACATTGATGATATCATAGTTTGCTCAGAAACTTGGGAAAATCACCTGACAAGACTAGAAAGGGTACTACAGAAAATAGTCCAAGTAAATATGAAAATTTCATTGAAAAAATGTCATTTTGCATATAGTGAATTAAAAGCCCTAGGACATGTAGTATCTGGCCTTAGTCTAGGCATAGACAAAAATAAAGTAGCAGCAGTACTACTTAAACCAATGCCTCAAACCAAAAAAGAAATGCAATCATTTCTAGGATTTGCTGGTTACTATAGACAGCATATAAAAGACTTTGCAAAGATTGCTAAATCCTTGTATAAGCTATGTGACCAACAAACAGTCTATGAGATGACAGAAGAAAGAGTCAAGGCATATGAAGAATTGAAAAATTCTTTAAAAAATGCCCCATTTCTTCTAATGCCAGATTGGAAACTACCTTTCAAACTGTACATTGATGCTTGTGGAGAAGGACTAGGTGCTGCACTTCACCAAACACAAATTATCAATGATAAACCAGTGGAAGGACCAATTTGTTTCATTTCAAGGCAAATAAAGCCAACAGAAGCAAGGTATGGAGCAAGCCAAATGGAATGCTTATGCTTAGTGTGGGCTTTGGAAAAACTGCATTATTATTTGGATGGCACAGTATTTGATGTAATCACAGACTGTAATGCTGTGAAATCACTATTAAATATGAAGACTCCAAATAGACATATGCTGAGATGGCAAATTGCTATCCAAGAATATAGAGGAAATATGACTATTGTTCATAAATCTGGAAATATCCATAAAAATGCAGATGGTCTTAGCAGATGGGCTCTAGCAAATACCCCTGACAATCCAGCATGGGTACCACAAGAAGAGCACCATATAGAAGCAATATGTGTTACAGACATTGGCACAGAATTCTTTAACCAAGTTAAAGAAAGCTATAAGACAGACAAAAATTGCCATATCTTAAGCCAACTTCTAATGAAAGACTGCAAAGATCCATCACTTTCATCAAAACTAGATGAAATATGGAAAAAGGCATATGATGAAGGAAGATTTCACCTCCTTGATGGAATCCTTTACCATAGAACAAAACACACATGTGTTATGGCCTTAACAGATAGAACACTAATAAACACTATTTTACATGAGTGTCATGATAGTATTGCATCTGGACATCTCTCAGAAGATAGGACACTAGAGAGGGTGAAAACCTGCTCTTGGTGGCCAAATTGGAAGAAAGATGTTGCAGAGTACTGCCAAACCTGTGACAGATGTCAAAAAGCCAACAGAGCCACAGGAAAGAAATTTGGAATGATGATCCAAATCCAAGAACCAAAATCCCCATGGGAAATAGTTCATATGGATTGGGTAACAGCCTTACCTCCAGGAGGAGACAGGAGTTATAATGCATGTCTAGTGTTAGTTGACAGGTACAGTAAAACTCCCATGTTCTTACCATGTCATAAAGATGACACAGCTATGGATACAGCCATAATGATATGGAATAAAGTCATTAGCCACACAGGCTTATTCCAAAATATTATAAGTGACAGAGACCCAAAGTTCACTTCAGCATTATGGACAAACCTCCATAACTTGTTTGGGACAAAGTTATCATTCTCAACAGCTTATCATCCTCAAACTGATGGTCTAGCAGAAAGAATGATACAAACCCTAGAGGATATGATCAGAAGATTCTGTGCTTATGGGCTAGAATTCAAAGATTCTGATGGTTTTACCCATGATTGGTGTACACTAATACCAGCACTTGAACTGGCATATAAGACATCAATCCATTCTTCTACTGGCAAAACACCAGCAATGCTAGAGAAAGGTTGGAATCCAAGACTTCCTTATGACACCCTCAAAAAGGACTTAGTGGATATACATCCAACAGCAAGCAGTTTCAAGATAATGCTTGACAAAGCAAGACACCATGCAAACAGATGCATGCAAGATTCTTTTAAATATGCAAAAGAAAGATGGGATAAAAGTCATAAGCCACCTGACTTCAAAATAGGGGACTTGGTTTTAGTATCAACCCTTAATTTCAATAACATAAAAGGCCCAAATAAATTGAAAGATTCCTTTGCAGGACCATTTATGATAAAAGCACTCCATGGACCCAATGCTGTGCAATTAGAACTCACAGGTGAACTAATGAACAAACACCCAACTTTCCCTGTAAGTCTGATAAAACCTTACAGTTCAAGTGACAAGGAATTATTTCCACTAAGAAATAAACCCCCACTTGAAATTCCCCCTTTGGAAGAAGGAGAAGAAAAAAGAATTGTAAAAGTCCTTAAAGAAAGAAGGACAAGGAACAAAAAAGAAAGGGAATACCTTGTAAGGTATAGAAATTCAACTCAAGAAGATGAATGGCTACTTGAGAAAGATATAACAAATGCTGACAAATTACTAAGAAGGTTCAGACATGAAAGAAAACCTGAAAAATAAAAAGTTAAGCATTATTGAGCTTCAAGACTAACAAAAGTCTATTGAAGAGGTAGGACAGTGGATGATACCCTAATCACATATATCAGATTGTGGTACAATCTTTTTTTTGGTGGTAGGGAATGTGAGCCTTTGAGATATGACCACATATCCAATAAGGTCACAAAAAAGAGTAATAATAATTATACCTTTAAATATAATTATATTAAAATTACTTAGAATAATTATACACTAAAAATAATTACTCAAAATATACAAAAATACCATAAATTGGTACTAAAATTGGTTTAACTTAAAAACCAATGAATGAACATGTGAAATAAATTATACCATTGGATTCCCCATGGAAAAATACACATATACCACTTTTATGGCATATCTGTAAAGTCAATATTTAAGGAATTATAAGGTATAATACCTTATAAAAACCATAAAACCTTATTTATCTCAGAAACTAATGAAACAACATGTGAAATAAATTGTACCAGTGGATTCCCCACAAAACTCCACATATAAAACAATTAATAAGCTAATTCCCAAAATCAATACTTAAGGAATTATCCTGAATATATGCACTTTTTTGGTCAACGCATATATTCAGTGATCATAGCTAATATCTTCTAAAATATACATGATAGAATGATGAACCAAAAATAAAGTTACCACGTAATTACTGTAAGAACACAGATATGAACTTTATTTTACAAGTTATAAACAAGGTTAAAACCTATGATGAAATATTGATAAAAATCAGCAGAGCTGTTGACCACTTTGTTGTGAAAGTGCTCCAAACTTAAAAAAAAGTACACAGTTGGATTCTACTAGTTCATTCGTGAAGAATGGTGTAATTTTTATTATTAAATTCAGGGTATAACCCCCTGAAATCAAGGTTTGAAGTTTAAAATATTGAATTTCGACAGAAAAGATGAGTTACAAGAAAAATCATCAAAATTAGAGTTTTGATGATGTAATGAAAAGCTCTTGGAAGCATAATAAGGTTATGTCAGGCTATCAGAATTCACTCTCTGAATTGCTGTAGCGTGAAAACCTTAAAAGTTATTGAGGATCAAAGTTTGAGCTTAAATTGAGCTGTTATGATCACATACTGTAACCTTAAATTAAGTTTAACAGTCTTAAGAGTGATAAAATTGGTGAATACTATTAGTTTATGATTAAAACTAATAAAATCCACGAAATTTGGGGTTCTGCCAAGCCTCTGATGTCATCACACTTAGAGTTATAGTGATAACTCTAAATAATGGTGCAATAATGATGTAATATGGTTTGATCATGATGTAATCACCCTCAAACCTTAAAATATTGATCAATTCCAGTGGATATGATCAGTACACGTCTACTAGAAGCCTGTTGAACTCTAGGAGGGAGGTATTTACTATAAATAGAGCTCTTTTTACTCTGTTTTCCCCTCAGACGCATCAAAAACATTAAATCAATTAAATAAAAGGTAATTTCTTTATTCTTTAAATATAAAACTCTTATATTCTTAAAGACCAAAGACCATCTTGTTATTAATCACCATTTTTACGTGATTAAATCAATTCTTTAATTGTTTTTGCTATAAATCTCTCTAAAAAGCTCATTTCCACGTAAAATCAAGAAATTTAGTAAATTCTCTTTATTTTTATTGTAAATACAATTTGAAAAAGTTGTATTATATTCTTTTGGCGTAAAATAACTCAAAATTATTATCTTAAGTGTTAAAAGTAGGTTATTTCATCTTATTATAATAATTTCTCTCTTATTATTACTCATAATAATTCTTATTTAATATAAATAGTATTTATATTAATTTATAACTTTAATATTAGTAATATTATTGTTATTAATTGTTTTTTATTTATAAAAAACAATTTTTTACGCCTTTATTATTTGTTGGTAACAATAATAAAGAGTTTTATAATATATTAATTATTTTATATTAATATATTATTTATAATATTATATTTTTATATAATATTAATTATATTATTATATTTATTTAATAATATAATAATTTTACGCCATAATAATAATATTTCTTTATTATTATTATTATTTTAATCTTATTTATTCATTTTATAAGGACATTCAGAGTACAATAAGTAATAAATTAGTAATTTTTACTTATTGTTTCATAGTCAAACCTTACATACCGGCTACCCTTTCCACCCTGGGGGGTTTTTCCCCAGTTAATTAATATATTTTGATTTTATTTTATCTTTATTTATCTTATCATTTGTTAAGTGAATACTGATATTATCAAGTCAGTCATTTAGCACCTTTTCTCTTTTCCTTTCTTTGCCTGTCAATGGACATTTGGTGGTCATATCCTCACTAATTCCATTGTTCATTTTGGCAGGTTGAAACAGTGATTAAGGATCTACTTTGTTGGCTCTTTGGCCATTTGGCTTCTCTTTCCTCTTATTGCATCTCATCTTGTACTGTGGTATTCCATACCTTATTGGCCCAGTTTCAAGTGGAATTTCATTTATAGGACTATAATTTGAAGACTGAACAAAGAAGAATCAATAATTAATCATTTACAATAGAGGAATTCAGCAATATAATGGATTTAACTTCATCAATATGTATAATCCCATAAGCAAATACTGGAAGAATGGTTCATTTGATTACAAGAATGACAATAAAATAAGGAAAAGAAAAAGACAAGCTAGCAAGAATGTTAAATTTACCAGTAAGAGGGGTAGTGAAACACTCAAGTTACCCAGGCTCTGCTCAACCTTTGGATTACTCAGCAATTCAGTTATCAAACTGAGGCCATTTGAATAAGGAATAAATTAAAACTTTAGCAATCAACAGTCACAAGACAGAAAGAAAAAGAAATCAATCAATTTATGCAAGGAAAATCCATCAAAAACGTTAAATTACCCAGCAAATCTGTGGAAATACAAGCACAGCAACCTGATAAGCCAGTAAATTTAAATTAAAAACATAATTAAGTTAGATAAAGAAAAGGAAAAGCTCATACAGGACAAATAGAATCCCCACAATACACAGAATTCTCCACCTAAAGCACAAACAGTGCACAGACCTATGGTGAAATAGCTGTACAAAATCACATCACCCCTTCAGAAATGGTGCAATATACCAAACATATGTTGCAATATCTTGATCAAATGACACCCGATCAAAATTACTCACCAGCTAAATTCCCTCAAGGCTGTGCAAAATAGTATTAAAGCTTACTTAAAATATAAATAAAGCTTCAGAAATGGTGCAATATACCAAATATATAGTGCAATATCTTGATCAAATGACACCATCTCAAAATTACTCACCCGCAAAAACATTTCAGATTATATAATCATACATAAATTGGTGGAACAAACCAAACAAATGGTATCTGACCACTATAAAAAATTATCCCAGCCAAAAGAAGTGAATAATTCTAAGTCCCTTGTCTTTGAGTGCCTCTATGGAGGGCCCAAAGAATATAAATAGAGGGCCTCTCTCCCTCATTTCTTCCTCTTTTCCCCATGAATCCAATTAGTTATATACCAAGAAGGAGAATAACTATTCATCCCTTACTAGTAGGATAATCTAGTTATTTTATTAAAGTATTATAGACTCATAAGTTTAATTCATAGTGATTTATAATTAATAGTAGTTAACATAAGGTCTACTTAATATTATTAATCCACCCTATGTTTAAATTATTGGTCTTATAATTATAATACTATCAATAATACTCAAAATATTGAGTTTATCCCCATACCTTTTACATTATAAAGGAAAAATAGTCTTATTATATCTTCATATTAAAAAACCAACCTTACAACTATATATTATTATATAGAAAAAAACCCTACCCTTATATTCTATTATATCTTTTAGATATTTAACAAAAATTCTCTCTATATTGAGCAATATCTTACCAATAAATTATTAGAGGTCTTATTATTATATTATATTAACAATTACCCTCTCAAACCATTAAGTATTATAACATATATAACATCAAATTGAACTTACCCCTTAAAATATATATTATTACTATTATATTAAATCAACCTCTTATACTATTAAGGTTTTACCCTTAAAATCATCTTATATTATTATTTGAGAACTATATTTTATCTTTTTTTTACTTATAAGTTACTTACCGTATTATTGAATAGGTCTGATAGAGACTGCTGAAAAGTCTTCTCTAGTTGTTAAGCCACAATCTTAAATATTGATTTTTGAGCTCTGTAGGGAGATTGTTTAGTATATTCAGGGGGCAGCTAAAACACCATTAGCACCCTTGATTACAGGATTATTTCAGCAATTCAAAACTGTTTACCTGTGATTTCCCCCTCAAGGACTGCCTTATCCAATCCCACACTAAAAGGAGTTTCACAGTACTTGCATATTTCTTAGAGGAATTCAATTCTTTATTTTATTTTCTTTATTCATTGGGAGTCTTCCAAGTGATTTCCCTGATTTCTGAGTGCCAGGCCACTCTTGTTTTCTGTCCAAGAGCCCCTGTGAAAAATTCAAATATTGTGATGGATTTGCCCATGATTGGTGTAATCTTTTACCAGCACTAGAATTGACATATAAGACATCCATCCATGCCAGTACCAATCAAACTCCTGCTATTCTAGAAAAAGGATGGAATCTCAAATTACCTCAAGATTCCTTGGGGAAAGAATTGGTTGAAATGCATCCTACAGCTGCTAGCTTCAAAGGAATGCTAGACAAAGCGAGAAGACATGCAGTGATGTGCATGGAAGACTCTTCCACATATGCTAAGGACAAATGGGACAAGTCACATGCCACTCTGTCACAGGGGCTCTTCTGAATGAAGAGGGCGTGGCACTCAGTGAACAGACTTACTTATGGAGAGCTCAGAATAAATACTCAATTGATAAGAGCAATGAAATAAGAGAATAAATTCCTAGTCATAAAATAATTAGCATTCAAAGATATGAGAGAAAAACAAAAGCAATAATAAAGAGCCAACCACAAATAATCCTGTATCACTGTTTCAACCTGTTCAGAAAAGAGAAAAGTATTAATAAAGAATATGGCCACCAGGACTCTACTGAACAGGTGAGGGAAGGCAAAGACTAACTTAATAATCAATAAAATAATATTTCTTTAATGGGAAATAAAATAATATTGAATAAATCCAATATTTTAATTAACTGGGGGAAAAACCCCCAGGTGGGTGGAAGGGGGCTGGTATATGTGAAAAAGTGCCAGCCTGGAGCTTGAGTGTTGAGAAACCATGATTGTATGATTGATAAACCTGTATTTGAGATGTGAAGCTGTATTGGTGTATCCAATACAGATATTTGAATCAATACAGGTATTTGCACCTGTATTGAAGGCAGGCCTGTATTTGGTGAATCCTGTATTTGGGTTTTGCATGTATTGAGCTGTATTGAGGTTTGGAACTGTATTTGGTGAATCTTTCATGAAGCACCTTGCTGATTAGGTGTTGGAAGATTTTCCATTAGTAATGAGTGGTAATGCCCTGCCGGTCTCCATGGCTGTGACACACTCCAGATTTCAAAGTGGGGGATTTAGTACTTGTATCCACCACTAACTTCAATAACATCAAAGGATGTAAAAAGCTCAAAGATTCCTTTTCAGGACCTTTTGTTATTAATGCCCTCAATGGAGAAAATTCTGTTGAAGTAGAAGTATCTGAAGAACTTAGCAATAAGCATGCTACATTTGCAGTGAGCTTGATAAAGTCAGATAAATATAGTGATGCTGAAGTATTTCCTTTGGGGAATAAAGTTCCCCAAGCTATATCTCCTATTGAATCATCTGGTATTAAGAAGCTTACCAAAGTTCTCAAAGAAAGAAAGTTGACAACCAATAGAGTAAGGGAATACCTTGTTAGGTACAGTGACCTGACTTGTGAAGATGAATGATTAGCAGAAAAGGACATACCTGAAGCTACTAAACTTCTCAGAAGGTTCAGACACACTAGAAATAACAATATTACAAAGTAATATTCTTCTTAAGGGGGAGGGAATGTGAGCCTTAGAGGTATTTTCATATACCCAAAAGACCACAAATAACAAAATAAGATACAAATATAAATAAAATAAATTTATTTATATTATCAAAATAGAAATTAGAGTATAAAGAAAAATTTATATACAAAAATAAAAATTTAATTATAATTCAAAAAAACATTACATTGAATTTTGAAATTATGAAAATGCATTGCTACTGGAAAAACTTAAGTAAAAATGAATTTTTAACAAAATTAATGAAATTAAAATATTTTTGGTAAAAATTTACATAAAATATGTTATAACCTTTTATCCAAGAAATAAACTTCCAAAAAATACTTTACCATTGGATTCCTCATACAAAAGAAGGTGGTGTCACCTCTGGGTAAAATTCCTGTAACTCAACTCAAAATAAGCTTCAATTTAATTTTTAGTATTTTTTGTACAAAATTTTGAAAACCAAAAAGCTTTATTCAATTCACACCACATGTGGTGTCAATCATCAATTTTTGTGTTAAAATTGAGGTGTTGTGTGTAGTTTAGAAGTTATGAGGAATTGAAGTATTTTCAATTGAAATGTCAAAATGTGCACATATTACATAAGTGAGCTGTAATTTCCATATGAGTTATCAATTATTACAGTTGCTTACTTTAAACCTCAATTGAATTGTATGTGTAAATTACAAGTGTATTAAATGATGAGGAATTAAAGAAAAAAATAAATTGGAAAGATTAATCCTGGGGGGAAAGGTACTCTAGCTCCAAGGGGGAGTCAGACCCCCAAATTCTTTGCTGAAAGGTGTGGGATGTAAAAATGCATGAAAACTTTCATCACTTTTGGCCTGGAATTGAGTCACAGACCCTGTGACTCAATCGGTGATGAGGTTTTGATACCAACCAGGACATTTTTAACTGTTTCCAAGAGGGTAAAACTACCATTAATTTAAAACAATATTAGTACAAACAGTTTTAAATGGTTTCTATGTCTCTTACACACATTCTGACATTTTTTGAAGGCTCTAGTCCAGGTATTACTATAGTAATGGCTGATTTATAGGTCTAAAATGTCTAAAACCAGCCCTTTTTGGTCTAAACCAGTGCTCAATGATGCCATAATTGGCTTTTCTGTTGTCAGAGTGTTTTCCATGACTGACAAGAGTAAATCTTACTTTTGGAGTAAGAAAATTGATGTGTAAAAAAATAAGGTCTTCTTTGCCCCACTTTTCTCTTCATGTTATAATCTTTTCCTTTTATAATTAGTTTAAACACTGTTCAACCAATCCATAAAGGATTCCAACCACCTTTCTCATATCATTTTCAACCTTTTAGCCATGTGAAAAACTCATTATAGTCATTTTTTGTAATTCTTATAATGATTTTTACCCCTTGAGCCACCCCATAAGTGAATTAAAGCACCTTTCATCACTGTTAACTTTGTCACTTTGTTTCCAAATTCACTCTGGTACCTTTTGGGCATGTTTTCTCTTTATTTATATTTTTAAAGAATTTCTTGTTTAATTAATTGCTTGCAGCTCCTTTCTCAATTAATTCCAATTGAAATTTCTCTTGAAGAAATTTTTTTTGTAGCCTTAAATATTTCTTGTAGAGTATTTTTGGATAAATATTTATTGTTGGTAAAACAATAAATCTTTATAATATTATTTCTTTCTATTTCTAAAGTTGAAAACATTGAATTTGGTGTGCTTTCCTCCTAAAAATACTATTTCATACTATTTTTTAATCATATTTTACCTTATACAAATTTTGAGGACAGGAAAATTACTCGATTTTTAATCAAAGTTTTATATCCACACCTTACAACAATGGTTATTCATGTGAAATAAATTGAACCACTGTATTCCCCATCAAAAGTAAATATACTATGTTTTTATGTAGTATCTTTAAACCAAATACTTACTGAGATAACCTGTATATTAACACTTTGATGATCAGTGCATATATTCGTGGTTTTTAGCTCATATCCTTTGAAATATAAATCATAAAGACTTCATTCAAAGTTATAGCTTCCATCAGGTAGCTGTAAGAATAAAGATATAAAATTTGTTTGAAAATTTAAAAAAAAGGTTAAGAATAATAAGGGGAAATTGGTTAAAATAGCAATACCAGTTGACCACTTAAATTAAAAGTGGTCCAAGATTAAGGAAAAGTAGATCTTCATATTACAACAGCTCATATGTGAATAATTACATAATTATTATCTTTATATTAGAGGTACAACCCTATGAAAGCATGGTTTGAAGTCCAAAATAGTTAATTATAACATAAAAGTGCACTTACAAGGAAAATAATAAAAAATATAATTATCATGATGTTAAAAAATCCTCTTGAAACCTTAGTTAGGCAATCCCAATGTATTCAAATTCACTCTATTCATCAAAGTAGCATAAAATACTCAAAATTTATTAAGGGTTAAAATTAAGGAGCAAAAATGATCATTTCTGGTCAGCAACTCTAATCTTATTTTAATTTTCACAGTTTAAATGAAGATGAAACTGGTGAATCTTAGTATTTTATGATTAAAACTACTTCAATCCACAAAAATAAATCATCTTCCTGGCTTATAATCTCATAAAATTTGAGTCATAGTTATAACTTCAAAAGGTGGTGTAATAATGAGATAAAAACTTTTAATAATGATTTTGTGAGTCATTGGGATACCACCACATATCCAGAAATATCACAAAACAACTTTAAAAAACTTATCTTAACAATAACAATTGAAATTATAATCTTAAAATAAGTAAACATGGCATAAAAATCTATGACTTCTTGAATATCTCAGAATCCAATGAAGAAACATGTGAGATACATTACCCAATTGGGTTTTCCAGAAACAACCACATGTATTACTCTTTGATTTTATAGCTTTAAAGCCAATACTTACCAAGATAACCTGGATATATGCCCTTTTTTATCAATACATATATTCATGGTTTTTAGCTCATATAATTTGAATTAAACATTATGAAGAGTTCATTTTAAAAGAAAGATACCACTAAGTAATTGTAAAAAAATATATAAGCTTAATTTGGAAAGCTATAATTAAGGTTGAAATTTATAAGGGGATATTTGGAAAAATAGCAATAGCTGTTGACCACTTAAAATCAAAATTGGTCCAAGATCAAAACAAAATACATATTCAAATTATACTAGCTCATACTTGTAGGATGATGTCATTATTATCATAATATTCAAGGTATGACCCTCTGAAATCTTGGTTTGAAGTCCAAATAGGGAAATTTTGACATAAAAGTGGAGTTACAAGGGAAATAATCAAAAGGGGAGTTTTTATTATCTTATGAAATCCTCCTGGAAGCTTAGTAAAAACATACCAAGCTATTAGAATTCACTCTCTGAATTTCTTGAGAATTAATGAATTAAACATTAATAAGGATTTAAAGTAAGGCTTAAAAATGATCATTTCTGATCAGTTTGTCACAGGGCTTCTTCTAAGTGAAGAGGACCTGGCACTCAGTAAACTGGAACTCACTTGTGGAGGGCTCAGAAGGAACAAGATGGATTACACTTAAGAGTTCAATTAAGATAGAATTTCTAATGAAATAAATATTAGAAAGCAGCAACAATAAGAATAAGAGTAAAGAATTAAAAGAGCCAACTACAAACAAGTCCAAGTCCATTATTTCAACCTATCTGAAAAAAATAGAAGAGTTAATAAGGATATGGCCACCATAACTCTATTGAACAGGTGATTAAATGCAAAGACAAATTTGAAGCCAATAAATATAATACTCCAAAATAAGAATAAGAATATTTATGAGGTAATAAATCAAATATATTAATTAACTGTGGAAAAGTCCCCAGGGGGAGAAAGAGGGGCTGGTATATGTGAGAATCCACCATCCCTGATCCAAGGAGTGAGTTTTCTTGAGAGGAATCTTGATTTTGATTGATTTGGATAATACAGACCCAGTATAGATGTACAAGGTCTGTACAAGAGGTGTGGTGAAGTTGGGTGATCATGCATTTTGAGACTTGTGAATCCAAAACTGTATTTGGTGAGTCCAGCTTGTACAATTCTCAACAGGCTGTACTGATGAACCAAACTGTATGCGTCTTACAGCAAGAAGATTTGCTGAAACTTATTACTTATACACATATCGTATTTCTGGTTTGATGAGTTTGAGTGAGGTTAATTTACCCCTTGATAGTGGCTGTGACAGTATCCTCCTTTGGAAACTGGTGGGCTCCTGAACACCATAATATCCTGCCACTTTTGAGTTTCATCCCCAAAAATACCCATATTTTTATAAAATCTTCTGAAATTAGATCTTCATTTCTCTTGTTTATTATCCTGAAAATCCCTTCTTAACTTCTTTTTTCTTGTCCTTCCATCAAGTCCCCTCTTCTTTGAGTAAGTGAAAATTTTCTATTTCTTTAATTAATTCTTGCTTTGAGTCATCTTCCAGTCAAATTTTATTTTCTTCATTGGCCTTGGGATTTATCCCAAAATAAAGGCCACCACATTCTTAAGCTCAAAAATTGGAGGAAGAATGGATATATGAACAGCTACTCATTCATGAATTGGCCAAATTGTCTTCTGCGGCCTTTTCTTGCAGTCAGTCTTGATCTTTCAAATCCTGATTGTCTTGGAAAGAGGGTTCTTGTCCTCATACTCCTCAATGAACTGTCCCAAAATTCCTTTTGAGGCCATTTTTGGGTCAATTAAGGCCATTCTACAGCCAATTCTTGGTTTACTCAAAAGTTTGGCCCTTTTTGGTTTTCTATGGCGCATGGTCCATAATATGTGGCCTTCAGTCCACAGTCCATGGGGCTATTGGAGTCCCCCTGGGCCCAATTTTTCTGCGGTTCCAGGGGGTGCAAGGGACCAAATGAAGGCCTTTTGTCCTATATGTCCTGAACCCATTGAGGGTGGTCCAGGACCAATAATAAAGAGTGAACTCCAAGTACTGAAGGGGAGATCCTGCCTTGTTGCTTGGGGGCCATTAATGGAATCATGACCCCAAATCCTGCTTAAATTCAGGATTTTGATATGCATATCTGACTGAAATAACTTCTTTGGCTTCCATGACCCTAGAAATTAGTTCCAAGATGACTGAACTCACTGAATATTCCCCTTCTTTACCACCACATTCTGTTCTTTGTGGTTCTGGTGTCTTCAATCAGTTGGGCTCACCCTGGTCCAGGGCTTCCTTAGGCAACTTTGATCCTCATCAAACCTATTATTGGTACAAGGCAGTTTAACCGTTGGATCCACCCTGTTCTGATTGTGTCACAACCATGGGAAATAACCCCCTAAATTGGTGTTTATGGCAATTCTAGCCTGACCTCATTTTATGGCCAATTAGCCTCTTTTGGTGCTTAATGGCTTTTGGGGCACACCAACCTTTCCTGGCCAATTCCCCACCTTACCAAACCACAGACCAATCCCATTTATTTTGGGCCTGAGGGGCCTCTTTACCATCCAGGGCCTCTAGCCCACCCCCTTTTATTAGGAGGTTTATTGCTTGAATGGCCTCTTTGTGCCATTTAGGCCCCCTACATCCTCTACAGTCTGTAGGCCATGGAACTATTTAAGCCCCTTTTAGCCTAAATCCAATGGGCCCACCTGAGCCCAGATTTTGGCCAAACCCTCAACAGACCCAAATTACTCAAAATGGCCATAGGCCACAAATTTCCACTCATGGTGTGGTATCCCATACCATTTTGTCAGTTTGGATTAATATAAAAAAAAATCTTATTACCCAGGAACATTCTAGAAGATTTAATCAATATGAAACCACAAGTTAGCCTTAATTCAAGATGGACTCTTTACCCACCAACCCTAACCCTGGAGAGTATAAATACTTCAAATTTTTATTTTTCAAACCTCATGCTTCTTCTGGAAATGTAATTTGAATTTATTTTTTCCAGAGTTCATCCCTCACTAGTAGGTTAATCTAGAAAATAATTATATTTAATATTGGGGAAAAGGCCCCTTTATTAAGCAAAAAAGGATATCTTTTATCATAGTAATATATAATAAGGGGCAAAGGCCCCTTATTATTAAAAAATAGTTTTATCATAATCATATTCAGTTTGGGTAAAATGCCCCTCCATTAAAAAAAATATATCTTTTATTATTAGTACAGTCTTAGTGATTTATAATCAAGTATTATTGAACAGTGAACCAAATTGGCTTCTAAATTAAAAAAATATCAACTTCAGAAAACATATCAATATTATTAGCTTTACTATTAGAATCAGTCTATAAAAAAATACTCATACCATATTCAGTTACCTTTATCCTTATTATCAAGCTATCAATACTTATCCCTGTTTTCCAACAGCTTTATTGTAGTTATTTAAAATCAAAATCTGTGTTATCCCAAATAATAATAATAAAAACCTTTAAAAAAGAAACCAACTAAAAATATCTGTTATTACTTATCAAATTATTATATCAGTGTTATCAATTTTTCTTTAAATAACTGTTGTTTAAAAATCAATCAAAGTCTGATCATAGTCTGTTGAATAGACTTTTCTGACACAGCCACCATCAAATAAAATAAGTTGATTGTGGAACTCAAGTCAAGATAATTCAGCATTATTAGGAAGGGCAGTCTAGACTATTCTAGCACACAAGCAGAGCAAGGGTTACAAGCATAAAAGCAATTCAAAACTTTTTCTTGTAATTTCCCCTTCCAGGTACTGCCTCATTTATCCAACACAGAGGAGTATCCCACAATGGCCTCTGGTAACCACCAGAAACAACAAATTCAATTCCCGCAGGGGTTCCCTGTCACAATGCTGTCTGCCAGACCTCAACAAAGGGAACTCTTGCTGAAAAGGCTATTAAACTGGTTGAAAGGCCAATTAATACTTTCAAGTTGTAGATCACATTCCACCATGTGACATTCCCCTTGAGTCAAAGGGAACCCTGTGATTCAGGAACCAGGAATGGGGCATATATGGTATGATATACCATTATGCACTATTTTTCCTCAGAAATCCAATAATGACATTTTCAGGAATAGATTCTTTTATTTCACAACATGTTACCAGCCCATCAGTCCATTTTGAAGGAAGACTCAATTCACTCAAGTCTGAAATTCATGGTGGTATTTGCAAGACCATTGGAGGACAACCATTACCTGGCCCTTCAGGTGTTGGATTTTCATTTCAACCACATTCCCCCAAGGGAATACTGGCCCGGGATTCTTCAATAGTATTTTCAAGAGTTTGTCAATCATCAAATCAGTTTTCAAGGTTTCAAGAGCTCCAGCACTCCTTGGACAACTTAATTGGGACACACAGGATATATTCAGGCAATATGTATGGCATTGACCCTTTTGGGTGAATTCATATTCCACTATGGGAATTCAAGGCACACAGTTTCATTCTCAAGATGGCCATATCTGTATTGACCCAAAACAGTCAATACAATTGGGTGATCAACCCTCCAGGATCAGTCTTCAACTTTTCACATATATTGGCCACCTTTCCATCCCTGGGCACTTTTTCCCCAGTTAATTCATATATTGGAATTACTTTCATTATTGAAAGTAAATACTGATATTCACCTTTTTCTTTGCCTGTCAGTGGATATTGGTGGTCATATCCTTTACTAATTCCATTGTTCTTTCTGGAAGGTTGAAATAGTGAACTGAGGATTCATTTGGTTGGCTCCTTGGCCTTTGGCCTCTGGCTTCCTTTCTTCTCTTATCTTTGAAATATTTGTCCTTACTCTTATTTCACTTAAAGAAATTTAATCTTCATTTATTTCTTTATCCTTTTGGAGCCCTCCAAGTGAGCTCTTGATTCCTTGGTGCCTGGATTTATTTTTATACTTTGTTTTATTTCTTCTTTTGATAGTGAATACTGACAATCCTAAGTAAGTCATTTTCACCATTTCCTTGCCTGTTCAGTGGATATTGCTGGTTGTATCTTTACTCATTCCTTTATTCCTTCTAAACGATTTGAAAAATTGACAAAAAGATTTACTTGGTTGGCTCTTTTGCCATTGGCTTCTTCTTTCTGTGTACTACCATTGTACTGCATTCTTGTTAGAGAAATATAATTCATATTCTTTTTTTTTAATTCTTTGGAGCCCATCCAAGTGAGGTTTTATCCACTGGGTGCCAAGCCACTATTCTGTGACACTTTATTAGCAAGCTGAATATAGAATACAGCTTTCTAAAAAAAATTATCAGAACTCCAGGCTTTTGTCAATTTTCCCCCAAAAAATCAAAACTTTTCATCAAATTATAAATAGGCTCCCCAAACCATTTTCAACAAAAAACATTAGCATAAGCTTTTTCAAAGCCTCCTCCATAGGCACCATCTTGGTAGAATAACTAAATCCAGTTATCTGCAGTTTTAGCTTGATATTAAGTCTACTACTTAGTAAATTGCTATAGCAGGTTGAAATTACAAGCATTTGGCCGCACTAGAAAAAAAAGACGTGATAAAGCTAAGTATTCATAAATTGTAAGTTTGTACAGCCATTATTCTGGTTTTGAATTTTTACCTATAAAGAGAAAGAAAATCATGACTAGTGCTACATTAATCGAATTTGTTGACAACATGCAAATGATTTATTAATATTTGATTAAACTATACATAAATGATAACGAAAAAACTATTATAACCCAAAACCCAGTTCATCTTCCTCTAACTTTACTATTTCATTTGTGATTGGTTTTTCTAAGGAGCTATCATGACTGACCAGACTCATCTCATCAGTCTTCTCCATGTTCTTGTACCCTTTTTTGCGCAAAAAGATAGGCTCAGGCCAAGTTGGAATTAATTCACTTTCCTTATCCCAATGTCGATCTAGTCGGCGAGTAATGACAGCTAGCCATTTCTTTCGCCTGACAAAAAGTTTTCTTTTTGATTGAGACGTTTTACTAGGAGACCTTCGTGTCTTTTCATTTGATTGGTCACTTCCAAAAGAAATTACTTTCATTTTTTCTTCGGCATATTTAATCCTGACATCTTCAGCAAGGTCTAACTGATGACCTTCTCCCCAGCCAGCTGAGAGACGTGAGGTGGTGATTATATCTGATAAGCGTTCAAGTCCTTCACCTTCTTCATTGCTCATACGCTCTTCCTCCAATAAGCTCAAGACTTGAAACGTTTTTTCCAGCTCATCAATCTTTAATCTACGTTCAGCTAAGCTTGTAATGATTTCAACCGCTTCATTTCTAGATTTTCCAGACCTAATCAATGTTAAGAAGTCTGGTTCGAATGCGAGTAAAGGCAAATTAAAAAGTGATTGAGGAGGTGGCGGTGTCCATAGCTCAAGGTGGTTGAATGATCCTTTAGAAGTCGGGGAGAGTGGGGGGGTGATTTGTTGAAAAGTGTTGGAATGAAGTTTTTGATTGACCATGTTTATGCCTGTACTTGGCAAGACTGCGGTTGCATTAGTTTCAATCTGAATCCGAGAAGCAGACTCAAATGTGAAGGCTGGATTTGAATTAATAAGCTTTGACTGAGTGTGATCATCAAAGTTTTTTGGATCGGAGGTCCAATCAACGCTGGGGGTTACATTGATTTCTGGATATGAGTAAATTGAATTATGTATACCAATCTGATCAAGACCCTCAATCGACAATGGTTCATTCAAACTGGTCTCAGCAGAAGAGAGCGGTTCGGGTTGATTGATGTGGTGACAGGGAATAGAGCCAGGCAGTTGATAATTTTTTGCTAGCATATGAACGTCTTCACACCAAATCTTCAGCTCGTCCAATGATGATTGAAATGACGAGGAGGGTAAATTTGCATCCTGAAGTCGATCAAGAGTTTGATTGTCATGTAAAATTGTAATAAATCGAATAGAATCAAGTTCAAAATGTTTTTGATGAATGAGAATTTGAGAGTTGATGACCCAGAGTGGATAATTATTTGGTAATTCAACTTTGAGGATACCAATTACGATAGAATGAAAGAGATCAAGAAGGGTAGCCCTAAATTCACTAATTTGGGAGATGATTTGAAATAAGTCAAGATGGCTCAAGTAAAAGGACTCGATTGGAGGTTCTTTCAAAAATGTTTCAATTGATTGATTTTCGCTGGTTACAGTTGATGACAACCTGCTTTTTTTACGGGATTTTTGGTTAGTTGAAATCGATGGTCGAGGTCGCCTTTTTAGTTGACCATTAGATTGAGCTGTGAAGCTCGAATGCTTTTGAGCAAGTTTAGCCTCAAGAATGATTTGTTGAGTAGTGGGAGTGATTATAAAGGGCGTAAGCTTCTTCTTGAGAATAGACAATTCGGTATATGGCATTTTAAGTAATCTTTTCAAGTCAAAATGGGCCTTGGCTTGATCATCTTGATAGATTTGGTGCAGAGATTTTAGATGAAGTATGAGTTTTTGTTTGATGGATTGGGCTGATTGAGAAGCTGAATTAGATGATGATGAGGCTCTTGAGCTTGACGAGTTAATAATAGAATGAGACTGCTCAAAAGAGTATCTCGACGAGAATCCATTAATGAAATCAATTTGAATGAGCTCCTTTGAAAGATCGAAAGTCACACCATCGACAATTTCGATTCTCCATAAACTCCAGTCCAAGCAAAGCCACGAATGAGGCAAGATATCCTAAAAGAAGACCAAGTAAGCTAGAATCCGACATCTCAAGGAAGATAAGAAGCAAGACTTACAAATTGTTTGCATAGATTTCGATTTTTGATATAACCTGGTGGGATCAAAGCTTTCTTGAAAGGTTTTGATTTGATTTTGAACCAATCATGCTTGTGTTGAAGATGATAAATTAGTAAATCATCAGGTAAAAGATCCAAAGGTTCCAAAGGTTTGACGAAAATCTTCATTTGAGACGAAGCCAAAAAACTTGGACGATGGAAGATTTATGAATTTAGCAGGCTTCTGTCATCTTAAATCCAAATTTCAGGAAAATTCTCATTTCAACCACATTAAATCCTAATCTTGACTAAAAAAATTAATTAAACTAGATTCTTAAAACACTCAGCTGACCAGGCTTTGCTTAAAAATTCAATTAAATTCTACAAAAATCTCATCAAGATTATTAAAAATTTGAAGATTCTGGCTTCACAACTAGGGAGAATTTCTTAAGATTTCTTCTATAAATCTCATAATATTCAACTACAAATCCATAGATGATATACTAGCAAGAAAATATAGTCTGTCACTAACTCAGGGAAGAGTTATCACTGTCAGATGAGACTAAAAGACTTTTTTCAAGGCTTCTCGTCAAAAATGTAATATAACAAAACTCTACCCATACTAGTAAATATATTCGAGTACTATCCTGCCGCTATTGCTGATATTAAAGCAAGACTAGCTATAAAAACACCATACATAAATCGAAGCTGTGCTGTTATGACTCAGGGACGATATGAATCTTGATGTATTGATATAATATTACACTTTTTAGAAGAAGAAAGTTATCAGAAGATGAACCACCTCAAGATATTAAGCAAAAGTTCTGTCCTTATTAACTAGGAGAGGAAAATTATGACATAGTTGGGGGCTACCATAAAAACACTCAAATATTGGACACTGGTTCACTTTCCAATTTTGATTCAATTTCTCTGATTATGAGCTTATTATATATTACAGTTAAATATTAGTTATTGATCATTTGCGGGTCAAATTGAGAAATAAACTTAAGAAAATCTCATAGATCTTGTACCTAGTGAGCTTTAATTCCCTTTTTTTGTTTATAAAATTAAAAATAAATTGGAGAACTATGTTATTTGGAGTTTTCTATATAAATGTAATTTTGATTGGTTTGTTTGAAGTTTTACATAGTTATTTTATTCTGAAACCTCTGACTTATGGAGCCTATTATTAAAATAAAAAACTCTCTCTTATATCTTGTCATATTTCAGTTTTGAACTAGATTTTATTTAAAAAATAGAATTATTTATTTATTCTTGGCTTTTGGTTTCAATGTCTCTCAATTGAATGGAGTCCAGTATATTAACATAAAGAAAGTTGGATTAGCTAATATAGTGTGGTATTCCTTACCATTTTTTGGCCAGAGTCAAACTCATCTTTTACCTCAAATTGAAAAATCGGGAGCAGGAGCCTATATAATCAAACAATTCAATCATAAAAAAGAATTTTTGCATCTCAACCTGGCCTCAATGATATAATGGTGTGACCACACATCTCATGCAGTGTCACAACCATGGCAATTCACTCTCTTGGACCTCAATATGGCATATCCATGCCATACCCAATATATGGCAATTTGGCCATATCCATAATCACTGGCCAAACTGGCCATTGTCATTCTTTATGGCCTTTATGGTAAATTCATCATCTGGGGTGACCCTGGTCCCTTCACCATCACCAGGCCTTTCCTGGCCAGTTTCTGCTTTTGGGCAATCTTGAGTTTTTCCAGTCAACAGGGAAAATACAGCCCAAAAGCCTGTATTTGGCTTTTTAAGCGCTAAATACAGTTTTGCGCATTTTGCGCATTTTTGCTGTATTCAGATGTATATGCCATTTTACCATGTATTATGGCAAATATGCCCAAAAGGCCATATCAGGCCTTTTGGGGCTTAATTGCCAGTTTTGCGCATTTTTGTGCACTTTGTGCAAATACAGTTTTAAAGCTGTATAAGCTGTATTTGGCCAAATCACCCAAAAGACACTTTCTGTAAGGTTTGACTATGAAACAATAAGTAAAAATTACTAATATTTCACTTATTGTACTATGAATGTCCTTATAAATGAAATAAATAAGATAAAAATAATTATAATAATAAATAATTATTATAATTATGGCGTAAAAATAATTATATTATCAATTAAATATGATAATATAATTTATATTATAAAATATAATATAATAAAATAAATATATTAATATAAAATAATTAATATATTTAATGGCACTTTATTTTTGTTACAAACAAATAATAAAGGCGTAAAAAATTGTCTTTTATTAATAAAAAACAATTAATAACAATAATACTACCAATATTAAAGTTATAAATTAATATAAATACTATTTATATTGATTAAAGAATTATTAAAGTAATAATAAAGAGAAAATTATTATAATAAGAGAAAATAACCTACTTTTAATACTTAATATAATAATTTTGAAATATTTTACGCCAAATAATGTCAATACAACTTATCCAAATTGTATTTACAATAAAAAATAGAGAAAATTACAAATATTCTTGATTTTTACATGGAAATGAGATTTTGGAGAGATTTTTAGCAAAAACAATTAAATAAATGATTTAATCACGTCAAAATTGCTGATTATAATAAAATGATCTTTGGTCTTTAATAATATAAAAGATTTATATATAAAGAATAAAGATATTACCTTTTAATCTAATTGATTTAATGTTTTTGATACGTCTGAGGGGAAAACAGAGTAAAAACAGCTCTATTTATAGTAAATACCTCCCTCCTAGAGTCCAACAGGCTTCTAGTAGACGCGTATTGATCATATCCACTGGAATTGATCAATATTTTAAGGTTTGGTGATGATTACATCATGATCAAACCCTATTACATCATTATTACGCCATTATTTAGAGTTATCACTATAACTCTAAGTTTGATGACATCAAAGGCTTAGCAGAACGCCAAAATTCGTGGATTTTATTAGTTTTAATCATAAAATAATAGAATTAACCAGCTTTATCACTCATATGACTGTTAAACTTAATTTAAGGTTACAGTGAGTGATTATAAATGATCAAATTAAGCTCAAACTTTGATCCTTAATAAATTTCAAGATTTAAGCGCTACGGAAATTCAGAGAGTGAATTCTAATAGCTTGGCATAACCTTATCATTCTGCCAAGAGCATTTCATTACATCATCAAAACTCTATTTTTGATGATTTTTCTTGTAACTCATCTTTTCTGTTGAAATTTAATATTTTAAACTTCAAACTATGATTTCAAGGGGTTATACCTTGAATATTACAATAAAAAAAACTTCATTCTTCACTAATGACCTGGTAGAATCCAACTGTCTACTTTTTTTAAGTTTGGACCACTTTCACAACAAAGTGGTCAACAGCTCTGTTGATTTTAGCAATAATTCCTTGCAGGTTTCAACCTTGTTTATAACTTGTGAAATAAACTTCATTTCTGTATTCTTACCGTAATTACGTGATGACTTTATTCTTGGTTCATCACTCTATCATGCATATTTCAAGAGATATTAGCTGAAATCCTTGAATATATGCATTGACCAAAAAAGTGCATATATTCAGGTTAATTCCTTAAGTATTGATTTTGAAGCTTAGCTTCTTAATAGTTTTATATGTGAACTTTTATGGAGAATCCAATGGTACCATTAATTTTACATGTTGTTTCATTGTTCTTTGAAATAAATAAGGATTTGTGTTTTTTATAAGGTATTATTACTTATAACTTATTAAATATTGATTTTACAGATATGCCATAAAAATGGTATATGTGTATTTTACCATGGGGAATCCAATGGTAGAATTTATTTCACATGTTTATTCATTGGGTTTTAAGTTGAACCAAGTTTTATGCCAATTTATGGTATTTTTGTAGTTTTAATGTATAATTATATTAAATATTTCTTGTCACCTTTTTTGGGTATGTGGTCATATCTCAAAGGCTCACACTTTCTCACATTTGAAGCCACTAAAACCCAATTTTTGCTTATATCCTCCTGGAATCACTCCAGAAGACCTTTGGCCACTTTCAACCTCCAATAACCAAAAGTTCCATAAATGGTGTTATACACCATTATTCATCTTTTTCAGCAGCAATACAATGGTGCCAACATAAAATGGGTATTTCCACTTTTCATCAGGTCATCAAGACATGTCATCCAGAGGATTAAGCAAGGATCAAGGGCAAGTGTCAAAACTCAAATACCAATGATGCCATCAAGAAATTATTGGTTATTTGCATTCACAGTATTCCTTCAAGGGAATACTGGCACGTCATTCTCAGGGGATATTCAAGAGGCAGTTCCAAAACAACCTTTCAAGGGTCAATGCTCCATCAATCCACCTTGGAAACCACATTAATTCAATACAATCTGGATTCACCAAAACCTGTATTTCATTCATACAACATGGGAAGATCATTCAACCCAGCTCATTTCTCAATTTCCAAGGTATACATTCCATGAGACAATTAATACAGCTCCCAATACTCAATACAGGTCAGATGCCAGCCTGAACAAATCAAGCTCTCAAAGTTTCACATATATCAGCCTTCTTGGAGCCTGGGGGGCTTTTCCCCAAGCTAATTAATATATTTTGATTTTATTTTATCTTTATTTATCTTACCATTTGTGTTAAGTGAATACTGATATTATCAGGTCAGTCATTTAGCACCTTTTCTCTTTTCTTTCTTCACCTGTCAATGGATATTTGGTGGTCATATACTTACTAATTCTATTACTCATTTTGGCAGGTTGAAAAAGTGATTAAGGACTTACTTGGTTGGCTCTTTGGCAATTTGGCTTCTCATTTCTCTTATTGCATCTCATCTTTGTACTTGAATTCTTCTTAGAGAAATTCAATCCTTTATTCTTTAGAGTCTTCCAAGTGAGGTCCCTGATTGCTGAGTGCCAGGCCACTCTTGTTTTTTTTGTCCAAGAGCCCCCGTGACATGCAGAAAACAACATAAAAACAAGTTTCTAGAAGGAAATATAAGAGTATCAACAGATCCGTAAATAAAGCCAGTAATTATTGTTTCAGATATTGAATCTAAATCAAAAATAATTCCAGGTGACACCTCAAACTGCCTCTACAGGAGAAGTAGTTTTGAATATTATTAGAATAATTAGTGAACATGGAAGTTGTCTGGATGTACCAAAAATTCTGAATATAGAAAAGAAGGCCCTATTTACTAGAACCACCATAAAATTACTGAAATGAGAAATACTATTTCACACTCACACAGAAATAGGTATGAGGCCAGTGCAAGGTTGTTAGTCTGTATGCAACCATTCTCAGGAGTTTGCTTCAATGTGCCCCCTAAGTACATTCACAAAGGAATGTAAAGGTATGTTAATTTCTAAATATTTTTATTCAAAAAGAAAATTCTCAATCTTTTCTCTCAGGTTCAACCACTAAAAATGAATTAATTAATCAAGAAAGAAATGCTTTGGTTCTCCTTTTCCCTTTACAAAACTTAGGATTAAGATTCAAAAAATGGAGAGCCAATAAAAGGGGGAAAAGTAAAAATGTATGCTTACTTCTATATCAATGGGGTTCAAACCCTTCTACAGCACCAGAAAGTATTCTTTCTTATTTTATTTTATTTTATTTGAAGTAATCATTTCAAGAATATAGCATTCTTTAGTTCCATACCCAAATTTTTTTCTCTTCCCTGCTCCTGCTTTAGCACATGTCTTATCCCTCTTGGCTTTTTTATAATTTGGGAAATTGTTTTATATGACCTTGTTTCTGAAGTCTTTTATTATCCATTTCTTTGTATAGATTATCTTTTCACCTGGTTTTTCTACTTTGTGGATTAAATTTTTTATCTTTTCATTTCTGACTCACCAATAATTGAAACACTACACCTTTCCAACACACAAATTTCACAAACTATCCAGTTTTTCATTATCATTACCCATAAATTTTGGATGCCCTAGTCACCATGAGCAATTTGGCTACACCCCCATTAGCTTTATGGCTTGGAAATCAGCTTGGAGATAGATCAGGCTGGGCTTTGTGTAAGGTGTGGATATGAAACTTAGATAAAATATCAAGTACTTTTCCTGTCCTCAAAATTGGTATAAGGTAGAATTCTTTTAAAAATAGTAAGAAAAAGTATTTTTAAAGAGAAAACACACCAATTTTATTGTTTTCAACTTTATAAGTATAAAAAAATAATATAATAAAAATTTATTGTTTTACCAACAATAAAGATTTATCCAAAAATACTTTACAAGAGATATTTAAGGCTACAAAAGAAATTTCTTCAAGAGCAATTCTAATTGGAATTAATTGAGCAAAGGACTGCAAGCAATCAATTAAAGAACAAAGTCTTTTGAAAAGGTTATTTGAAGAGAAAACAATCCCAAAAGCTGCCAGAGTGAATTTAGAAACAAAGTGACAAAGTTAACAGTGATGAAAGATGTTTTAATTCACTTTTGGGGTGGTTCAGGGGTAACAATGATTATAAGAGTTACAAACAATGATTATAATTTTTTTTTCACGTGGTTAAAAGGTTTGAAATGATTTAAGAAAGGTGGTTGGAATCTCTTATTGATTGGTTTAACAGTGTTTTAAACTAATTATAAAAGAAAAAGATTCTAACATGAAGAGAAAAGTGGCGCAAAGAAGACATTCTTTTATAGCCATCAATTTTCTTACTCCAAAAGTAAAATTTACTCTTTTCAGTCGTGGAAAACAGTCTGAAAGCAGAAAAGCCAATTATGGCATCATTGAACCCTGGTTCAGACCAAAAAAGAGCTGGTTTAAGCCATTTTAGACCCTTAAATCAGCCATTACTATAGCAATACCTGGTCTAGAGCCTTAAAAACAGGTCATAATGTCAGTAAGAGGCATAGAAACCAGTTGAAACTGTTTTTACTAACATTTTTTGATCTTAAGGGTAGTTTTACCCTCTTGGAAGCAGTTCAAACTACCCTTGTTGGTATCAAAACCTCACCATCCATTGAGTCACAGACCCTGTGACTCAATTCCAGGCCAAAAGTAATGAACGTTTGCATGGATTTTGACATCTCACGCCAGTCAGAAAGGAGTTTGGGGTCTAGCTCCCCCTTAGAGCTAGAGTGTCTTTCCCCCCCAGAATTAATCTTTCCAATTTATTTCCTTTTTCTTTAATTCCTCATCATGTAATACAATTATAATCTACACATGTAATTCAATTGAGTTTTTGATTACACATCTGTAATAATTAATACCTCATATGTAAATTAAAGTTCACTTATGTAATAAACACACACATTTTGACATTTCAATTGAATTCAATGGAAAATACTTCAATTCCTCATAACGTCTTGTTAAATTTAGACGTAAAAACTAAAGATAAATTTCAATATATGACAAAATGTTGTGAGATTATTATACTAAAGCTAAAAATACCGAAAGGACAAGTCATGAATATGAGAATAATAGTAGTCGGCTACAATAAACGTGCAAAATGGAAAGACGTATGCTAAAGATGAAAGAATCAGTAAGAGAGTAATATTACTACAAAAGAGAGATGTCATACAAGAATAATGGTAGAAGAAATATGTATAAAAAAGGAAAGGATGAGATTTAAATATAAGAGAAGGAGATATGAAGGAGAATGTTATTCTGAGGAGACAAGAAATAAGACCGAAGTGATGGTTTAAGTATTGATGGATAAGGTAGAGACAAAAAAGTAAAGAAGAATGAAATTGAAGTTGATATCGAGACCGGAGTGGATAACTGGTAGTAGTGGCTTTTATTAAGATAGTCAAAAAGTGGTCAGGTTAGAGATAGCGTAGTGGTGCGGGTTGAAAAGCGGAGGTTAGATTAAGTGGTTAGGATAAAGAAAAGGTCGGTTTGAGAGAAGGGGAAGGTTTTTGATTGTCAAGGATTTCAAGAGCCTCCCTTGCAAAGAACAAGAGGGGTAGGAATGTCAGTAGAGGTTAATGAAAGACTTGGATCTGAGCAAAATAGTCTTCCCCACCGCTTTCGTAAGGAAATCTGCCGCCATAAGATGAGTAGAGACATGGAAGAGTTCTAATTTTAGGTTTTTGATGAGATCCCAGATGAAGTGAAATTTAATATCCATATGTTTTGTTTTGAAGCCATTGTGATTGATGTTGGAGTGAGCTAAGTCGATGGCGCCTTTGTTGTAAGTGTAGAGTGTTGGAATATTCCCAGGAACATCTAAGTCAATTTCTTGTAGGAGTTGTTGGAACCATAGGATTTCTTTGGAGGCGTCAGAAAGGGATTTGTATTTTGCTTTGGTGGTTGAGTGAGAAATTGTTTGTTGTTTCTTTGTTTGCCAGGAGATCAGGTGATGGTTGAGAAAGAGTGTGTAGCCCCCTACGGATCTTTGGTCAATTAGCAAGTTTCCCCAGTCAGCATCAGTGTAACAAATGATGTTGCACTTCCCTCTATTGTGATAGTTGAGAGTTCTTTCTTTCGTGTGATATAAATAGCAAAGTACTTGTAAGCTAGCCGTCCAGTGCTTGAGACCAGGTTTTTCAAGAAATTGTGAGAGATGACTGATTGCAAAAGTGATATCTGGTCTGGTGTTCGTGCTGATGTAGCTCAAAGCTCCTATGATGCTTCTGTAAATCAAGCCTAATTTTTGGAATGCTTCTATTTCGCTTCTAGAGGCCTCTAAGTTGTAAGCCGGGCTTCAGAGGTGTGTTGACGGGTGCTAATTTTGTGATGTTGAAGTTTTCGGAGATGTTTTTGATGTAGTGTTCTTGCAATAGGGAGAAACCGGCTTTGTTATGCAATATTTTTATTCCAAGAAGTAGGTTTGCCTTACCAAGATCTTTCATGTCAAATTTTCCTTGGATTTCTTCCTTGAACAATGTGATGTCGGGTCCAAAGATAGCCAAGCCGTCCACATGGATGTAAATCCAGATAGGGTTGGATCCCCCTGTAGAAAACGCAGGAATCTGACAGAGAACACACAAAAACTACTGAGATGAGCCATTTTGCCAAGTGGTTGTACCAAGCCAGCGGGGCCTGCTTCAAACGGTATATTGCCTTGTTGTGATGCAGAACCTTTGATGTTGGAATGTTTATTCCTTCAGGTACTTCCAGGCAAATGTCTTCATTCAGCAGAGCGTTGAGAAACGCACTTTTGACGTCCATTTGGTGGAACTGAAGATTGTTGACTGCAGCATTTGAGATTAGTGCGCATAACGAGCTGATTTGACCAGTGGGAGAGAAAGTTTGCAAGTAATCCAGCTCCTGGATTTGATGAAAGCACTGGGCACAAAGTCTTGCTTTGTGCTCAATTATTTGTTTCTGGTCATCCTCTTTCACTTTGAATACCCAGGTGCAGGTAATTGGATGATCTTCGGGTATTTTGTCTCTAATAGTCCACACTTTTAGCTTTTGCATGTTGTGTAGTTCTTTTGAGATTTCCGCTTTCCATTTCTTGCTGGTAGCTCTTTGGAATTGGGTTTGTTTCAATTGTCTGATGCACCCTCCTTTGGTTGGATAATATGTTATTTTCAGATATGTCTCCTGTGATGAGGGTTGGATGTCTTGGTCCGATTATTCTGATCCTTCTTTGGGGTATTTCTTCCACAGCGTCATGGAATTCATCTTCCCGATCACTGTAGGAGTCATCTTCATCAGCAACAATGCTATTTGGTTCAGCGTAAGGATTGAGAGCCTTTGGAGAGATCGTGGGAACTGGATGAGGTAATTTTGTGGAATTTAGGGGAGGAAGCAGGTTAGGAAAGTGAGTTTCATCAAGCTTTACATGCCTGCTAATCACCACCCATTTGTCCTGCAGCTGTAAAATTCGGTAGGCTGAGGCTTGATTCTCATAGCCCAGAATAATACCTTCCCATGCGATTGATTTGAAATTTGATTGTCTTTTTATTGGGGGAATTCTTACCCAAGCTTTACATCCAAACGTTCTCAGATTTGACAATGGCGGTATTTTGCTGAACCATTTTTTGTACGGAGAGACCCCTTCGCTTTTTGGAGCCACATTTAGCAGAAAGGTGGTGGTGGACGTTGCTTCTGCCCAGAATTAGTCAGTTAGTTTTGTTTGTTGCATCAAACACCTAGCTTTTTCTAATACCAATCTGTTCCCCCTCTCTGCTATTCCATTATGTTCTGGAGTGTACGGCGGACTGATCAAATGTTCAAATCCTTCTACTTCCAAGTATTTTTTGAAACAGCGGTTGACAAAATTCACCTCCCCCATCCAACACAACTTTGACTACTCTTTGTTGATGTAAGCTTTCTGCCCATGCCTTGTAATCTTTGAAGGCTGCAAATGCGTCTTCCTTTCGTCTTAAAAACTTGGTGGCTGTGTATCCTGTAAGCTGATCTATCAGTATCAAGAAGTACTTGGACCCGGAGAGAGATTGAGTGTGCATCGGTCCGCACAGATCCATGTGAATGACCTCAAGAACATGCAAGGTAGCTTGAAACGAGTGGGAAAAAGGGATACCAGTAAGCTTACACTTGACACACTCATCGCAAACCTCCTCTGCAGCTTTATATGTTGGTATAAGCCTCTTGGTTGCTTTGTTGTTGAGATGGCCTAATCTTTGATGCCGTAGGCGATTTCTTGTTGAGAGACATTTACTGCCAAGTTTTATCTTCGTTTCTAACACCTTGTTTTTTGCAGGGCATACAAAAGAAGGAGTGGCAGCATTATTTAGGAAAACATTCACATTCTCACCTGTCGACTTGATGGTTATTTGTGAAGCGAGTTGAGACAAGGCTACTAGATTTGTGTTCAATTTTGGTACATATAACAAATTTTCTAGTGTCCAGCATACTCCATTTCAGTCAATAAGTTTTGCAGTGCCTTTTCCAATAGCCGTGAGGGAGGAGGAATTGCAGCCAGTGGAGATAGTGGAGTCTTTCATTTTGTTGATAGACGAAAAGAAATTTATGTTGTTGAACATATGGTCAGAGGCACCTGTGTCCAGGACTATACTTAGGATCTCACCTTGCATTGAGGTTTTGTCTATGGTTAGTAATGCTCATGCAAACGTGTAGTTTGTTTTTGGATCCCTTTGGTATCTCTCTGGGCGTTTTTCTGGATGTAGTTGCCAACACTTCTCTGGTGGATGGCTGTCCAAAGGATTGTGGCACCCGTTACTGCAATAGTGGATTGTCTTTGATTTGAATACTTCCTTATTTAGTGCCAGTTTGCTGTCTATATTAGATTCAATAGAAGATTTTAGTGCTTCCTCTTTTAGTGCCGCATCATGTAGAAGATTTAGCATGGCATCTGGACTCCCTTGGGTTTCTGTATTAAGCGTGACTTTTTCAATTAGGCTATTGAACTCCTTGGGAAGCTTGGTGAGTATAGCGAATGCAAGTGTTTTTATTCCAACTTCAATTCCGACAGTCTTTATTTCTTTAAAGCTTTGCCTTAGTTCTGAGATGAAAGGTTGTAGATTCCTGTTATAGGTGATTTTTGAGAATCTGCTCCAGATCCTTGCTTGACCGTTGAAGGTGGAAGAGGAAAAGCGATTAGTAAATTTATTCCAAAAGAGGTAGGCGTTTTCCATTTCTTCATCACCAATGACTATCTCGGCAAATGTGCAGGAGTCGAGACTATTAGTGATGATGTTGCATGTTTTGATGTTAGCATCTATGATTTTGTTATCTGCTGCTGAAGGACAAGTTTCCAAAGATAAAGCTGGGATCATTTCTTCTATGCAGTGGATATACAATTTCTTTTGCCATAGTAGACCTATTGTTCATCTTTTCCATTCCGGGAAGTGGTTGTTTGTGCTCGGTATCTGTATTGTTAGCCATGACTCGAAAGTGACTTGTCCTTTAGTCGTGAGGAGGAAGATCGAGACTGTAAATCTGTTGAATTTAGACGTAAAAACTAAAGATAAATTTCAATATATGACAAAACATTGTGAGATTATTATACCAAAGCTAAAAATACCTAAAGGACAAGTGATGAATATGAGAATAATAATAGTCAGTTATGATACACGTGCGAAATGGAAAGACATATGCTAAAGGTGAAAGAATCAGTAAGAGAGTAATATTACTACAAAAGAGAGATGTCGTACAAGAATAATGGAGTTTTTTTTAATGGTAGAAGAAAGATGTATAAAAAAGGAAAGGATGAGATTTAAATATAAGAGAAGGAGATATGAAGAAGAATGTTATTCTGAGGAGACGAGAAATAAGACAGAAGTGATGGTTTAAGTATTGATGGATAAGGTAGAGAAAAAAAAGTAAGGAAGAAAGAAATTGAAGTTGAGATCAAGACCGGAGTGGATAACCGGTAGTAGTGGTTTTTATTAAGATAGTCAAAAAGTGGTTAGGTTAGAGATAGCGTAGTGGTGCGGGTTGGAAAGCGGAGGTTAGATTAAGTGGTTAGGTTAAAGAAAAGGTTGGTTCGAGAGAAGCGGAAGGTTCTGGATCGTCAAGGATTTCAACACTTCTAAGCTAAACACAACACCTCAATTTTAACACAAAAATTGATGGTTAACACCACATGTGGTGTGAGTTAAATTAAGGTTTTGAGGATTTTCATACCTTTGTACATAAAATACTAAAAACTTAATTTAAGCTTATTTAGAGTTGAGTTACAGAAATTTCATCCAGAGGTGACACAACTTTATTTTTTATGAGGAATCCAATGGTGTGATAATTTCTTTATGTTTATTTATTGGATAAAAATTTATAATTTATTTTATATAACTTTTTACCAAAAATATTTTAATTTCACAATTTTTATTAAAAATTCATTTTTACTTAATTTTTACAAGTAAAAATGTAATTTCATAATTTTAAATTTTATTGTAATTTTATTTTTAAATTATAATTAAATTTTGATTTTTAAATATAAATTTGTATTTATATTTCAATTTCTATCTTTATAATATGAATGAATTTATTTTCTTTATATTTGTATCTTAATTTATCATTTGTGGTCTTTTGGGTATATGAACATACCTCTAAGGCTCACACTTTGACTTTTCTTCTGAAATGAGTTAAACCATGACTATCTATGTGTGAAAAAATTCTCATATCTGATCAGCCACAAGAGGCCTTTAGAAATATCAGGAGAAGATTATCATGGTAGCTAAAATTCCTTACCCAATTAAAACCACAATCTTATTTCAGCTTTGGAACCCCAGCATATAAAATTATCTCTTAGATTCTCAGATTTTTGATTACTAAAATATTTTAAATTGGGATGTCTGGATTTTTTATGTTTAACCAATTATCCCCCAATATTTGAATTCTCCATTAAACATAATTAAAGTTTCTGAATTGAGAAGAAATACTACACAATCCACAAGGCTCACATGATTGATATTGAATTTTCTTGAAGGGTACTGTCACAGGGGCTCTTCAAAGTGAAGAGGGCCTGTCACCCAGTAAACTGGAACTCACTTATGGAGGGCTCAAGATGGGATAAGATGGAGTACACTTAAGAGTGTAATTAAGATAGAATTGATAATGAAATAAATATAAGAAAGCAGCAACAAAAAAATGAGAGTAAGGAATAAAAGAGCCAACCTCAAACAAGTCCAAGTACACTGTTTAAAGCTTTCAGAAAGAAATAGAAGGATTAATAAGGATATGGCCACCACAACTCTACTGAACAGGTGAGGAAATGCAAAAACCAACTTGAAACTAATAAATATAATACTCCAAAATAAGAATGAGAATATTTATTAAATAATAAATCAAATATATTTATTAACTGGGAAAGGTCCCCAGGGGGAGAAAGAGGGGCTGGTATATGTGAGAATCCACCATCCCTGATCAAAAGAGTAAACTTTATTGAGAGGAATATTCATTTGAATTGATTTGGATAATACAGCCCCTGTATAGATTTACAGGGTCTGTACAAGGGATGTGGTGAAGTTGGGTGATCATACAGTTTCAGACTAGTGTATCCAAAACTTTATTTGTGAATTCAGCCTGTAAAAATGGTGAAAGACTGTATTGGGTATTTAAACTGTATGAGTGCTTCAGCCAGAAGTTTTGATGAAACTGGATGCTCATACAAGCATTGATTTGCAGGTTTGGTGAGTTTGAGTGGGTTTTAAGGTTGACTACCCTTAACCATGATAGTGGATGTTGCAGTATCCCCCTCTTGAAACTTGTGAGCTCCTGAACACCATAATACCTTGCCACTATTGAGTTTTGTAAGGTTTGTATATAAAAATCTTGATAATAGTAACAAATATCAAGAGTACTATGACTGTCCTCATTAGAAAATATAAGGTAATTAAATATTATAACCACAAATTTATAAAATTATTAAAAGGATTATATATGAAAAAAGAAATTTAATTATTATTAAATAATTTGATACTAAAAAATTGTTAATAATTATAATGAATTATAATTATTCTATTATTGCTATAGTCACTGACAGTTATAAAAATAAGAAGTGCAAAGCTCTTAATGGGGCAATTACACGTAAAAGAGATTAATATTTCTCCACTTATAGATAATGTAAGAATATTATTCAGAAAATAAATTATTACACACACTGTGTAGAGATAATTCTTATAGAAACATTCTATAAAAAAACTAATACTAGATAAAAAGATATAAAACCTTAAAGAAAACTTACTTATAATATTTATTTAATAAAAGTCAAACAACAAAGGTTATTATATTAAATAATTACTATAAGTTAAAAACATGCCAAAAATAAATATTTTCAAAGATAAAAAAACTTTTTATGATAAAAAAATATGATTAAAGGATTTTTAAGAGGAATTTGTGGATCTTAAATGATTTTCAAGACAATGATTTTATATGATAAAATATATTATTGGTGATTGCAACAATAATTGGAGTTCTATTATCTCAATTCTTTTACTTTTAGGATTAATAAAGAATAAAATAACTTAAGGATTACTTTTATAATGAGATTTTATATTTAATAAAACTTTACCTTTTTTAAATTTCTAATATTATTGGAATGATGATGAGTGATGGAAAAAAAAAGTGATGAATAGACTCCTTTGATGTCTACAGAGAAGCTCTCATAGTTAATAATGGATATAGAGGGCGTGCTCAGTTCAAAACTGCAAAACAATACTGAAAAATAAGGCTCTTAACTTAAGGTAACTTATTTTTAATTCCACTTTAAAGCTACCAATGTTATTCTTAGCTCCAAGTATCTTTGATCCTCTTGTGTATTAATTATTTTAAGCTTTAATATAAATTAAGTTTATTTAAGTTAGATTTCATCACATGAACAACTTAAAAGAAGAGTTTCAAGCAAAAATCTCTTGAACTTAATTTTTAATTGATTTTTGAAGAAATCTTAATTTTATTTAAGTATAATTAAAAGAGTAAATTTCCAGGCTAATTACCAATAAAACCTGTCTAAAAAAGATACTTCAAACTTAATTTATCCACATATAGAATCAATTTGGAAGATGTGTGAAGCTTTCAAGCAAATCCATTAAGAATTGGATTTTTAATGAATTTATGAAGTTATTGCTATTTTTCCACATAAAATAGCAATACACACCAAATGTTAACTTTTAACAAGGTTTAAATGCTTGTATGTGAGCCTTGAGGTATATTTTACATACCCAAATAGGCCAAAATTATCTTAAAAATAAATTTTGAATTGTGCATAACTCATAAGTCATGCATATATCCAAAATTCATCATTTTTGATTTCAGAAAAGATGGATAACTCTTTATTGAGGAAGTAAATACATGGATTTAAGGACAGATATGGATTCTACACAACAGCTCACCTAGGGTAGCTCCATAGAGTGAATAAGCTCAAATTAACTCTTTGAGGTTGTAATATGGAAAATAATTCAATACCACATAAAAGATCCATGAAAATGTTTGTTTTTCGTAATTTCACACCAAAAAATGAGAATGTGAGAAATCCCATGTTAAATATACAATAAGAATAGTGTTATGCATGTTTTGGGCACTTAATATCATGGGATTTGTATATGGAATTTTGGTACACCCATAGTGGATATCTCACTAAGCTTAATTTTCTCTTTTGACGTGAAAAATAGGCAAGGGGGACAAAAGACATCAAAGAGAGCCAGGGTACCCAACTTCTGAGGCCTCAGAGGCATGGACAGCTCCAAAGGCTGGATCCATGGCCGATCCCAGCCCAATTAGTAAACTAAAACACTTTGGGAACTTGGTTACCATGTTACAACTACTGTAAATCTTAAGAAAATAGCAAATAACCTGCTATTTTGATGTTCCAAGGAGGTAAAGAGCTACTTAGACTCCTGTAACCGTGCCTGTTCTTAATGAATTTCCATGAATAAGCCCCAGAAGAGTAATTAAAACCCTTTTTGGACGTTTATCCATTGATTTACCTCATAGCAACCAGCTAAACACTGATATTTGCAATTCTACGTAGAAATGAGGTAAAAAAATTCAAAAATTCATTAAAAATACAATTCTTAATGAATCTCTCTGAAACCTTCAGGACCAATGGAGAACTGTATCATCTATGGTAAAACCAAAAAAAATTATGGTTTTACTAGTAAAATTAAACCTTTTACTTACAGTCCATTTTTGACTATTCTACATGAAACACTGAATCTTCAAAAATTCACAGTAATTACAACCTGTGATCAAATTGCCAATAACATTGATAACTTTGAGGAATCAATTATTCTTTTGGAATAAAAGAAGATTTACAGATGTTACTCCTTTTATTCTTAACCATATTGGGGTTAGTAGTCACTTAAAAGCATCAATTAAGTAATTATGATAATCATATGTGACAACAGATGATGAAATCAATAATCCAAAAGGGTTCATTGTCTTTTCACTCACCGGTCTTTTAGTTTGCTCCATGGCATGCCTCTGTGAGCTGTTGTTGACTTAAAAGAGGCCTCCTCTTGCTGTTTTTTCCATATCAAATCATCTTATTATCCATTTATATCATTGTTACCAACAAGTAAGTATTAGTTAAGATCTTCTTAAGTGTTTTAATTATTTCAGAAGCGATCAGAAAGAAGTGAAATCATAGAATCCAACTATATATTGATGTAATCCTGCTAGAAATCATTTTGATGCCTTAAATCCACAATTCTACATCAAATTTCTCTACTTATATCTTTCAATAAGTTCTTTGGAGTATAAGTGAGTCATTTACCTTAAGTTCTTAAAGTTTTTCTCTAAAATTAGTTTTCTTCAAGAATTATATTTATAATTATTCTTGCAAAAGATAATTATATATTAAAATAATTTTATTATTTTAATAAAAGAAGTTTTTATTATTAAATTCTTCTTGTAATTGATTCTTGTAGACAATTACTGCTCACTGTTAAAATCACTAGTAGTGTTTAACACGTGAAAGAAATAATTATTTAATTATTTAATTGTGGTTATAATAATATTTTATTATTATATTTTATAAGAACAGACATAGTACTGTTGATTAATAATAATATTATCATCAGTTTCATAGTCAAATCTTACATTGTAACTTTAAAACTTTGAGCTTAGTTCAGCTTTTTAAGCTTAATTAAGCTTTGAAAGTTTTCAAAACCTTCAATTTCAAGCTTGCATGTTGGGACTTACCCTTTGGCAGCTTGAAATTCCTGTCCAAATCGGGATAAAACCAGTTTAAACTTTAGTTTTGGATAAAAGTCTAATCTTAAATTTTAAATAAGGCTGAAACTCTTCCAATACAGGTGGACAACCTCAATTTAAACCTTTCAGATCCAAAAAGCTGGGTACCCCAGCTCTGGTTGGTATTTTTCCTTTGTCCCACCTTTTTGCGTGGATTTTCCCCTTTTATTTATTTAAAGCCATACTATGGCCTTAAGCCCCTTTGAATCGAGCTCACACAGGAATTAAATTCTGTATGGCGAATACCTAGCCAATTCAGTAAATATACACAGCACCTTAATTTTTACTAAAATTTTGGTATGTTTGCATAAACCTTATACAGCTTTAAATTTAAGCTTATTTAATTTTGAATTTAACAATTTCAAAAAAGTTAAAAATATTTCAATTGTACTGTGATATTCTTAGATATTCTAATAACTTAAGAAATATTCATTTTTTGGTATAACACCCTATGAGTCTACCCTAGGTTATTTTTCGGAGCAGAATCCAAAAATGACATAATAACTATAGCTTTTCTTTATAAAAAGAATTTATACATACCTCACACACTCACAAGTGTCATCCCCAATTCCCCACAAAATTTCAAAATCTTCAATTTTTTAATTTTCTTTCCCTCTTGATCATTATTCTGAAAATACTTCTCATTCTCCTTGTTCTTCCTCCTTTAATTAAGTAAGTGATTTCCATTTCTTGAGTTATCTCCTACCTTTAGTCTTTTTTCTATTTTAAATCAATGAGTGTTGGTGGCCATTGGCTGAATCACAAAATGGAGGCCACCATCATATTCCGCTTGAAAATGGTGAAGAATTGCTATATGATTGCCTAGCCACCCCCAAGAATTGGCCATAACATCTTGAGGACTCTTCCTGCACCAGATCCTTCAGTATGCATATTTAAAAAGGGGTCTTGTCCCCCTAACTTTTGAATAAATGGGGTCGAATGGCCTTTTGAGGTCATTTGGGTACCCTTTGGTTTAATTATGGCCCTTCCACTCCCATGGAACCTTTCTTGAAATATGGAAATTTGGCCAATTTTGGGTTTTTACCACCTGCAGTCCCTGGTCCATGGGGGCAATTGATGTCCCCCAGGACCATTTTGAAGGGGCTTCCAGGAGGCCAAGGGTGCTGAGGGTGGCAAATTGGACCATATGTCCTGGAGATTCTGAGACCAATCCAGGACCATAACAGAGGGACCTCACAATGGTTGAAAAGGGGGTACAGCCTTTCTGATTGGAGCCCCATATTGAGGACCTTGAAATGACCATAATTGAAAACATGACCCCAGAAACTTGAAGTACTTCAGGATTTGATATGCATATCTCACACTCTTGACTCTTTTTGCCTCAATAACTCCAGAAATGAGCTCAAAACTAACTGAACTCACTGAATCTTCCCCTTATGTGCCACTACCATCTGCCCTTTGTGGTTCTGACCTCATTAATCATTTGAGGTCCCCTTGGCAAATGGCTTTTTCAGGTCATTTTGATCCTTACCAGACTTCTGATGGGTACAAGGAAGTTTAAGTTCTTGACCCTTTCTGTACTGAGTGGTTGAAGAAGGGGAAACAGTGTTTCCAACCTATAGCCCCAGATATTCCAAGTTCCATAATTGATTTGTTGGGAAAAAGCCTTGTCAATGTCCAGGGGCTCCACATTCCAACATCAGGCTGTATTTGTGTAACAAGAAAGATGGGCCTTTTGGGAAAGAGTTCCCAGTTTCTGAGACCCCTACTCCTGATGGAACTTGAGGTCATTCCAACCATAATTTTTGTGGTATTCTTGGTTTGGTGTGATACTGATATTTTGCATTAGTGACTGGATCAAGGCAGAGGTATGTGGAAAGGTGGACCAACATTAGAGGGGCCATTCTCACTGGTGGTAGTCCCATTCATTCCAGCTCAGAGGTTCCCATTTTGAGAATCAATATCCAAGGTGTGGTGAAGAGATTGAGAAGAATTTCAGATCGACCCACTGATCCCAATACTTAAGGTAGTGAAGAGGTTGAGGTGGTACATCCTTCCCTTGGCTGCCAATACAGAACTTCACCTTCCCAACCTTCTTTCAAAAGATTCAAAATCAACATCATACTAAGTACCCCCAGGGAATTCCAGACAGTCCTTTCCACAATTCCATCTTCAGTTCCTCCTTCTTCACCAAATCCATCCACTGCTAGGGCTTTCCTGGCTTCACCATTGAGGCCATCCTCCATTCCACAGCCCAGAGACTCTCAAGTGGTCACTTCCCAGAAACATCAACTTATGGCCAGTTCTAGAATAAGGAGAGACGTAAGGTCACTCTTGCTGTTCCCTGGCACTCACGTATTCCAGATAAGGAACAATGCCTGTCCGCATCGCCCAAGAAGATCCCAATATGGTGGATGAAGGCCAAGATTCTGTGGCCAGGCTGTTTAGAAGGGCTGATAGGAATAGCAGGGAGGTTATTATTTATGATAATGTTGGAATAATCCCAGGTCCTGCTTTGATAATTTGGGTAGAGATAACTAGTTTATTGGTGTTGTTTGTGTTTGGTTTGTCTTTTATCCCAACTTTTATTGATAAAAATTGAAAATAAAAATGGAATCTCCAAATTCATCATATGGGAGGAGATGATTCTGCTTGATTAAGAAAGAAAAAATAAAAAAGACTTATAAAGGTAAACAAAAGAAAAATGAAAATTAAGAGAAAAGGAGAGTAAAGAAAAAGGAAAAAAATAAAAGAAACTTCTGAGGGGCTTCCTTCTTGTGGTGAGTTGCATTCTTTTGGCCATGATTTTCCTGAAAGATAAAACCAAGAATTTTTTGCTCACAAAGTGGCCAAGGTTTTGTTTTACAAGAAGTAGGAACACTCAGGGATGCATACCAGGAGATGGAACTTACTTTTATAACTTCCAATCCCCAAAGGGCACCATAAAGTAACAGAAAAACGTTGCCATAAATGCATTTTAGCTAAGGAATGTCTTGAGTCATTATAAATGGCATATATAAGCCAAAAAACCAAGAAAAACAAATTTGACTATATCTTGATGAATGGTCCAAACTTGTAAAGTTTGACTATGAAACAATAAGTAAATATTACCAATATTTTACTTATTGTACCATGAGTTTCCTTATGAATATAAAGAATGAGATAAAAAATAATTATAATAATAAATTTTCACTTGATCATGAAGTAAAAATACTTATACTATTAAATAATTCTAATAATATAAGCTATATTAAAAAAATTAATATAATAAAAATAAATATATTAATATATAATGATTAATATATTTATGGCACATTATTATTGTTAAAAAATGATAAAGGCACAAAAAATTGTTATTAAATAATAAAAAACAATTTTTAATGAAAATATTACTAATATTGAATTTATGAATCAATATAGATACTATTTCTATTAATAAAAGATTTTTTTTAAAAAAAGGGAAATTATTGTAAAAAGACAAAATGACCTACTTTCAACACTTGATATAAACATTTTGAATGAATTTAGGCCAAGAAATACAAATAAAACTTATTTAAATTGTTTTCCAAAAAAAATAGAATAAAATTACAAATATTCTTGTTTTTATGTGGAAGTAAAGATCTTAGAGAGAAGGTTAAAAAACAATTAAGGGATTTATTTAATCACTTCAAAATGATGATTACAATGAAGATGAACTTAATTCTTTGAATATATAATAGTTTTATATAAAAAGGACAAATCTTTCACCTTTGGTTTTGTCAGGCTGAGTCTATGATGAGAGTATTAAAAAGTATTTAAAACTATTAAATATGACTGTGACACGGTAAATAAAGATCTAAAAGATTTTTATAAGAGTTAAAGATGGTTTAATTTAATAATAAGAGGGCCTTACTATAAGGAATATAATGGTGGTGAGCGCTGTTGAAAGCCCTGGGTGCAGCTTTACCTGTTGGGTTACAATAATAAAGACTACAATACTTTAAATTAAGAGTATAGCTGGTTATTACCCAAGGGTAAAGCTGTTTTTGACATTTTACTACGTAGGGTATTCAAGAGCAGGATGAGGAGACAATTATGGCTGTGAAAAAGCCTCCTTTTTATCCTGAAATGGGGTGGAAAGGGTGCTAGACCTTTCCATGTAGAGGAAGTGAAGATTTTTCACTCTATAGGACTGGCTTGTGGTTTGCAAACAGCCTTTATAGCCTGTATTGGGTCCAGATGTGGTTTTGAAATCACATCTGGGCAGTTTTCACCAATACAGGGTGAAAGGTTTCATCTGGGGACCTCACAGCCTGATTCTGACGTGTATGACATGTAGAATGCTGTACAGAAACGGTATGGGACCCCAGTATAGACTGAATTATGAGGTATTGAAGTATTAACATGCTTCTTAATCTGTTTTACACCTCATAATCAGAGTACAACTGTATCCTGTCATAATACAGCTGTATTGGTCATATTGTGGGATTATAGCTTTCAAATGGCCATAACTCTGTCAGATTTTGAGATATCATGCTCATAGTTGGTTCATTGGATAGCCCTGTATAGGCTCTGCACAATGATACCCAATTTGGTACGGTTATCATTAAATATGACAAAGTTATCCCATGTACAAGGTTTTTTGTACATAGGTGTGGTTTGGGCAAAAAGCTGTATTGAGCTTGTTTGCCTCATAACTTCTTTTATAGTTGAGATATGAAGAAGTGGATGGCACCATCAGATAGCCATGATTGTTCTCTTTCCAAAAAGACCCCACTTCAAGTATCCCACACTAAAACTGTAGAAGTTAGATGAGAGGTGAATGTTTTGTTCACCCTTATTTGGCCTGAAATTGACCATAACTCCAGTAATATTGGTGCTAGCTCAGTTTGGCTGGTACCATTGGATAGCCCTGGCTTACAGCTTCATTTTGAGTACCCATTTGATGGGGTTAAGTCTCTCCTTCTAGATTTTAGATGAGAGGTGAAAATTAAGGTTTATGCTCAGCAAAGAGTTTGAGCAGGAATAACTTTGTTATTTCTTGTCCTATGGTGATGAGACTTATATTTTCAGAAAGAGGTGAGTTTCCTCTTTATTTTGATACCTTTTGAGCTGATTTGGCTCAGCTCCATGTTTTGGTGGTATCTTGGCTATACCATTGGTTTATGGTATTTTGGCTGTCATGCTTGTGCTCTGGGTTTGAGTCACAGGCTGACAGGTTTTAATGATTCAATGTTTTTGTTGTGTCTGAGGGGGTGTGAGCCTTAGAGGTATTTTCATATACCAAAAAGACCACAAATAACAAAATGAAATCAATTTGTTTATATTATCAAAAGAAAAATTAAAATACAAATACAAATTTCTATACAAAAGTAAAAATTTAATCATAATTCAAAATAAAAAATTACATTAAATTTTAAAATTGTGAAAATGCATTTTTACTTGAAAAAATTAAGTAAAAATGAATTTTTACTAAAATCAATGAAACTAAAATATTTTTGGTAAAAGGTTACGTACAATATATATTATAGATTTTTATCCAATGAATCAACTTAAGAAAATTACTTCACCATTGGATTCCTCATAAAAAATAAGGTGGGGTCACCTTTGGGTATAATTTCTGTAACTCAACTCTAAATAAGCTCAAATTAAGTTTTTAGTATTTTCTGTAAAAAAGTTCAAAATCCTCAAAACCCTAATTTAATTCACACCACATGTGGTGTTAAGCATCAATTTTTGTGTTTAAGTGAGCTTTAATTTACATATGAGGTATCAATTATTACAGTTGTGTACTGTAAAAACTAAATTGAATTGCATGTGTAAATTGCAAATGTATTACATGATGAGGAATTAAAAAATAAATAAATTGGAAAGAGTAAATCTGGGGGGAAAAGGAACTCTAGCTCTAAGGGGGAGCCAGACCCCCAAAGTCTTTGCTGACAGGTGTGGGATGTCAAAATCCACACAAAAGTTCATCGCTTTTGGCCTGGAATTGAGTCACAGACCCTGTGACTCAATTGATGATGAGGTTGTGATACCAACCAGGACAGTTTTGACTGTTGCCAAGAGGGTAAAACTACCCTTAAGTTAAGCAAATCTTAGTAAAAACAGTTTTAACTGGTTTCTACGTCTCTTACACACATTCTGACATGTTTTGAAGGCTCTAGACCAGGTATTTCTATAGTAATGGCTGATGTAAGTGTTGAACATGGCTAAAAATAGAAAAAAATCACTAAAACCAGGGTTCAATGATGCCATAATTGGCTTTTTGATTGTCAGAGTGTTTTGAACGAGTGACATGAGTAAAATTTACTTTCGAAGTAAGAAAATTGATGGCTACAAAAGAATTTCTTCTTTGCCCCACTTTTCTCTTCATGTTAGAATCTTTTCCTTTTATAATTACTTTAAACACTGTTAAGCCAATCAATAAAAGATTCCAACCACCCTTTTCAAATTGTTTTAAGCCTTTTAATCATGTGACAAATCATTATAATCATTGTTTGTAACTCTTATAATCATTTTTACCCCTTGAACCACCCCAAAAGTGAATTAAAGCATCTTTCATCACTGTAAACTTAGTCACTTGGTTTCCAAATTCACTCTGATCACTTTTGGGCATGTTTTCTCTCTAAATATCCCTTTAACAAATTTTTACTTTAATTAATTGCTTTCAGCTCTTTGCTCAATTGATTCCAATTGAAATTGGTCTTGAAGAAATTTCTTTTGTAGCCTTAAATATCTCTTATAGAGTATTTTTGGATAAATTTTTATTGTTGGTAAAACAATAAATCTTCATAATATTATTTTTAAGAGAAAACACGCCACTTTTATTTTTTATAACTTTATTAGTATAAAACAATAATATTATAAAAATTTATTGTTTTACCAACAATAAAAATTTATCCAAAAAATACTCTACAAGAGATATTTTAAGGCTACAAAAGAAATTTCTTCAAGAGCAATTTCAATTGGAATTAATTGAGCAAAGACCTGCAAGCAATTAATTAAAGAAAAAAGTCTTTAAAAAGAATATTAAAGAGAAAACACGCCCAAAAGTGACCAGAGTGAATCTGGAAACAAAGTGACAAAGTTTACAGTGATGAAAGATGCTTTAATTCACTTTTGGGGTGGTTCAGGGGTAAAAATGATTATAAAAGTTACAAACAATGATTATAATGACTTTTTCACGTGGTTAAAAGGTTTAAAATGATTCAATAAAGGTGGTTGGAATCTCTTATTGATTGGTTTAGCAATGTTTAAACTAATTATAAAAGGAAAGGATTATAACATGAAGAGAAAAGTGGGGCAAAGAAGACATTCTTTTATAGCCATCAATTTTCTTACTCCAAAAGTAAAACTTACTCTTGTCAGTCGTGAAAAACAGTCTGACAACAGAAAAGCCAATTATGGCATCATTGAACCCTGGTTTAGACCAAAAAGGGCTGGTTTAAGCCATTTTTAGCCATTTTAGACCCTTAAATCAGCCATTACTATAGAAATATCAGGCCTAGAGCCTTCAAAACACGTCAGAATAAAACTGTTTTTACTATGATGGTTTTATCTTAAGGGTAGCTTTACCCTTTTGGCAACAGCTAAAACTACCCCAGTTGGTATCAAAACCTCATCATCAATTGAGTCCACAGACCCTGTAACTAAATTCCAGGCCAAAAGTGATGAACATTTGCGTGAATTTTGACATCCCACGCCTGTCAGCAAGGACTTTGGGGGTCTAGCTCCCCCTTAGAGCTGGAGTTCCTTTCCCCCCCCAATTTTAATCTTTCCAAGTTATTTTTCCTTTAATTCCTCATCATGTATCATACTTATAATTTACATATGTAATTCAATTTAATTGTACAGTACAATACAGTAATGATTGATACCTCATATGTAAATCAAAGTTCACTTATATAATACACGTGCACATTTTGACATTTCAATTGAATTCACTTGAAAATACTTCAATTCCTCATAACTTCTAAACTAAACACAACACCTCAATTTTAACACAAAAATTGATGGTTAACACCACATGTGGTGTGAATTAAATTAAAGTTTTGAGGATTTTCAACTTTTGTATTGACAATACTAAACACTTAATTTAAGCTTATTTAGAGTTGAGTTACAAGAATTTCACTCAGAGGTGACCCCACCTGATTTTTTATGAGGAATCCAATGGTGAAATAATCTTTATATGTTTATTTATTGGATAAAAAGTTATAATAATTTTTATTTAACTTTTTTCCAAATTTATTTATTTTTTTACAATTTTGTTAAAATTTCATTTTTACTCAATTTTTTCAAGTATAAATGTATTTTCATAATTCCAAAATTTAATGTAATTTTATTTTTAAATTGTAATTAATTTTTTTATTTTGAATATAATTTTATATTTATATTTTGATTTTTATTTTAATAATATAAATTATTTTATTTTATTTATATTAATATGTTATTTTTGTATTTGTGGTCTTTTGGGTATATGAAATTACCTCTAAGGCTCACATTAAAAAACAATAAACTTGGTGTGTTTTCTCTTAAAAATATTATTTCATCCCATTTTTTGATTATATTTCACCTTATAAACATTTTGAGAACAGGAAAAGTACTTGATTTTTAATCAAAGCTTCATATCCACACCTTACAGGGGGAAATACAGGTAAAAAGAGCTGTTCGTATAGTAAAAGCCTCCCTCCTAGAGTCCAGGAGGCTTCTAGTAGACGCGTCCTGATTATATCCACTGGAAGGTATCAGTAGTTTAAGTCTTGGAGATTAATAAATCATAATCAAACCATCTTATCTGATTATTGCACCATTTTTTAGAGTTATCACTGTAACTTTAACTCTTCTGACCTCATACGCTTGGAAGAAGACCAAGATTTCTGAATTTTATTAGTTTTAATCATAATAAACTAGTGTTAACTACTTTTATCACTCATATGACTGTTAAACTTAAATTAAGATTACAGTGGGTGATCATAAATGAGCAATTTTAAGCTTAAACTTTGATCATTGAAAAATTTTTATTTATACAAGCAAAAGCCATTTAAAGAGAAAATTCTGATAGCTTGGAATGTAATTGATACACTTTCAAGAGAATTCTATTATATAATAAGAAATCTATCTTTGATGATTTTTCTTGTAACTCATCTTTTCTGTCAAAATTTACTTTTTTAAGCTTCAAACCATGTTTTAAAGGGTTTATAACCTGAATATAATGATAAAAAGTACATCTTGCTTCATGTATAAGCTATAGGAATCTGAATATCTACTTTGTTTTGAGTTTGGACCACTTTCACAACATGGTTGTCAACAGCTATAACAAGTTTGTTCAATAAACCCTTACAAGTGATAACTCTGCTTATAAAATTTCAAACAGAGCTTATATCTGTATTTTTACAGTAATTAAATGGTAACTTGATATTTGTTTCCACCCGTTATTATGTATATTTTAAGAGATATGAGCTAAAAACCATGAATATATGTGTTAATCATAAAAGTGCATATATTCAGGTTATTTCCTTAAGTATTGAATTTACAGATATGAAATTAGAATTTATATGTGTAGCTCTTTATGGGAAATCCAATGGTGCAATTTCTTCTACATTTTGTTTTATTGGTTTCTGAGATAAAGAAGAATTTATGGTCTTTTATGGGATTTTTACTTATAACACAGTAAGTGTTGTCTTTACAGATATGAAATGGGAATTTTAAATGTGTATTTAACATGGTGAATCTTATAGTGAATTTATTTCATATTTTCACTCATTAGATTTTGAGGTAATCAATCATTAATGCCTTTTTATGGCATTTTTACTTATTTTAAGATAATATTTTTAATCATTTTTATTAGAATAACTAAGTTATTTTGTAACATTCTTGAATATGTGTTCATATCTCAAAGAATTACAAAGCCTGAGGGTATTGATGTTGCAAGGTCTTCTGAATTTGTTCAAAAAATTGACAAGTGCTCACAAAGTGGCCAACATGATTCTTGAGTAATCTTTGTGTCAGGATGAAACTATGATAAAGGTGTAAGTAGACTAAGCACAACTTTAACTATGTTTGTGACACGGTAAAAATGGTTAAAAAAGATTTATAAGGGTTGAAGATAATTTGATTTAAGATTAAAAGGGCTTTACTATATATAATATAGTGGTGGTGAGCGCTGTTGAAAGCCCTGGGTGCAGCTTTATCTGTTGGGTTACAATAATAAAAGACTACAATAATTAAGATTTATAATTATAACTGATTATTAACCAAGAGTAAAACTGTTTTTGACAGTTTACTACGTAGGTTATTCAAGAGCAGGATGAGGAGACAATTCTGGCTGTGAAAAGCCTCCCTTTTATCCTGAAATGGGGTGGAAAGGGTGCTAGACCTTTCCACGTAGAGGAAGTGAAGATTTTTTCACTCTCTAGTACTGGCTTGTGGCTTGCAAATAGCCTGTATAAACTGTATTGGGCTTAGATGTGGTTTTGAAGCCACATCTGGGCAGTTTTCACCAATACAGGGTAAAAAGTTTCATCTGGGGACCTCACAGCCTGATTCTGACGTGTATGACGCGTAGAATGCTATACAGAAGCTGTATGGGACCCCAGTATTGACTGAAATATGAGGTATTGAAGTAAAAACAAGCTTCTTCGTCTATTTGACACCTCATATTCATGGTTATGGGATATTATCCCATGGTAAGGCTGTATTGGTCAGAATGTGGGATTTTGACCTTAAAACAGCTATAACTTTGTCCGTTCCTGAGATATCAACCTCACAACTGAACCAGTGTGTATCCCTGTATGTGTTCTACACAGCGGTACCTTATTTTATATGGTTATCATTAAATATAGCAAAGTTATGCCATGTACAAGATTTTTGTACATATGCATGATCTAGGCAAAAAGCTGTATTGAGCTTGTTTGCCCCATAACTTCTGCTGTAGTTGAGATATGGGGAAGTGGATGACACCATCAGATAACTCTGACTGTGCGCTTTCCAAAAAGATCCCACTTCAAGTATCTCACACTAAAACTGTAGAAGCTAGATGAGAGGTGAATGTTTTGTTCACTCTTATTTGGCCTGAAATTGACCATAACTCCAGTAATATTGGTGCTAGCTCAGTTTGGCTAGTACCATTGGATATCCCTGGCTTAGAGCTTCATTTTTAGTACCCATTTGATGGGGTTAAGCCTCTCCTTCTAGATTTTAGATGAGAGGTGAAAATTAAAGTTTATGCTCAGCAAAGAGTTTGAGCAGGAATAACTTTGTTATTTCTTGTCCTATGGTGATGGGACTTATATTTTCAGAAAGAGGTGAGTTTCCTCTTTCTTTTGATACCTTTTGATCTGATTTGGCTCAGCTCCATGTTTTGGTGGTATCTTGGCTATACCATTGGTTTATGGTATTTTGGCTGTCATGCTTGTGCTCTGGTTTTGAGTCACAGGCTGACATACCCTCCCTGTAAAAAAGGCCCATCATTGATGAGACTTTTCAGTCCTCCTAGAGGCCCTGAATCTCCTTAGATGAAGGTTCCCATCTGGTATGGTATCTTCTTCCAACCATTTGTCTTTATCAGCTGTTTGGTGCTTGAATCTGACTAAGTATTGTCTTTGATCCTTTCCATTAAGTCTGATCTTCCTGGCCCTGATGATCTTACTCACAGGTCCTGGGGAGTCCTCCACTTCCACTGTATCAGGTGGTGTGGGGTTCTTCTTCCTGGAGGGGAATTTATCCTCCTCTGTTTGGAAGTATGGTTTGACCAAACTTACTGGGAAGACTGGGTGCTTCCTGGAAAATTCCTCTGTAAGTTTGACTCCAACTGCATGCTTTCCTATCAACCCAATGATAGTGAAAGGCCCTACAAATGAGTCCCTCATCTTCTTGGGTCCTTTAAGATTATTAAAGTTCAGTGTAGACACTAGCACCTGGTCCCCATCCTTAAAGTCAGGTTCCGTGTGTGTCTTGTCCCACCTCTGTTTATTATATTCTTTTGCCTCAGCTATGCATTTGGCAGCTGTGTCACAAGCCCTCTTCCACATATCATGGAAGTCTTTGGCTGTGGGGTGGATGGTCAGAAGATTCTTTTTTAAGTGATCCACAGGCAACAGGGGATTCCACCCTTTCTCTACCACTGCAGGTGTTTTTCCTGTGGTAGAGTGCTGACTGCTATTATAAGCCAGTTGGTCAGCTGGTAGAAGGGTAACCCAGTCATGGGTGTATCCTTCATGGTCCTTGTACTCCATGCCATAGGCACAGAACCTTCTAAGGATGTCATCCATAGTCTGGATCATCCTCTCAGCTAGGCCATCTGTTTGGGGATGGTAAGCTGTGGAAAAAGCAAGCTTGGTGCCAAGCATGTCATACAAGTTGGTCCAAAATTCAGATGTAAATTCTGGGTCCCTATCACTAATTATGATCTTAGGGACTCCACAGGTGGATCTGATGTTATTCCAAAATAACAGAGCAGTGTCCATGGCTGTGTCCTCTTTATGGCATGGTAGAAATCTCATGCTCTTGCTGAACCTATCAACTATGATTAAGCAGGCATTGTAGTTTTCTTTGACTCCTGGGACAAGTCCTGTGACCCAGTCCATGTTGATGGTTTCCCATGGGTGTTTGGGTTCTTCTATATGTTGAAGTAACCCATACTTATTCCCATGTTTCCTATTTGCCTTTTGGCATCTTTCACAAGTGTTGATGTATTCTCCCAACTCTTGTTCCCACTTGGGCCACCAAGTTGTGCTGGCTACCCTCTCTTTGGTCCTGTCTTCACTCATGTGTCCCATATAGGGGCATTCATGACATTCCTGTAGGATCAGAGAGATGTGGTCTCTGTCTACCATTTTGAGGGCACTTGTGTGTTTTTCTCTGTGGTAGAGCAGGCCATCTATAAGGAAGAACTTGTTATCCTTATAGGCCCTCAACCAGGGTTCTCCCAGCTGGGATTCCAGTTCTGGACTCCTGTACTTTTGTTAGAGGAGTTCACCAGGGCAAATCTCGCGTCAATTGTCGGCAATTGACTTCACGTTGCATTGCGGTCAGTATAAAATCTTGCTTCAGTCGCGTTAGTGTTACTTTATAGTCACTGGATTTAGTGGGTCACGTCACATCAGTGTCAAGACAACGTCAATCTTCACATGTGTCACATGAGAATGTCACTCAAAGACCAAACCCATTTCAACACTATTCACAATGTTTGGGTAATTTCACCTCATTGGCTTGTGCATCCCCAGCTAATCCGCCCCAACGCTTTGCATGCTTACGCGCCCGCACCGCCCTCCAGATGAGACTCCGACACTGCCCCCCCATCTCCGTCCTCACCACTCCTTATGCTTTCACACCCCCGCCCTTACCATTTTTATGCTCACATGGTGCACTCCCAACATGCTCCCGACACCACTTATCCTTACGCTTGTGGAGTGCCCTCCCAACACCACTTATCCTTATGCTTGTGTAGTACCCTCCCGACACTGCTTACCATCCTAACGCTCGCAGCATGCCCTCCCGACATGCTCCCGACACCACTTATCCTTACACTCGCGGAGTGCACTCCTGACATGCTCCCGACACCACTTATTCTTACACTTGCGGAGTGCCCTCCCGACATGCTCCCAACACCACTTATCTTTACGCTTGTGTAGTGCCCTCCCAACATGCTCCCGGCACCACTTATCCTTACGCTTGTGTAGTGCCCTCCCGACACCACTTATCCTTACGCTTGCGGAGTGCACTCCCAACATGCTCCCGACACCACTTATCCTTATGCTCGCAGAGTGCACTCCCGACATGCTCCCAACACCACTTATCCTTATGCTCACGGAGTGCCCTCCTGACATGCTCCCAACATCACTTATCCTTACGCTTGTGTAGTGCCCTCCCAACATGCTCCCAGCACCACTTATCCTTATGCTTGTTTAGTGCCCTCCTAACATGCTCCCGAGACTGCTTACCATCCTTATGCTCGCGGAGTGCCCTCCCAAAATGCCTCCAACAACGCTTACCATCCTCACACTTGTGTAGTGCCCTCCCAACATGCCTCCAACACAGCTTACCATCCTTACGCTCGCAGAGTTCCCTCCCAACACTGCTTACCATCCTTATTCTCATGTAGTGACCTCCCGACATGCCTCTGACAACACTTACCATCCTCACGCTTCCGTATTACATCCACAGTGTACGGTGGCTTGTTGGTGTACATGATGAACAAAATCTCCCAAATATGCTGAGTGGCCCTCTCTGCAAACAGGACCTAAGGGGAAATTGGTCAGTATATTCACAATGTTGTGGTTAGGGTTTAAATCATGAGACTCACAAATTAAAACCTAATAAGTGGACTATTTAAGACAAGAATTGTGTCTCCTGTTTCCCCGACAAAACCATTTTATTTCATATCATTTAAATGGAACACTTTGCTTAGTCCTTACCTCATGAGTGTTGAATAGTTCAAAAGTTGACTTTAGTAGGTTTCTCACTAGTCAACTTTCTTCAATGCCTCACAGGGAAGTGATTTCGTTTGCATGATATGAAATAATTTGCAAAACATTGCCTCCTTCAATTTCCCAACAAATTGCATTTCGCAAATGCAATTATTTTACTTCCACCTTTTTTCTTCAATTTGGATCTTTTTGTTCAAAAATTTTCAAACAAGTTATAAATCAATTCGTCACCATCTATTTGCTTAATAAATTAACTCCGCTATGGCCCAAACCCTGGGAAATTCAACTGAATTCAATGAATGACCAACTTCAGCCCCAGAGAGTGGAAGTGAAATCTCTGATATCGCCAGTAGTCGTGAATTAGGCATTGAAGTAGAGAGTCAGTCACATGGAGATAATCAAGATCCACCAGTTCTTCCAGAAAGTGAGTATGCATCCATCTTGAATATTTCTAATCTATCAAAATCTGATATTGTGTCATAGCCTTTATGTCAGGTCAACCTCCAATCTCTCAGAAACCGAATTTTAAAACTTGCGAGAAGGAAAAGACTGTTGAACCTTGTGCACCGACAGAAGATGATGGGCAAGATGATGTAATTTTCAGTGGGGAGGTGGAAATTATATCCAAGGAGCAATTTGTCTCCAACATTGCTCAAACAATCCCAAGGCTCAAAAAAATTCAAAATGATAGTAAAATTCCTGATTATGTGCGTCAAAAGATTGCTGAAGCCATGAGCCTGCTCAAAATGGATTTGAACCGTAAGTCCATTACTAATTCAAAGCAAAATTAATAAAAATAGCTGCTTACAATATATGGGCAGGTGTGGAGGTGGGAGAATCTCTACCTGAAGGATCTTGAGTCGTAATTGGATTTCCAGGCAAAGGATTAGGAAAAAGACCAAATATACATGCGACCAAAAAAACAAACAAAAAATGCTGTACCTTTGAAGCCGCAAAGGATTCTTGGGATCAAGGTGATGAAATTATCAATGTTGAAGTGGACCATATTGATAATGAACCTCCACATACTGAACCCCACCCATACTCAATGAAACAATCCATGATGAAGCTCCACATACTGAAAGCCCCCCAATACCCAATGAAACAATGAATGATGCAACCCCTCCTGCCTCTCCTTGGAATATTCAAGCCTTTCAAGAAAGGGAAACAATTAAACATGATAAAATGGGACAAGATATGACTGATATAGTTCCTGACCCTGAGCCCAAAGTGTCATCATCTGCTAATTTTCAAGGAACATTTTTATCCCGCATGGAAGAGTTTGCAGGCATTTTGAATTATCATTCCAATATTACTCAACAATCATGGAAAAGGGGGCTTGATAATATCAATAGTATTTACAAAAATTGATGGGACAATTTACCAACAAAGGATGCTCATACATTCCTGCCTGTTGGTATTAAGGTGATCAGTAACCAAGAGCTTAAAATGTCGGCCTGGCTGGAGGACCTTGAGATGGCAGGTGAGTTCTATCTTTGTGCATGATACATGTTTATTGGCTGTTGACTGGTGATATAAATTGCAATATACAGGGTTAGATTTTTTTAAGCCAACAGAAAAAGAAGCATTTTTTGATCACAGCATTTGGAATCTCAAATTGATGAAGGAATCAGCTAAACCTCTAGATAATCTCCCAAAATCTGAACACTCCTTCTTCAAAATGGTTCAGAGCCTTCTTTACCCCTCCAATCCAGTTAAACATTTTTGGGAAAATGTTATGTTTGAATCCATTGGTTTAGTCTCATACAATGTGATTGCACCCAAACCATATGTTGTGCCAACTTCAAATTTGACTGATCCTCTTGGACTCGAACGGGGGGCAGTTGAATACCTTGCCTCCTGCTTGAGTAAATTGAAGCAATGTGCAACCCAACTCAGAATTGAAGGTGGCAGGGCTGACAATGAGATATCCACAAAGCCGCACAAGAACCTGGAGGATCTAATGGATACAGTCATCCATTTGATGATTCCGTACAACATGGTACGTGCACATACAAAGTTCAAAGTTAATGGCATCAAAGGCAAACTCACAAACTCAAAAAAAATGAGGCCATCAAAGATCTGTTGGCATGTCACAGGAATCTTGGAATAAATAGAATTTGCTATGGTATATTAGCGGCATTCTGTGCAGCGGGGGTTTGTGGTTTGATGGTATGCTCAGATGACTGGAGAACAAGCTCAGTTGAAGGGGCTTTATCACTAATTGACATTTCCAAAAAAGTTTCAGAGGGTAAAAATCTAGTGGAGCCAGTGTGGCTACGTACTAATACGTATATATGTAATTTACTGAATAAAAGTTTCTTCTCATCAGGGTCTTTTAACCCCACTTTACCTATTAGATTTGAATTTGCACAATGCTTAGTATTAGACTTTGGTGATGCCTGGGTGGAAAAGCACGGTCTTGGTTCAAGTGATGAGGTCACCTTGACTGTACCCAGGTCAGCTAAACTCACAACCAGGATTGACCCGTTTTAGATTAGCTTTGTACTAGATAGATTGTAATTGAATTTTGCAAAGCTATTTATGAACTTAATAATAATGACTTCCTATCCTACTACTGCTCGGATGCCACAGTCTGAATACCAATAGTAATTGTACGGTGGCATGCCTCCGTACATCATTGGAAAGACTCCAACAAGACGCAAGCTGAGTCAGGCAGTTGTGCGCATGAGTAGCACACGCGGGGGCATTGTGGGAGGTCGCGTTTATCACTTCCCGCCAGCCCATAATAGGCCAAATGCTCCTGTGTCTTTCAAGAGGACTAGGATAACTAGGGATCCGCAGCAGGATCCATATTGCATTTGCGTGTGCTTGCGATATTCCAAATGGTTGGATTGGAAAGTGATTGCATGGGAACATCAATCTGTCAAATTGAATAATGCACTATCCACTGCAATTTTCAGGTTCAGGTATTTGAGATCACGAATTTGCAAAGGTCAGGTGTGATCTTTCTTTTTAGCCGCAATTAAAAAAGATTCATCGACCACAATTCAATTTAGGTGATATTAATAAATCAGTAATCATTTGGTTTCATTTCATTTTCCACTGCAAGCATGCCATTCACAAAAAAAGGAAAAGAGCATAAAAGGGAACTCGCAAGAAAGCGTCAGGCTGAGGAAGGAAAGTGTAAGTTGCTTGCTTAATCTCAGTGTATATATATAGATATATATATATGCTTCCATATTTATGTGGCACCCTCGTTGGCTTTAGTTGGTTCAGATTGTGCCAATGTCATGTGGGCTCCAGCAGGGAAGTCAAAGGATGTGTGCCAAAGAAAGCTCCTTGGGCATTGGGCACCATTCTGGACACAAAACTCCTTAGCTTCAAATGGCAGGAAACAGTATCTGATATCTTGTCTGCTTCAACACATAGTGATCCCTCAACCCCTTGGGAATAGTGGGAGATCCCAAAAGACAAATGAGGGCAAAACAACCCAAAAGAATAGGTTTTTTTCCTACTCTCAACCAACAGCACAAATATCAATGCCAGTATGAGCAAATATGACCCCAAGTGAAATTCGGAGGGTTGTGGATGTCAATCAGATCAAACGCATTCACTTTGGCTGTGTGGCAATTTTCTCTTCAACCAGATTACTCATTGCCCTTGTCCAATTCCGACTATTCACAACAATGAGCGAAGTCGAGTTCAATCAATGGGGTGAATTATCACAATTCTTATTTTGCGAAAAGAGATTCACCAACCCGATTGCAACAAATGGAGCATTACTGGAGGGATTTATGTTCGCGATTGGGTGGCGCAAATGCAGCACAAAGAATGAACAATTTGGTCTGTATGGAAGTGTCGGGAAAATTGAAAACGCAAAAGATGAATGGCAGAACCGAGGTGCCAATCTTAGCTCGGTGGGTTGCATTCTAGGTCAATCCTTACAATATGCTGGGGATAATTTATTTCAGAAGATTCAAAATTGCTACAGCTCATTGGGGGTTCCGTCTTTTGATCAAGTCAACTATGAAGGCAATATTCCCGCAAATCAGGGTGCATGCAAGTTTGCTTCCGCACTCACTTTCACCATGAATGGATTCAAAAACTCACCTCATCTTGATAAGGATGCATCACAGTATGCTTCAGGATGGTGGTTTCAAGCTGATAAGCGGACCGGCCAAATTCAAAGAGATGCGTCAAAGCGGTGTACAGGGGGAAAATTGATTTTCCCAAATAAGCATTTTTGGATTGATCTATCCGCATGTCATGGGCTCATTCAGGTAGTAAGGGCCAGTAGTACATTTGTTCATTATACTTATCCAGCACAGGACAACAAAAGCACGACACTAGTGGGTATGTCTGCACAATGCTCAAGCAGGTTAGCAAATCAATGTGCCAAAAAAGCCATGGCTATTATGAGATTGGTGAGAGAGCGGGCTATCAAATCAGGGATGGTAATACAATCTCATGCCAATTCAAAGAATGAGGAGATTTGCATGTGTGTTGGGTAAGGCAGAGGACAATATACACCAGGATTGGATGGATTCAAGTGCGGGAGATGGGTGTCTCACATGAAAAAGGGGTGAAGTGGATTATGTACGGTGCCATTCCATTGTACATATGTCCTGGTTTGTTGCTCTTGTCCAGGATGCCAATGCGTCACACGCGAATAATTATGCCTGTGCAGGTTCCGACAATGCAAAAAGTTCCTGACGCCTATGCGGGCTGCTGACGCTTCGCACACCAATGCTTACGCCTGTGCAGGTTCCTGACAGCTCACACGCCAATCCTTACACCTGTGCGGGCTCCTGACAATTCACATGCCAATCCTTACGCTTGTGAAGGCTCCCAAAAATGCTAAAAATTCCTTACGCCTGTACAGGCTTCCGAGGATTCATACACCAATCCTTATGCTTGTGAAGGTTTCCAAAAATGCTGACAAATTCTTATGCCTGTGCAGGATCCCAAGAATTCACACACCAATTCTTATGCCTGTGCAGGCTCCCAACAATTCACATGCCAATCCTTACGCCTGTGCAGGCTCCCAACAATTCACACGCCAATTCTTACGCTTGTGAAGGCTCCCGAAAATGCAAATATTCCTTACCCCTGTACAGGCTTCCGACGATTCACACGCCAATCCCTATGCTTGTGAAGGTTGCCAACAATGCTGACAAATTCTTATGCCTGTGCAGGCTCCCGACAATTCACATGCCAATCCTTACGCCTGTGCAGGCACCCAACAATTCACACACCAATCCTTACGACTGTGCAGGCGCCCGACAACTCACACACCAATCCTTACGCTTGTGAAGGTTCCCTACAATTTAAACAATTGAATACATGACTAAGATTAATAGCGTGTGACCATAGGAAAGGCAATGTTTCACAAATCTGCAGTGGATTGCTCACATGCGGGAACCTCCTGCTTTTTTACAGTTAAGAATTGATATGGCTCTAAACCATGGAAGAAGAAAATATAGGAGACGGTAATGGCAACTATTGGCGCATTTTTGGCAAAAGAGGTTCACACAAACAAATACTCACTCAAACTTTTGGTGGGGCACATACAAAAATAAGTCTCACGCAATCAGGGATTCTCTCTAAGGAGGAAATAACTAAATTTTACGTGAACAAAGAATGTAATAGAAATGGAAAATAACAAACATTGGATACAAATGATTTATTTAAAAGAAAGTATTACAAATAATAAAAAGAGGAAATAATGAGATTCTTTTAATTTTACTTTTCTAAGTATTTTGAGACTATCCTGGTGATGTCCTCCTTTGGATAAGCCTCCAGTGCCTGGGCAAGGAGGGAGTTTAGTTCCTCCCGTAATTCCCGGTGCATCCACAAAAGGAATCATGTTGAGCAAGCAGCGATGCTCCAACAAGATTTGGTTGATGGATTCATGGAGGATGGCTCGAGGAATCATTAAAGTTGGTTGTAAGTCAGTGAATTCCTGACAAGCGTCATCATGGGAATGAGAGGGGCTTTGCACCGCGGGGGAGGAGGCGTTGGGGTTCTCGGGGGCACTGGAAGGGATCTCTGGGGAGGGAACCGGGGAACAGAAGGGGAAGGTGGGTGAGTCGGGTAAGAAGAAGGGGGAGGGGGGGATCCAATGGGCGTATCATTGATGATTATTATGGAGCAGGGAGTGGTGGGAGAAGCTGGAGATGGTCAAAGGAGGGGTGAGGAAAAGCTGAGTAGAGTTAAAAAAGTGAAATTGGGACTTACCAAAAGGTTCCTCCGTGAATTGCGTAGGAGCCACCTCAGGTTCTGGCTCACAAGTCGTATTGTCCTCAGGTGGTTGGGAGGATGGACTCGGGCCAGGAATAGGTGGCTCTTTGGTTCGGGAGGGTTCTAAAAAAGGAGCAAGAGTCAGTTCACTCAACTCGAAAGTGAAAGTGAAAATGAAATGAAACTTTGGATTCTTACCGCGGAATAATTCCTCAGACCATCAGGTGCCACTTGGGCCTGGAGTGGGTTGCGGCGGGGTTCGCTCGCAAGGCAAACTAGGAACGGGAGAGTCTTGTTGGGGGGGATTCGGGGGGTTTTGTTCTATGAGTAATGGAAAAAAGTCAGTATTATTGCATGAAGAGAAATGAGATAAGGAGGAGAAAGAAAACTTACTTTGGAGTTTAAATCCCATCGGTGACAAGACATGGTGACAATCAGCCCAAGCTCAAATTTCCTCTTTCCATTGCCATCCTTCATTGGCCGGATAATCACTTCTCTCAGGTTGAGGAGTGAAGTGACCATTGGATGGTGGCCTAGGAGGGGGGGTGGACAAATCAATGCTTGAGGGGACAGGGCTAATCGTCTGGAATCGTTCCCGTCGGCCTGCTTGAGGTCCCGGTGTCCATTCGCGCTCGGATATCGTTTCATTATTGTTGACCACAAAGGAGTCCTCGCAAGGGCGTCTTGGGTGAGAACTCCTCTGGCCTCGTGGTTGGAAGGGGCGGACAACAAACAAACATTTCTTGTGTGCTTGTCGGCAAGCATCACAAGCGTCGGTCGTTGTCGAGGAACAAATGCAGGGGATACCCCGCTTGGTGCATAAAGTGCACGACATCTAAAAACAAAACAATTGAGGTTAGTAACTGAATAGAAAGTAAACAATAAAGAAAGAAAATGAAGACGTACAATGAATTATAAATTTAAAAGGGAAACAAAATAAAAACGCTCTAGTCTGAAGTTTTTAAAAGTCTGGAAGAAAGTTGTGAAGAAAATAAGTATTAATATCGGTACATAATGTCGACAGAAGTTAAAAAAAAGAGGTAAAGCACGAGGTGGATAGAAGGGAGGTTCTGAAAGGATCAGCAGAATAAACAAACAGGCAAAAGGAAGGGGAGTGGGTTTAGTGGAGTGCAAAAGACAAAAGTAGAAAGGCAGGAAGACCAAGGGGAATACGCACAAGAAGGACAAACGCGGGTGAGGTTGAACAAAGTGGAGCGGGTGAGAAAGAAAGTGAAGGGCGTGTCGTGTGAAGACGGTCTTTCATACCATGGTGAAGCTGAGACAATCTCAGCAGTTGCAGCACCCGCAAAAGTCTCAGCTTCAAGGGGTGTGGGCTAAATTGAAGCTCAGTGTCAGCGAATGCTGGCGTGAGGCAGAACAACAATGGGGTTCTGGCTGAGTATTGCAATTGATTGAACTGTCAAGCTCAGTCAAATCCCCTTTGTTTCCTTAAATAGCCACCCAATCACCCAGGAGGATGGTCGTGAGGCCCTCGTTGAATGTCCATGGTGGGTGCAATTCTCAAATGCCCCATGCAGAAAAGAACGTGGTGCATTTGGTCACAAGTGACCGTGGCGAGATTACCGGCCATATGGTCTGGTAATAGTGTTTGAACAAAGGGGGGGGCTGTAAGACAAGTGAATACGGCGTGAGCTTGCCTCAACCCATTGCTCAGGTTTGCTTTTGGGTCATAATTGAAATGCTCAGTGGCTGAACATTTTAATTGAACAGTAATTGAACTATTGATATAAATAACAATATCAAATGCACCATGCTGAGCCATTGCTCAGTCCTTTTTGTATGCACACAATATGAGCATTTGGCACAGCGTCGGGTGACATTTCAGCCAGGTGCAGCATTTCACACGCTTTGGTGAAGTGCTCCAAACTGAGCCTTCCAATGAACTATTGCAAAAATTGTTCATTCCATGGCTTTACTGAGCACTTTCACACGGTGCTTTTGACCATGACATGCTCAGCTTGCGTGTGCAAATTGGGTGAAACGCAATGCTGAGCATGTGGCACATGAGCTACATATATGCAAACGATCGGAAGGTGCATGCACATCTGCTATATGCATTCAGGCTCAAGTAGTATTACACCTTCCTAATCTGTACAGACAACACTGTAGTACGCAGTACACCTTTGTAAATGAATGCTGCAGGGCAGAGAAAAAGTTGTTCAACGATGTAACATCCAATCACGTCAAGCCATCGAGTCATAAATCTCACCTGCATCCCTTTGATGCACCTTGTTGGACAGCTCTGCCTAGCTATGGCACAGATGCGCATGTAATCCAAGTTAATGTAAGTGGGTCATAGTGGGATGACTGTTTATTTGGGTCATACACAAACAGTGGATTCCATCCGGTGCCATTGTCAGGGAAAACAATGACTGGCCCTGCTTGTTCATTGCGCGTTCTCATTGTCGGGCAGCCACATGCATATGCAGGCAACTTTCATACGCCTGGAAGACATTTTACTGCCAGTCTTCCGACTGGCTATTTTCTTGGTCGGGTGGTCAGCTTGACTGCAGATGCTCACCTGCTCACGTGTGGAAACCTGAGGCCAATCAGTGTGGATTTGCTTCAGCCTCATCTGCATTAGAATAATCCCAGCCTATGTTTGCATGGGTATCTCCCACCGTGGGTCATTTTCTGCACATTCTCATGCACCCGCACAAGCTGTGGGGCCAGGCTTGCAGCCAAAAATTCCCTTGGGCGGGTGGCCTCTTTCTCTGGAGTTTTGTACACGTGTGAGGCAAAGACCCTGATGCCAATATTGGTGGATTAGTACCCGCCTCAAACCCAATAGGGGTGAATGTATATGTGGATCACGGCTCACAGTTGGTGCCCCCTTTGATCATGCCACACATCCCCCCTGGAAGCCCAGTAGGCGTCAATCATCAAAAAACTTCACACAAAATCAAACTCATGTTTGATGGAACACCACGGAACATATCTCACCTGCCCACACACAAACATCCCCACAGTGAGATTGCCCTTTGAAACTGCCAACATTGCCCAGTAGGTCCCTGTGAACAATTAAACTGGGGAGCATACGCTCATTGTTCGCTGTCACACCAGCGAAAATGGCTGCATGCCTCTAATATGCCCTCCACAATAAGTTGCTACAACCCACCCAATTTCGGATATGCTAATGTCAACCTTGTTCCACCAAAGGTTTCGTAACTTGCTGCAGATCCAGCAGTCATATCGGTGCACCCACATTTTGGCCACCTTGCCTTGATATATGCCCCAAATCGGATATGAAAATTATGAGCCCAAGAGGCCCACCCCCATCAAGACCATGCACATAACCACAGGCCATCCCCCCTTGACCCCATTGCTGCCTCTCATATAAGTTCCCCACCTGCGCTTATTTGTCTTCATTCCGTTTATCTAACCCTTCCCGATCATATAATTTAAAATAGCCATCATGTCAACCCCTTCACAACCACTTTACATTGGGATGATTAATATTCGGATTCAAATAAATAGTGATATAACCTTAAATCCTGAGAGTTCCCACTTAGATTCTTGGATTATCATATGGCACAATCAACACAACATATTTGTTTATCTCCCCAATCACCAGTGTGCTATTGGCTCTCTACCTGGAACCCTTTCCAAAACATTGATACCATTCCTTGGGGAACTAAAACCTTTCATGCACTGTGGTCCTGGTGGGGCATGGATTGAAAATTGCCAATCCAATCCTACTCAAATATTATTTGTTGAGGGATTATTTATGACTGATGCAAATGATCCCTCCTCATCTCAGAAACCCAATCTAGCCTTGATGTTCTTCACATGGTATCCAAACATTTTATTCATAATGGAAAGCTTTTGAACACAAGATTTCCAGCTTAAAATGCCAAAAGAATATGACTGTAATACTCATAGTCAATGTCAACTCTTTACTCCAACATTTCCCGCTTCAAACTTGACGCCAGCTTCATATCCTGCTGTTTCATCATTGATTTCCAAGCAAAAACTGATACAATTACCCAGTTGATCAGACCTCCCCATGATGACCCCGCCCCATGCCATTATTCAAACTCCCCTCCTCCCTCATCAAAAGACCGGACTAGCTTTTCTCTGGGATCAAGAAATTCCCAATGGCCAATCAGCCCGTAACCTTTGGGCCACCTCACCCCCAGGATCCACTTTTAATGCCAGGAACATCATTACAAACAAGGTCGTTAGCTCATTTGAATCCCTTTCAACCAATACCCCTCTTGGAGGACTGCTTGCGGATGATATGGGATTAGGTAAAGCCATTCAGGCCATTGCTCTAATTGGTACCTCCAAGGAGCGGATGATTGCAAACCCCCATCGCTCCACGCCCACCATGATCATCTGCCCCCCTTGCTTAATTACCAACTGGCAATCAGAAATATCCAAGCATGCTCAGGCTGGAGCGCTGCATGCCAAAATCTACCATGGTACCACTTGTCACTCATTATACAAAGCCGACATCTTAAAATATGATATCATCATCACTTCTTACAATACTATCACCCAAGAATTTAAGCAAACCAATACTTCTACATCATTCATTTTTCAAATCAATTGGCATTGTATAATTTTGGATGAAGCACAGTGAGTGGCTGAGCTTAAAAGATTCAAATTACCTTTTATATCCAATAACCCTTTCCCCATCTTATAGCTATATTCGCTCTCAATACACTGCCACTCACCGTGCCATTAATAGCCTCCTTTCATCCCGTCAAATATGTTTAACAGGCACACCTATTCACAACACCATTTATGACCTTTTGGGCATAATATCATTCATCACTCAACCCCAGAGCGCCGATCAAGATAACTGGTCACCATTCATCCTGAGTAGTCTTTCCAAAGGTTGCAATGATATCTTGCATTTTGCATTGCGGCATTTAAGTTTGCGCCGCACCAAAACCACACATCTCAAATCCCTCCCCACTATTAGCCATCATTAGGAGCTGCTCCCACTCAACCCAACCATGCAGCAAGAATATTCCACATTATATGAAGAACTTCTATCATCCAAAAGCAAAGGACCAGGAGAATTTTTCAGAAATATTAATAAGCTGTGAGTATTTTGTAACCATCACATCATGCTTAACACAATTGCGGAAGCAGATTTGGAAGACCCTGAGGGCAGGAGCATTCAGGATAACTCCCCAACAATCACACGAGCTATTGTGGATGTGGAAACATGCATGATGAGTAGTAAAATTGCACACCTCCTACAAAGCTTAATGAAGAACAAACAAACAAGGTTTGGTCCAACCAAATTGGTGGTTTATACCCAATGGACCCAATTTCTAGATTTGTGCGTTAATTCTAATATGCATCCATTACCAATTGAATCCATCTGACTTTTTTATATTGTAGAATTGGTATTGCACTTGCCCATCACTCTATCCTTTCAGCACAAATTGATGGAACAATTACAGCACGAGCACAGAAGAATGCACTGGAGAATTTCTTCAATAATCCTGAATGTGAAGTACTGATTGCATCCATTGCCACAGCTGGAACTGGCCTTAATATAACCTGTGCTAATATGGTCTGTTTAATGGTGAGGGGACCCCCAAAATTCTGCCCTGATTTGCGGCCCCTGACATCCACATTTCCAGGAGCCCAATTGGAACCCAACCATTGAGGCTCAGACTGTTGATCAACTCAATTGTATTGGCCAAAAACAACCTGTAAAGGTCATCCACTATATCACTCCTCATTCAGTTGAGGTCAACATGTGGAAGGTACCTTTCAAGCTCATCTTTGACCCTAATTGTATTGCTATTCTAAACTCCTTCCTTATGGAAATGCCATTTTCCAAACACCAATAGGTCCAAGAAAAGAAAAAATCATTAACTGCATGAGCCTTACTGATATTATATAATTTGTGTTTGACCAAGTTGATCACACCTGTGCACCCTGGCATAGGTCCACAATTATGAACACCATGAGCTGGATCAAACTCCTTCAATATTTCCTGAATGAAAATGAGCAATAGAGTATTATTTCTAAGGGAGATGGTGATACAGTCCAACTCATATTGTCTATATTCTGACATATTTAGCAAGTTGTTGCATCTTTAAGAAATAATAATCAGATTGTATTACACCTGCACAAATAATTCACGAAATGTTAATTTGTGATGGTGCTATACATTTATATTACTAAGTTATTGCAGAGCATCACCATTTGGCCTAGTAACTGGCATGTCAAGTATTTTGAGGGTGCTAGTCTGCATCTTACTACAGCTTTTGAGCCAATCTTGATCAAATACCTGAAATGATAAGCCTTCTGGAATATAGTCATTGTCTGTCAATTGTAATTCTGGAAATCTATCAATAGTTTTTTTACCCTTTTTTTAATGCAATCACAAAACTCTATGTCTTGATCCATTTTTAATACCAATTCATTAAATAACTGGGAGCGCCAGCATAATCCCACTTTGCGGTAAACTTGATGGCCATTTTCCAGTACGTCCTCAGTATCTGAACATACTCAAGAGTCATTGAATTATGATGCTAGAATGGGAAATTTAGCCGTATCACACCATCCACAATGGCGCTCACAGGTCTGCACATAATCAAGTAGATCATCATCAGTCTTTGCTCACAATGAAGAAGAGATACATTAACTAACCCTTTGATGAATCTTTGCAAGCTTTTGATTCTCCTTCTTTTTAACCAAATACTCAGCATCCTTTTGAATAGACTTCCATTCTCTTTTCAAATAAGTGAAATATCGCTCCATTAAAGCCGCCACGACCCCATAGTTATTATGATCCTTGTTCCAACAGTAATGATGATACTCGGTGCTGACAAGTGAAAGATGGAATGTACGGTAAAACACCATAGACATCAGCTCATTGAACGGATGTTTCCATGAGCTCTCCCAGTCCCAAGTGAATCGCTTTAGTCCTAGCTTGTGGAGCTCATTTTGGCAGTAGCTTTGGAAACCCTGAGACTGAACCTGTGTTGATGGCTCATTGAAAACATCCTTGGGGACATATCCGAGATGAACAGCCACATGAATTGCAATTTCACGCTCTTCTGTGCTTGGTGGTGCTGGTAGTGAGGAAAAATCCTTATCCCTAACTTTGAGTAGGAACAGGCAATGGGCATGTACTGCTGATCTCAGTCCATGGACATTCTCTGGAAGTTCTGCTTTCAGCCATTTTTGTTGCTCCTTCTAGCTTGCACGTTTTGCCACATTGTGAGCTTTATGAGCCTGGTTCCTTTGCTGTCTGACCTGGGATTGTTCAAGCATACTCTGGGCAAGGGGCATTTGAGGATGGGTGAACTCACTATTTGACTGAGTACCATGCTCATGCGCAGTGAAATTGTCCCTCCTTGGTTCATCATTTGTTTCCATTTGAGTCGGAGACATGTTCTCATCCTCATCATCCACCATTTTTTCTCTTGATGAACTGGCATGAGCTGTTCTTGGTTTGGAGGCATATGGATGATGACATCCATTGACTTTCTCTTTATGGACCAAAGGTGAAGATGCATAAAGTTCATCACCTGCCATGCACATCATCAGTTAACACATCAAAAGATTAATGAAGACTGGTCATACTCACAATCTTCAATTGGCTCCTGAGATCGGACTTACTTGCCTTTAGGTGCCATATCTAACCCATGAAACAAAAATATCAAATTGTGAAAAAGTTTATACTCCAAAATTAAAATGACTTACTTTGATGAAGCGTCAATCCTGGATTTCCCCCTGACAGACCACTCCAAGTTACATTCTCCAATGGTCTTTTTCATCGCTTCCCATCCATGCGCCTTTCATCGCCCACATTGTGGTATTCCATACCTTTTTACCAGTTTCAAGAATTTTTTTGAAAATTAACAGTTGAAAAATCAAGATCAAAATGACTAATTCAGGAAATCACCACTCAAAAGACATGATTAAAAATCACACACACCCAGGAACAACATCAATAGTAGGGAGGAATGGAAGAATTTAGAATTCAGAATAGAAATAACCAACATATTTCTACAATTGAATAAATAATAGGGAAATCCAACCTTATGGAGTTATACAAGAAAACCTACATATAAGCCTTACAGAATCAACAATAGGCTTAATACATACATAAAAAACTCAAAATTACATGGACAAAGCAACATTGTAGTATTATATCCACCCTAAAGCCATCAAGAAGATTATATTACCAAGAATTACAGTAACCAAATACAGTTCATGTGACACAAGGATCATATGACAGTATCCAATTCAACTCAATACATGGGAAATCCACTAAAAACCTGAAATTAAATAACAATACAGGCACTTAAAGAAGGTTTATGCAATCCACATGCATGACATCTAGACATTACACAGCCACAGGATTATTAAAATTCAACTTAATTGAAATTCAACTAACTGCATGCAAGGGGAATACACTAAACTGTAAACCACACAGCAATTACAGTAATCAAGAATTAAAAACTTGAGAAGATATCCCCACATTACACAGCATTATTTCCTGAAACTAAATAAATCTTACAAACAAAATTATACAAGGGCTTATTCACATGACACCATCTTCATCCTTTACTCATCAGCATTAATTCCTCAAGGCTGTGCAAGCTGATTAAAGCAGTGCAAAAGAGAAGTAACCTGATATTCTTATCAAAATCCCCACAAACAAAAAACATCTCAATCTTAATTTTGACCAAACAAATGGTGAAAATATCTCAGTCATATGATACCATTCCCAATTTTGCACACTAGCATTAATCTCTCAAGGCTTTGCAATATTACTAATGCAGTATAACAGATAGGTCATCTGACTCTTGTTACAAAAATCTACACCAGCAAAGTTATCTCAAGGGAAAGAATGAAACTTTACATGGAGAACCCATGGGTACTTCTCACAACATAAAAGGAGGCCTCTCTCTCTCATTTTCTCCTCTTCTCCCCATGAATCCAATTAGTTATATACCAAGAAGGAGAATAACTATTCATCCCTTACTAGTAGGTTAATCTAGAAATTATTATTATTATTATTATTATCACATTACATTAAAAGTGATTTATATATAGCTGTAGTTAACAGTAGGTCTGCCTATATTATAAATTCATCTATTAGTGAAATAATCATACTAAACAAAATATTTATATTATACTCTTCTCACTAGAAGAAAATACATATCACTATTATTATTATCACAAAATATATATTTAACATATTATCAAAATTATTTATCAATTACACTTATTTAAAATATCAAACAATATTATTATATTATCACTATTACTAAATTTTCTCATATTGAGCTATTATCCATTAAACAAAATACCTTCAACAAAGAAAAAAACTTAAAATCACCACTCAGTACTATTATATCTAATATTTATTTTACTCAATTATTACTTTATTATCCTACAATCACCTACAAATTTATCTTTTGAAATTATTTTATCTAAATTAGTATTATTATTTTATCATTGGGCTGATTATTGAATAGGTCTGATAGAGACTGCTAAAAAGTCTTCTCTAGTTGTAAAGCCACAATCTTAAATATTGATTTGTGAGCTCTGTAGGGAGATTGTTTAGTATATTCAGAGGGGCAGCAAAACCACCATTAGCACCTTTGGTTACAGGATTATTCCAGCAATTCAAAACTGTTTACCTGTGATTTCCCCTTCAAGGACTTCCTTATCCAATCCCACACCAAAAGGAGTTCCACATCTGGTGTCCCAACAGTGGCCTTTCAACTTCAACATTCAATAATCAGTCAATAATCAAGGAAGAAGATAATCAAATCAACATAACTCACAAAAATAATTATCATTATCAAGAATTAACAATCAACACTCTCATACACTCTGGAATCTGGAAACAAAGCCCATTCCAAATCATCATCACCATCACAATCCTCAAATCAATCATATCATTTTTATTATCCAGTAAAAGAAGGAACACCAGAAAATCTGTGAGCCTTAGAGGTAATTTCATGTACCCAAAAGCCCACAAATACAAAAATAACATATTAATATAAATAAAATATATTTATTTATATTATCAAAATCAAAATCAAAATATAAATATAAAATTATATTAAAAATAAAAAAATTAATTGCAATTTAAGAATAAAAATACATTAAATTTTGTAAGTATAAAATTACATTTATACTTGAAAAATTTAAGTAAAAATAAAATTTTAACAAAATTGTGAAAAAATAAATAAATTTGGAAAAAAGTTAAATAAAAATTATTATAACTTTTTATTCAATAAATAAACACATAAAAATTATTTCACCATTGGATTCCTCATAAAAAATCAGGTGGGGTCACCTCTGAGTGAAATTCTTGTAACTCAACTCTAAATAAGCTTAAATTAAGTTTTTAGTATTTTCAATACAAAAATTGAAAATCCTCAAAACCTTAATTTAATTCCCACCACATGTGGTGTTAACCATCAAATTTTGTGTTAAAATTGAGGTGTTGTGTTTAGTTTAGAAGTTATGAGGAATTGAAGTATTTTCAATTGAATTCAATTGAAATGTCAAAATGTGCGCGTGTATTACATAAGTGAACTTTGATTTACATATGAGGTGTCAATTATTACTGTATTGTACTGTACAATTGAATTGAATTACATATGTAAATTATAAGTATAATACATGATGAGGAATTAAAGGAAAAATAAATTGGAAAGATTAAATTTGGGGGGGGAAAGGAACTCCAGCTCTAAGGGGGAGCTAGACCCCCAAACTCCTTGCTGACAGGCGTGGGATGTCAAAATTCACCCAAAAGTTCATCACTTTTGGCCTGGAATTGAGTCACAGGGTCTGTGGACTCAATTGATGATGAGGTTTTGATACCAACTGGGGTAGTTTTAGCTGTTGCCAAGAGGGTAAAACTACCCTTAAGATAAAACAACCATAGTAAAAACAGTTTTAACTGGTTTCTACGCCTCTTACACACATTCTGACGTGTTTTGAAGGCTCTAGGCCTGGTATTGCTATAGTAATGGCTGATTTAAGGGTCTAAAATGGCTAAAAATGGCTAAAAATGGCTTAAACCAGCCCTTTTTGGTCTAAACCAGGGTTCAATGATGCCATAATTGGCTTTTCTGTTGTCAGACTGTTTTTCACGACTGACAAGAGTAAAATTTACGTTTGGAGTAAGAGAATTGATGGCTATAAAAGAATGTCTTCTTTGCCCCACTTTTCTCTTCATGTTAGAATCTTTTCCTTTTTATAATTAGTTTAAACATTGTTAAACCAATAAATAAAAGATTCCAACCACCACTTTTAAATCATTTTAATCCTTTTAACCACGTGAAAAAATCATTATAATCATTGTTTGTAACTCTTATAATAATTTTTACCCCTGAACCACCCCAAAAGTGAATTAAAGCATCTTTCATCACTGTAAACTTTGTCACTTTGTTTCCAAATTCACTCTGGTCACTTTTGGGTGTGTTTTCTCTTTAATATTCTTTTTAAAGACTTTGTTCTTTAATTAATTGCTTTCAGTTCTTTGCTCAATTAATTCCAATTGAAATTGCTCTTGAAGAAATTTCTTTTGTAGCCTTAAAATATCTCTTGTAGAGTATTTTTGGGATAAATTTTTATTGTTGGTAAAACAATAAATTTTTATAATATTATTGTTTTATACTAATAAAGTTATAAACAATAAAATTGGCGTGTTTTCTCTTAAAAATAATATTTCATACTATTTTTAATTGATTTTTACCTTATACAAATTTTGAGGACAGGAAAAGTACTTGATTTTTAATCAAAGTTTCATAACCACACCTTACATTTGGGGGCCCAGCCGTGATATTTTACCTGTGACATATTTTTTTACTCTTTTTAAATCTTTTTTTCTTATATTGAAAAATTTAAAAACATATAAAAAATACTTATAATCCAAAAAATCCATAAAAAATAATTTTTTTTTCATATTATAAGTGAGGCTTATATTTTATTTCTTTTTTGAAATAACCTTTTTTTACTTAATTAATTGGCTTTTTCATTAATTTTAGTGTCTGAAAACGTGGTAAGACAAGAAAACATTGAAACAGCCTCAACAGTAACCAGCATTATCCCTGCCAGTGCTGTTAATTCTGATCATAATAGTACTGTTATTGTGACTCAAAATAACCAACCTGGACCAATATCTTCTGAATTGATTAACTTGGACATAAGTAATACCCTTCAGAAAGCTAAAAATTTGGCCAATAGTAAGTTTTTGACGTAAAAATACTATTTTAAGCCTTTTTAACCATAATTATGCCTTCAACCAGGTCAGGAGCCAGCTACAACCCCTCTAGCAGCTTCCAAAAAGGTAATAGACGTGATTATGGCAGAGGCCAATCAGGTACAGAAGGAAAAGGGTCAGTTGATGACTTCCAAACAACTAAAATGGGTCATTCTGAAGCTGATAATACCATTTTACCTTCAAAAAGAGCTGACACCGCCACAACAAGCCTCTGTGGACATATACAAAGCCAGCCACAGTGCATACAACAATGCACTTCAATTCAAGGAGTACCATATCCTTGCAGACCTGTGGAAGAATTGCATGAATTCTTACCTGACAGTAAGAAGATTCTTGGGCCATCCCAACACTTGCAAATTGCTCAATGGATGGCATCCATTGATGGAGAAGAAAAACATGATGCTTTTGACACTAGAATGGAGGAAAAACAACCCCCCACCACCCAAACCAGTGCCAAAAACAGCCCCAGTGGCCAGCAGCAGCAATTCCAACGTGAAAAAGCAGCCACAAACTCCAAACAAGGGCAAAGGGAAGGCACCAGCCCCAAAACCTTGCAGCCAGGGCTACAGAATCCCAAAGATTCAGCAGGATGCCATGGAAAATGTATTTCAGATGGCCAGAACCATGATGGAATTACAGAAGAAGGACGAAGCCAGATTAAGGTTCCAGAAATGATTTCTGACATATTTGATTCCATCCCAGAGCTGTATAATGCTATAAATGATGTGAAAAAACATCTTTCTGATAAAAATGAAACCATTTGTAACAACATTAAAACAAACAACCTGAGTCTGTGCCAAATTAATGAAACACTTATGTGTTTTGAAAAAGTTTTAAGAACAATTAAAAATTCCAATAATGATAATTCTTCTAATAATAAAATAAATGAACAATCTGCCATTATTAAAGAATTAACAGATAAATATTCTAAATTCAATATTGATGACATAGTTGAAACAAGAATTAAACGAGCCATAAATATTATCAAAACAGATAACAAGAAAGTCCTTGATGACATTTCAAATTCATTTACTGAAGTAAAGACATATACCATTGCCTTGAAAAAGTGTTTTGATGCTTCACAAGAAGAAGTATCAAAATTATCAATGAAATTGAATCAAGTCACTGCTGATAATACAAGACAGACAGAGGTATGGCAAGAACTTACACATAAAGAAGACATGTATAAAATAGAAGTAATAAATTTAATACAAAGCTTCCAACATGAATACAGAAATTCCCAAAGGTGTAGCAACAGTAAAATGAATAGCATTGAACAAATACTGAACACCTTACCAAGAATGTCTACTCCTCTAAATCAAAATGAGGGCACAAGAATTCCAAATCCACAAGTATTGGATCCTGATAATTCACAATTGAAAAATGAATTATCCACTTCTTTTCATAACTTGGAACCATCAATGGGCCAAGCACTCTTGAAAGAAGTTCCAAAACTTAAAGAATGGCCTTACTTCAGTGGTGAAGGAGAGTATGACCATATGGAATTCATTAGAGGTATTGAAATGATCAAAGAGGATTTTGAATTACCAGACAGATTGGTAACAGCCAGGTTTAACACCTTGTTTACCAGATCAGCTCACAGATGGTACATCAAAATAAGACAAGCACATGGACACCAGAGTTGGACTTGGTGGAAAACCCAAATCATCAACAAATGGGCAAATGATGCTTGGAGGTTTAAAGTTGAAACAGCCTTTGAATCTGCCAAATTTAATGCTGATAAAGACAAAGCTTTACCATGGTTTTGCCAACAAAAGGACAGATTAACAGCATTATATCCTGACATGTCAGAATTTATGATCCATAGAAAAATTCTGAGACAATGTGGAGGTGACTTAGAGCATGCTGTCAAAAGCAGGACTACTGAACAATCTTCAGCAGAGGATATTATCAATATATTAGAAGAAGTAACCACCAAAACAGAAATTGGTTCTAGTAGGGTGAATCTTGAAACAAGGTTTAATACACCTTGGAAAGATTCTGTGGACACAAACCCCAAAGAAAATTCTAATGATGTTGGGTATAAATCTGCAGATACAGTCAAAAAGTGCCATATTTGCCAAAGCACCACCCATTTAGCTAATACATGTCCAAAAAGGGGGAAAATCAATGAAATTAATATTGGAAAGGGACCTGATGTTGAAAAATATGACATAATTGAAGACAATTCAGATGATAAATCATCCATATTTTCTGAATCTTCAAAAGATATAGAAAATATCAATGCCACTTTTGACATAATGGAATCTTATTCCCACTTGCCACAATTGAGCAATAGTCAACTTGATTTATCAAAAGCTCAAGGGGAACAGCTTATGAAGGGCAAATCTCAATAGAAGGAATAAGTGTTACAGACTTGAACACCACCTTCTTTAAAGAGGTCAGAAATAGTTACATTCAAGATAACAATTGTAGCATCTTATAAAACAAAGACTGTAAAAAAAACTCTCTGATACATGCCTTGTATGAAGTGTGGAAAGGATCATATGATAAAGGAAGATTTTACCTACTTGATGGTATAAAATTCAACAGTACAAGTAACCCAATGAGAGCATTAGGAATCTTTGAGAATCACAGTTTAATTGGTGGTTACGTAAAATTGCTCTAGTACCCATTTTATTGGGAAATGACTATTTAATCATGTATGGGATAGAAATACATAATAAAAAGGACAGATAATTTCCTATTGAGACATCTGGTACTAAGAAAATTACCAAAGTTGTTAAAGAAAGGAAATTAAGAACTAAAAAAGTAAGGGAATACCTTGTTAGGTACAGTGACCCAACTTGTGAAGATGAATGGTTAGAGGAAAAAGATATACCAGAAGCTACCAAACTCCTAAAAAGATTCAGACACACTAGAGGCACCAATATTACAAAGTAATATTCTTTTTTTAGGGGGAGGGAATGTGAGCCTTAGAGGTAATTTCATATACCCAAAAGACCACAAATACAAAAATAACATATTAATATAAATAAAATATATTTATTTATATTATCAAAATCAAAATCAAAATATAAATATAAAATTATATTAAAAATAAAAAAATTAATTGCAATTTAAGAATAAAAATACATTAAATTTTGTAAGTATAAAATTACATTTATACTTGAAAAATTTAAGTAAAAATAAAATTTTAACAAAATTGTGAAAAAATAAATAAATTTGGAAAAAAGTTAAATAAAAATTATTATAACTTTTTATTCAATAAATAAACACATAAAAATTATTTCACCATTGGATTCCTCATAAAAAATCAGGTGGGGTCACCTCTGAGTGAAATTCTTGTAACTCAACTCTAAATAAGCTTAAATTAAGTTTTTAGTATTTTCAATACAAAAATTGAAAATCCTCAAAACCTTAATTTAATTCCCACCACATGTGGTGTTAACCATCAAATTTTGTGTTAAAATTGAGGTGTTGTGTTTAGTTTAGAAGTTATGAGGAATTGAAGTATTTTCAATTGAATTCAATTGAAATGTCAAAATGTGCGCGTGTATTACATAAGTGAACTTTGATTTACATATGAGGTGTCAATTATTACTGTATTGTACTGTACAATTGAATTGAATTACATATGTAAATTATAAGTATAATACATGATGAGGAATTAAAGGAAAAATAAATTGGAAAGATTAAATTTGAGGGGGAAAAGGAACTCCAGCTCTAAGGGGGAGCTAGACCCCCAAAATCCTTGCTGACAGGCGTGGGATGTCAAAATTCACCCAAAGGTTCATCACTTTTGGCCTGGAATTGAGTCACAGGGTCTGTGGACTCAATTGATGATGAGGTTTTGATACCAACTGGGGTAGTTTTAGCTGTTGCCAAGAGGGTAAAACTACCCTTAAGATAAAACAACCATAGTAAAAACAATTTTAACTGGTTTCTACGCCTCTTACACACATTCTGACGTGTTTTGAAGGCTCTAGGCCTGGTATTGCTATAGTAATGGCTGATTTAAGGGTCTAAAATGGCTAAAAATGGCTAAAAATGGCTTAAACCAGCCCTTTTTGGTCTAAACCAGGGTTCAATGATGCCATAATTGGCTTTTCTGTTGTCAGACTGTTTTTCACGACTGACAAGAGTAAAATTTACTTTTGGAGTAAGAGAATTGATGGCTATAAAAGAATGTCTTCTTTGCCCCACTTTTCTCTTCATGTTAGAATCTTTTCCTTTTTATAATTAGTTTAAACATTGTTAAACCAATAAATAAAAGATTCCAACCACCACTTTTACATCATTTTAATCCTTTTAACCACGTGAAAAAATCATTATAATCATTGTTTGTAACTCTTATAATCATTTTTACCCCTGAACCACCCCAAAAGTGAATTAAAGCATCTTTCATCACTGTAAACTTTGTCACTTCGTTTCCAAATTCACTCTGGTCACTTTTGGGTGTGTTTTCTCTTTAATATTCTTTTTAAAGACTTTGTTCTTTAATTAATTGCTTTCAGTTCTTTGCTCAATTAATTCCAATTGAAATTGCTCTTGAAGAAATTTCTTTTGTAGCCTTAAAATATCTCTTGTAGAGTATTTTTGGGATAAATTTTTATTGTTTGTAAAACAATAAATTTTTATAATATTATTGTTTTATACTAATAAAGTTATAAACAATAAAATTGGCGTGTTTTCTCTTAAAAATAATATTTCATACTATTTTTAATTGATTTTTACCTTATACAAATTTTGAGGACAGGAAAAGTACTTGATTTTTAATCAAAGTTTCATAACCACACCTTACAAAATCAAACAGCTCAGGATGTTGATTTACTCATTGCAACAGCAAGAACAGAACAAAAGGAAAAGGAAGAATTAAGGAGATTTTTCTTCAAGTTAATTCAAGAAGCAGGGAAAAACAAGAGAATTACAAAAGAATTCAAAGGATCAGTTTATCAAGTAGAAATGAATCAACAATCAACATCTGACTTATCACCATTACCTGAAGATACTGTAGAAGGACAGTATGCAGAAGAAAGTGACGAAGAGGATCAAACAGTACAAATACAAAGTCTTATGAAGCAAATGCAAGATTTATTATTAACACAAGGTAAAAAGAAAGGAAAAAGAAGGGAACAAACATCCTACACACCTGGAGCCAGTCCAAGTGAACAAACATTACCAAGGCATGTTAGACCTGAAGACTCACCAATATCACCTACACCTGGTCCTAGAGCAACCTCTACTCCAGTAACAGAACCAAGAACTCAAAATATTCCAAGGAGAGTTTTTGTCACTACACCTAATAATCCAAGTCCATTACAGCAGAAAGTTCCAAGACAAGAAAGACCTGTAGTTAAAGTTAAACCAAAAGATTACAATTTAAATTTTTATGGAGAAGAAGTAGAGAAATTTATCAGGAAAGTGGAAAGAATAGCTCAAATTGAAGGAGCAACAGATGAAGACCTAGCAATGCAAATGGCATTTTGGACAACAAAGCAAAAGGTGAGTGATTCAATTGAAGCTATGCCAGGTTATGAAGAAGGAAATTGGACACAGCCTAAGAAAGATCTTATAACAAAATGGGGAAGAGTTGAACCTGAAAGAAGGTACAGAAAAGACTCACTGATGAAGCTTTTTTCTGAAACTCAAGAAGATGGAGGAATTGGTAGTCTATCACAATATAAAACGTTTATGGGAGAATATGAAACTATTGTTACTTACCTATTAAGATACAGGTATATTCCTCAATATAACATGTTCCATGAAGATTTATTTGACTGCCTCTCAGCTGATATTAAAGGAGCCATAATTAAGGAAATGATTAAAGATAATGTCATGGTTAGAGCTGAAGATAGAGGATACCTTATACCACCTATGAAGATCCTCAAGAAATACATTGAACAAGAATTGGAAGCCAGAATATTAGTAACCAAAAGATTCTCATTATAAAGAGATACAGGAAGGTATGTTACTGAAAATATAAAGAAAGTTCAATTTAAAGAAGAGGCCTTCCCAGGAATGAATGAAGCTTTTAATAAGATAAAGGAAATTACTGAATCACTCAAAGAACAAAAAATGGAAACTACAAAGCAAGCACAAGGGGAAAATGAAGATTTCAAGAAATTTATGACTCAACTAGAAGAATTGAAAATTCTATCCAAACCTCCAATGGGTGGGGTTACCAATAATCAACTCAATAATCAACAGTTCAAACCAAGAAATGATTTACCCCCATTCTCACAAAGGCATGTTCCCTATGCACCAGCACAAAACATACCAAAACCTTATGTCAAATGTTATTATTGTCTGGAGGAAGGACATTCAGTGAATAGATGCAACTACCTCTTTGATGATAAAAATAAGAAATGGGTCAGCAGACAAGGAGGTAGATTTTTATTTCCAAATTGGCAAAGAGTACCAACTGATGGGAAAATATCACCAAAGAAGTTAGTGGAAGAATTTGCAAAAGAACAAGAAGAACTTACCAAGAAAAGAAAAGAAAATGAAGCTAAAGAATCAACACATCAACCAAAAGAAGTAAACATAATACAAGTAAAAAAATGACATTTCAACAGCTATAGCCAAAATTGAAGATTGGGGAAGCTGGCAACCACCAACCATATCATCAGCCAATGATCCATTTCTCAATAACTATGGATTGAGAAACACCAAACAAAGATCCTCAAGAAATGAGCATCCAAGTCAAGAACCAACAAAATCATTACCAAAAACAATGGAAACACCACTAAAAAAGAAGCCACACATTCCTGGAGCCTATATTGAAGATGAACATGGTACAGTGGAAAAAACAATTATTCCCACTAAATTCAAAAAACCTCAAGAGATCAAAGGTGGAGAGGAAATTATCCCAGAAGTTAAAAAAAAGCAGGATTCTGGAAAGAAGCAGGAATCGACTCAAAATACCATTAAAAACAAGGATATTGTAAGGTTTGACTATGAAACAATGAGTAAAAATTACTAATATTTTACTTATTGTATGATGAATGTCCTTATAAATGAAATAAATAAGATAAAAAGTAATTCTAATAATCAAGAATTATTATAATTATGGCGTAAAAAGAATTATATTATTAATAAAATATAATAATATAATTTATATTATAAAATATAATATCATAAAATAAATATATTAATATAAAATAATTAATATATTTAAAAGAACTTTATTATTGTTACAAACAAATAATGAAGGCGTAAAAAATTGTTTTTTATTAATAAAAAACAATTAATAACAATAATATTACCAATATTAAAGTTATAAATTAATACAAATACTATTTATATTAATTAAAGAATTATTAAAGTAGCAATAAAGAGAAAATTATTATAATAAGAGAAAATAACCTACTTTTAACACTTAATATAATAATTTTGAAATATTTTACGCCAAAAAAATATAAATACAACCTTTTCAAATTGTATTTACAATAAAAATAAAGAGAAATTACTAATATTCTTGATTTTTACTTGGAAATGAGTTTTTAGAGAGATTTTTACCAAAAACAATTAAATAAATGATTTAATCACGTCAAAATAGATGATTATAACAAGTTTGTCTTTGGTCTTTAATAATATAATAGTTTTATATATAAAGAATAAAGAAATTACCTTTGATTTAATTGATTTAATGTTTTTGATATGTCTGAGGGGAAAACAGAGTAAAAAGAGCTCTATTTATAGTAAATACCTCCCTCCTAGAGTCCAACAGGCTTCTAGTAGACGTTTACTGATCATATCCACTGGAATTGATCAATATTTTAAGGTTTGGAGATGATTACATCATGATCAAACCATATTGCATCATTATTACTACATTATTTAGAGTTATCACTATAACTCTAAAGTCGATGACATCAGAGGCTTGGAAGAACCCCAAATTTCGTGGAATTTATTAGTTTTAATCATAAACTAATAGTATTCACCAATTATATCACTCATATTACTGTTAAACTTAATTTAAGGTTACAGTAGGTGATCATAACTGCTCAATTTAAGCTCAAACTTTGATCTTTAATAACTTTTAAGTTTTACACGCTACAGCAATTCGGAGCGTGAATTCTGATAGCCTGACATAACTTTATTATTCTTTCAAGAGCCTTTCATTACATCATCAAAACTCTAATTTTGATGATTTTCTTGTAACTCATCTTTTCTGTCGAAATTCAATATTTTAAACTTCAAATCATGATTTCAGGGGGTTATACCCTGAATTTAATAATAAAAATTACATCATTCTTCACGAATGAACTAATAGAATCCAACTGTGTGCTTTATTTTAAGTTTGGACCACTTTCACAACAAAGTGGTCAACAGCTCTGTTGATTTTTATCAATATTTCATCATAGGTTTTAACCTTGTTTCTAAATTGTAAAATAAAGTTCATATCTGTGTTCTTACACTAATTACGTGGTAACTTTATTTTTGGTTCATCACTCTATCTTGTATAGTTTAAGAGATACTAGCTATGATCCTTGAATATATGCATTGACCAAAAAAGTGCATATATTCAGGTTAATTCCTTAAGTATTAGCTTTCGAAATTAGCTCATCAATTGTTTTATGTATGTATTTTCATGGGGAATCCAATTGTACAATTTATTTCACATGTTGTTTCATTGGTGTTTGAAATAAATAAGGATTTATGGTTTTTATAAGGTATTATTCCTTATAACTCATTAAATATTGACTTTACAGATATGCCATAAAAATGGTATATGTGTATATTACCATGGGGAATCCAATGGTATAATTTATTTCACATGTTGATTCATTGGTTTTTAAGTTAAACCAATTTTTGTACCAATTTATGGTATTTTTGTATTTTTGAAGTAATTATTTTTAATGTATGATTATTCTAAGTAATTTTAGTATAATTATTTTAAAGGTATAATTATTCTGAATCTTTCTTGTGACCTTATTGGGTATGTGGTCATATCTCAAAGGCTCACATTCCCTACCACCAAAAAAGATTGTACCACAATCTGATATGTGTAATTAGGGTATCATCCACTGTCCTACCTCTTCAATAGACTTTGTTAGTCTTGAAGCTCAATAATGCTTAACTTTTCTATTTTTCAGGCTTTCTTTCATGTCTGAACCTTCTTAGTAGTTTATCAGCATTTTTTATGTCTTTCTCAAGTAGCCATTCATCTTCTTGAGTTGAATTTCTATACCTTACAAGGTATTCCCTTTCTTTTTTGTTTCTTGTCCTTCTTTCTTTAAGGACTTTTACTATTTTCTTTTCCTCTCCTTCTTCCAAGGGGGGAATTTCAAGTGGGGGTTTATTTCTTAGTGGAAATAGCTCCTTGTCATTTGAGCTGTAAGGTTTTATTAGACTTACAGGGAAAGTTGGGTGTTTGTTCATTAGTTCACCTGTGAGTTCCAATTGCACAGCATTGGGTCCATGAAGTGCTTTTATCATAAATGGTCCTGTAAAGGAATCTTTCACTTTCTTTGGGCCTTTTATGTTATTGAAATTAAGGGTTGATACTAGAACCAAGTCTCCTATTTTGAAATCAGGTGGCTTATGACTTTTATCCCATCTTTCTTTTGCATATTTGAAAGAATCTTGCATACATCTGTTTGCATGGTGTCTTGCCTTGTCAAGCATTATTTTAAAGCTGCTTGCTGTTGGATGTATATCCACTAAGTCCTTTTTGAGTGTGTCATAAGGAAGTCTTGGATCCCAACCTTTTTATAGCATTTCTGGTGTTTTTCCAGTAGAAGAATGGATTGATGTTTCATATGCCAGTTCTAGTTCTGGTATTAGTGTACACCAATCATGGGTAAAACCATCAGAATCTTTGAATTCTAGCCCATAAGCACAGAATCTTCTGATCATGTCCTCTAAGGTCTGTATCATTCTTTCTGCTATACCATCAGTTTGGGGATGGTAAGCTGTTGAGAATGATAGCTTTGTCCCAAATATGTAAGATGTGACTATGAAACTGATGATAATATTACTATTGATCAACAGTACTATGTCTGTTCTTATGAAATATAATAATAAAAAATTATTATAACCACAATTAAATAATTACAAAATTATTTCTTTCACGTGTTAGACACTACTAGTGATTATAACAGTGAGCAGTAATTGTCTACAAGAATCAATTACAAGAAGAATTTAATAATAAAGACTTCTTTTATTAAAATAATAAAATTATTTTAATATATAATTATCTTTTACAAGAATAATTATAAAGATAATTCTTGAAGAAAACTATTACTAGAGAAAAAACTTTGAGATTTAAAGATAAATGACTCACTAATACTCCAAAGAACTTATTGATAGATAAAAGTAGAGAAATCTGACGTGGAATTGTGGATTTAAGATATCAAAAGGATTTATAACAGTATTACAACGATATATAATTGGATTCTATGATTTCACGTCTTTATGGTTGATTCAGAAAGATTGAAAACACTTAAGAATAGCTTGTAACTAATACTTACTTGTTGGTAATAATGGTTCAATAAATTGATAAGATGATGATGATGATACGGAAAACACAGCAAGAAGAGGCTTCTTTTAAGTCAACAACAGCTCACAGAGGCGTGCCATGGAGCAAACTGAAAAACCAGTGAGTGAGAAAACAATAAACCCTTTTGGATTAATGATTGCATCATCTGTTGCCACGTAAGATTATCATAATTACTTAATTGATGCTTTTACGTGACAACCAACCCCAATATGGTTAAGAATAAAAGGAGTAACATCTGTAAATCTTCTTTTATTCTAAAATAATCATTGATTTCTCAAAGTTATCAATGTTATTTCCAATTTCATCACAGGTTTTAATTACTGTGAATTTTTGAAGATTCAGTGTTTCACGTAGAATGGTCAAAAATGGACTGTAAGTAAAACTTTGAATTTTACTAGTAAAACGGTATTTCTTTCTGGTTGTACCATAGATAATACAGTTCTCCATTGGTCCTGAAACTTTCAGAAGGATTCATTAAGAATTGTATTTTTAATGACTTTTTGAAGTTTTTACCTCATTTCTACGTAGAATTGCAAATATCAGTGTTTCACTGGTTGCTATGAGGTAAATCAATGGATACAAGTCCAAAAAGGGTTTTAATTACTCTTTTGGGGTTTATCCATGGAAAGTCATTAAGAATTGACGTGGTTACAGGAGTCTAAGTAGCTCTTTACCTCCTTGGCACGTCAAAATAGCAGGTTATTTGCTATTTTCTTAAGATTACAGTAGGTGTAACTTGGTAACCAAGTTCCCAAAGAGTTTTAGTTTACCAATTGGGCCAAGATGAGCCATGGATCCATGCTCTGGAGCTATCCACGCCTCTGAGGCCTCAGAAATTGGGTACCCTGGCTCTCTTTGATGTCTTTTGTCCCCCTTGCTTATTTTTCACGTAAAAATAGAAATTTAAGCTTAATGTGAGATATCCACTATGGGTGTACCAAAAGTCCATGTAAGAATACCATGATATTAAGTGCTCAAAACATGCATAACACTATTCATAGTATATATGTAACATGGTATTTCTCACTTTCCCATTATTTTGGCTTAAAATCAAGAAAAACAAAAAATTTCACGGATCTTTCATGTGGTATTAATGATGTGGTATTGAAGTATTTTCCATTTTACCACCTCAAAGAGTTAATTTGAGCTTATTCACTCTATGGGGCTACCCTAGGTAAATTTTTGTGTAGAATCCAAATCTGGTCTTAAATCCATGGATTTACTTACTCAATAAAAAGTTATTCATCTTTTCTGAAGTTGAAAATGATGAATTTTGGATATATGCATGACTTATGAGTTATGCATAATTCAAAATTTGTTTTTAAGATAATTGTGGCCTATTTGGGTATGTAAAATATACCTCAAGGCTCACATTCCCTCCTACCAAAAAATAAAAATGTACTACAACTTTATTAGTGATAAAAGAATAAGGCCCCAAAGGGGGGTAATGTCCACTGTCCAACCTCTTCACATAACTCAGATCAAGTAATTTAAAGCACACTTATAGACATATTCAGGCTTGTGGCCTTCTTTCATGTCTAAATCTTCTTAATAGTTTATCTGAGTCAGGTATTTCTGATTCTGCCATCCATTCATCTTCATGTACTGGATTTTTATATCTGACAAGATATTCTGTTTGATTTTTACCCCTAAGTCCCCTTTTCTAATGGCTTTCCTTGTCTTTTTGTCTTCATTCTGTTCCACAGGTGGTACAGTTAAAGGATTTGGGTTTCTTAAAGGAAACAATTGTTTATCAGCCGGTTGATAAGGCTTTATCAGGCTGACTGGAAAGGTGGGGTGTTTATTTTCCAATTCACCACTCAACTCCACTTGAACTGCATTGGTTCCATGTAAAGCAACAATAACAAAAGGTCCTACATAAGAATCTTTAAGTCTCTTTGGGCCTTTGATATTATTAAAATTCAAGGTTGAAACTAAAACTAAGTCCCCTACTTTGAAGTCTGGTACTTTATGACTCTTGTCCCACTTCTGTTTTGCATAATCAAAAGCATCATCCATTCTTTGTTTCGCATGATGTTTCACTTTATCAAGCATTATCTTGAAGCTGGAAGCTGTAGGATGAATGTCAATCAAGTCTTTCCTCAGTGTGTCTGCTGGGAGTCTTGGATTCCATCCTTTTTCTAACATAGCAGGAGTTTGTCCTGTGGAATAATGGACTGATGTCTTGTATGCCAATTCTAGTGCAGGTATTAGAGTGCACCAGTCATGGGTAAAGCCATCTGAGTCTTTGAATTCTAATCCATAAGCACAAAATCTCCTGATCATGTCTTCTAAAGTTTGAATCATCCTCTCTGCTAGCCCATCTGTTTGAGGGTGATATGCTGTAGAGAATGATAACTTAGTCCCAAACAATCTATGAAGATTGGTCCAAAGTGCAGATGTGAACTTGGGATCTCTGTCACCTATGATATTCTTAAATAACCCTGTATGAGATATAACTCTACTCCATAAAAGAAGAGCTGTATCCATAGCAGTGTCATCTTTATGACATGGTAAGAATATGGGAGTCTTGCTATATCTGTCTACAATGACTAAACAAGCATTATACCTTTTGTCACCACTTGGAGGAATTGCTGTGACCCAATCCATGTGAACAACTTCCCAAGGGGATTTTGGTTCTTGAATATGGATCATCAATCCAAATTTCTTGCCTGTGCTCCTGTTTGCTTTTTGGCATCTATCACAGGTATGGCAATATTCAATGGTTTCTTTTCTCCAAGATGGCCACCATGCACAGTTCTTCACTTTTTCAAGTGTTCTGTCTTCTGACAGGTGTCCAGAGTAGATACTATCATGACATTCATGAAGAATGGTATTGATAAGTAATCTACTACACAGTGTCATCACAAAGGAATGTTTTGTTCTATGGTAAATAATCCCATCAAACAAGTGAAATCTTCCTTCAGAATAGGAATTTTTCCAAACTTCATCAAGTGCATTAACTAAAGATGTATCTTTGCAGTCTTTATCTAATAAAGAAGTCAAGATATGGCAATTCCTGTCTTGTTTATAAGATTCTCTGACCTCTTCAAAGAATTCAGTCCCAATATCAGTTATGTTAATTCCTTCAATTGGAATCTGTGGTTCAGCTTCCAAAGGTACATAAGCTGGGTTATCAGGAGTGTTGGCTAAAGCCCATCTACTAAGTCCATCAGCATTCTTGTGAATGTTTCCTGCTTTATGAACTATAGTCATGTTTCCTCTATATTCCTAAATGGCTATTTGCCATCTCAACATATGTCTGTTGGGAGTTTTCATGTTAAGAAGTGATTTCACGGCATTACAGTCAGTTATCACTTCAAAAACACTGCCATCAAGGTAATAGTGTAGTTTCTCAAGTGCCCATACCAAACATAAGCACTCCATTTGGCTTGCACCATATCTGGCTTCTGTTGGTTTGATTTGTCTTGAGATATAACAAACTGGTCCTTCTGTAGGTTTGTCATCAATAATCTGGACTTGATGTAGGGCTGCCCCTAGTCCATCTCCACATGCATCAATGTACAACTTAAAAGGAATATTCCAGTCAGGCATGAGGAGTAAAGGTGCTTCTGTAAGGGCTTTCCTTATCTTCTCATAAGCTTTAATTCTCTCCTGTGTCATCTCAAATACAGTCTGCTGATCACAGATTCTATAGAGTGATTTGGCTAGAATTGCAAAGTCTTTTAAATGTTGCCTATAGTAACTAGCAAATCCAAGGAAAGACATCATTTCTTTTTTATTCTGGGGTATTGGTTTAAGTAACACTGCTGCTACTTTGTTTTTGTCAATACCCAAGCTTAAACCAGAAACAATATGTCCTAATGCTTTGAGTTCTTCAAAACCAAAATTGCATTTCTTAAGTGAAATTTTCATGTTCACTTCTGCAACTTTATGAAGTACTCTTGCAAGTCTTTCAAGGTGCCAAGACCATGAATCAGAACATATGATAATATCATCAATATAAATGATAAGCCATCCTTCAGACAATTCTGTAGGAAAGATGGTGTTCATCATCCTTTGATAATGGGATGGAGCATTTTTAATGCCAAATGGCATTCTAAGATACTCAAAAATACCACAGTGAGTGATAATTCTAAGTAATTTCTTAGCTTTAGGCGTCAAAACATTTTGATGGAAGCCTTTCAATGCATCCATTGATGTTATATACTTGGCTTTAGACAATTGAGTCAAGGTTTCTTGAATTCTAGGGATTGGATACCTATCTGGAACTGTGTAGGTATTCAATGCTCTGAAATCTCCAACCATTCTTGACTTATCATTATGCCATGCAGTAATAACAGGTGTTGTCACTTCAACTTCCTCATTATGGCCTACTTTCCTTAGCACACCAAGTTGGATCAACTCTTGGATATGTTTTTCCAAGGCTTCTCTAGCTCTGGGACTTGCTGGATAAGCTGGTCTTCTAAGTACTGGAGGATATGGTCTGTCAATATTAAGAGTAATATCAACTTCATGTCCTCTTATAGTGCCTAATGGTTCATTATCAGAGGCAAATGCATTTTTATATGTGTATAGCACATTAATAAGTTCATTCCTCATCTTTGGTGGCAATGATTGATTAATTTGTGCTTCAACAAGTTGGTTAGTCACAAATTCATCTTTGTAAGTATCCTTGACAGAAGATACTACAGATATCTTTTTTGGCATATTGGAGAAAGCAAATCTTTGTCTCTTGTTATCTCCAATTGTTAAATATCTGTCCTTATGGTTATTTATATCAATACCATAAATATTTAAGTAATCATTTCCAAGAATGATGTGCTGAGATGTGCAATTATCCATTACTACAATCTCAGTTTTCATTCTTACACTTCCTGCTGGATGTGGGAATACAATATTAGTATCCAATATGCCCAGGGGGTACATATTGTTACTGGCACTACTGAATTGTACACCTTCTATTGGTAACAGATGGTTTTTCCATTCAGGAAGTATAATTTGGAGATAATCTTTGCCCACACAAGTGCAAAATGCCCCTGTATCCAAATTTACTTTGGCTTCAATATCACTCATCAGAACTGATGTGATACAGGATTCCCCAGCAGTATAACCCTTTCCTCTAGCAGGTTTTGTTTTGCACATTCTAGCATCTTGGATATTGATCAGGTTGCAGCAATCCTCACTGTACTGTGGTAAGTGGGTATGGACTTCTGTGACCTCAAAGAAAGCTGAAATGTTCTCAATGGGATAGTCCTCCACTGGTGTATCTTCAGAGACTGCAGCATCTTGATCAGACTCTTCTTTCTCTTCAGTATACTGAATTTCTTCAATGACTTGAACTTCATTGATCTTTGTCTTCTTAGGACAAGTGTTGGCTAAATGTGAAGTACTTCCACATTTATGACACTTCAAGACAGGTCTTTCTGGTCTTCTTTCTTCTCTAGGAATCTTTGAGACTATTTTGGACTCTATTGGGTTTTTAATCCAAGTCTTACCAATTCTTGTTCTGGTAATGATATCTTCCATAGCATTAATGTAGTTCTCTGTTGAACAAGGTTCCACACATCTGCTTTTGATAGCATGTTCCAGTTCTCCTCCACACTTTCTTGATATTTTCATATTAATCATAGTGTGAGCCTTAGAGGTAATTTCATATACCCAAAAGACCACAAATATAAAAAATAACATATTAATATAAATAAAATAAATTTATTTATATTATTAAAATAAAAATGAAAAATATAAATATAAAATTATATTAAAAATAAAAAATTAATTATAATTTAAAAATAAAATTACTTTAAATTTTGTAAATATAAAATTACATTTATACTAGAAAAATTTAAGTAAAAATGAAATTTTAACAAAATTGTAAAAAAATAAATAAATTTGGAAAAAAGTTAAATAAAATTTATTATAACTTTTTATCCAATAAATAAACATATAAATTTTATTTCACCATTGGATTCCTCATAAAAAATCAGGTGGGGTCACCTCTGAGTGAAATTTTTGTAACTCAACTCTAAATAAGCTTAAATTAAGTTTTTAGTATTTTCAATACAAAAGTTGAAAATCCTCAAAACCTTAATTTAATTCACACCACATGTGGTGTTAACCATCAATTTTTGTGTTAAAATTGAGGTGTTGTGTTTAGTTTAGAAGTTATGAGGAATTAAAGTATTTTCAATTGAATTCAATTGAAATGTCAAAATGTGCGCGTGTATTACATAAGTGAACTTTGATTTACATATGAGGTGTCAATTATTACTGTATTGTACTGTACAATTGAATTGAATTACATGTGTAAATTATAAGTATAATACATGATGAGGAATTAAAGGAAAAATAAATTGGAAAGATTAAATTTGGGGGGGAAAAGGAACTCCAGCTCTAAGGGGGAGCTAGACCCCCAAAATCCTTGCTGACAGGTGTGGGATGTCAAAATTCACGCAAAAGTTCATCACTTTTGGCCTGGAATTGAGTTACAGGGTCTGTGGACTCAATTGATGATGAGGTTTTGATACCAACTGGGGTAGTTTTAGCTGTTGCCAAGAAGGTAAAACTACCCTTAAGATAAAACAATCATAATAAAAACAGTTTTAACTGGTTTCTACGCCTCTGACACACATTCTGACGTGTTTTGAAGGCTCTAGGCCTGGTATTGCTATAGTAATGGCTGATTTAAGGGTCTAAAATGGCTAAAAATGGCTAAAAATGGCTTAAACCAGCCCTTTTTGGTCTAAACCAGGGTTCAATGATGCCATAATTGGTTTTTCTGTTGTCAGACTGTTTTTCACGACTGACAAGAGTAAATTTTACTTTTGGAGTAAGAGAATTGATGGCTATAAAAGAATGTCTTCTTTGCCCCACTTTTCTCTTCATGTTAGAATCTTTTCCTTTTATTAATTAGTTTAAAACTGTTAAACCAATCAATCAAAGATTCCAAACACCACTTTTAAATCATTTTAATCCTTTTAACCACGTGAAAAAATCATTATAATCATTGTTTGTAACTCTTATAATCACTTTTACCCCTGAACCACCCCAAAAGTGAATTAAAGCATCTTTCATCACTGTTAACTTTGTCACTTTGTTTCCAAATTCACTCTGGTCACTTTTGGGCGTGTTTTCTCTTTAATATTCTTTTTAAAGACTTTATTCTTTAATTAATTGCTTGCAGTTCTTTGCTCAATTAATTCCAATTGAAATTGCTCTTGAAGAAATTTCTTTTGTAGCCTTAAAATATCTCTTGTAGAGTATTTTTTGGATAAATTTTTATTGTTGGTAAAACAATAAATTTTTATAATATTATTGTTTTATACTAATAAAGTTATAAAAAATAAATTTGGCGTGTTTTCTCTTAAAAATAATATTTCATATCATTTTTAATTGAATTTTACCTTATACAAATTTTGAGGACAGGAAAAGTACTTGATTTTTTAATCAAAGTTTCATATCCACACCTTACATTTGGGGGCCCAGCCGTGATATTTTACCTGTGACATATTTTTTTTACTCTTTTTAAATCTTTTTTCTTATATTGAAAAATTTAAAAACATATAAAAAATACTTATAATTCAAAAAATCCATAAAAAATAATTTTTTTCATATTATAAGTGAGGCTTATATTTTTATTTCTTTTTTGAAATAACCTTTTTTTTACTTAATTAATTGGCTTTTTCATTAATTTTAGTGTCTGACAACGTGGTAAGACAAGAAAACATTGAAACAGCCTCAACAGTAACCAGCATTATCCCTGCCAGTACTGTTAATTCTGATCATAATAGTACTGTTATTGTGACTCAAAATAATCAACCTGAACCAATATCTTCTGAATTAATTAACTTGGATATAAGTAATACACTTCAGAAAGCCAAAAATTTGGCCAATAGTAAGTTTTTGACGTAAAAATACTATTTTAAGCCTTTTTTAACCATAATTATGCCTTCAACCAGGTCAGGAGCCAGCTACAACCCCTCAAGCAGCTCCCAAAAAGGTAATAGACGTGATTATGGCAGAGGCCAACCAGGTACAGAAGGAAAAGGGTCAGTTGATGACTTCCAAACAACTAAAATGGGTCATTCTGAAGCTGATAATACCATTTTACCTTCAAAAAGAGCTGACACCGCCACAACAAGCCTCTGTGGACATATACAAAGCCAGCCACAGTGCATACAACAATGCACTCCAATTCAAGGAGTACCAGATCCTTGCAGACCTGTGGAAGAATTGCATGAATTCTTACCTGACAGTAAGAAAATTCTTGGGCCATCCCAACACTTGCAAATTGCTCAATGGATGGCATCCATTGATGGAGAAGAAAAACATGATGCTTTTGACACTAGAATGGAGGAAAAACAACCCTCCACCAGCCAAACCAGTGCCAAAAACAGCCCCAGTGGCCAGCAGCAGCAATTCCAACGTGAAAAAGCAGCCACAAACTCCAAACAAGGGCAAAGGGAAGGCACCAGCCCCAAAACCTTACAGCCAGGGGTACAGAATCCCAAAGATTCAGCAGGATGCCATGGAAAATGTATTTCAGATGGCCAGAACCATGATGGAATTACAGAAGAAGGAGGAAGCCAGATTAAGGTTCCAGAAATGATTTCTGACATATTTGATTCCATCCCAGAGTTGTATAATGCTATAAATGACGTGAAAAAACATCTTTCTGATAAAAATGACACCATTTGTAACAACATTAAAACAAACAACCTGAGTCTGTGCCAAATTGAGAAACACTTATGTGTTTTGAAAAAGTTTTGAGAACAATTAAAAATTCCAATAATGATAATTCTTCTAACAATAAAATAAATGAACAATCTGCCATTATTAAAGAATTAACAGATAAATATTCTAAATTCAATATTGATGACATAATTGAAACAAGAATTAAACAAGCCATAAATATTATCAAGACAGATAACAAGAAAGTCCTTGATGACATTTCAAATTCATTTACTGAAGTAAAGACATATACCATTGCCTTGAAAAAGTGTTTTGATGTTTCACAAGAAGAAGTATCAAAATTATCAATGAAATTGAATCAAGTCACTGCTGATAATACAAGACAGACAGAGTTATGGCAAGAACTTACACATAAAGAAGACATGTATAAAATAGAAGTAATAAATTTAATACAAAGCTTCCAACATGAATACAGAAATTCCCAAAGGTGTAGCAACAGTAAAATGAATGACATTGAACAATTACTGAACACCTTACCAAGAATGTCTACACCTCTAAATCAAAATGAGGGCACAATAATTTCAAATCCACAAGTATTGGATCCTGATAATTCACAATTAAAAAATGAATTATCCACTTCTTTTCATAACTTGGAACCATCAATGGGCCAAGCACTCTTGAAAGAAGTTCCAAAACTTAAAGAATGGCCTCACTTCAGTGGTGAAGGAGAGTATGACCATATGGAATTCATTAGAGGTATTGACATGATCAAAGAGGATTTTGAATTACCAGACAGATTGGTAACAGCCAGGTTTAACACCTTGTTTACCAGATCAGCTCACAGATGGTACATCAAAATAAGACAAGCACATGGACACCAGAGTTGGACTTGGTGGAAAACCCAAATCATCAACAAATGGGCAAATGATGCTTGGAGGTTTAAAGTTGAAACAGCCTTTGAATCTGCCAAATTTAATGCTGATAAAGACAAAGCTTTACCATGGTTTTGCCAACAAAAGGACAGATTAACAGCATTATATCCTGACATGTCAGAATTTATGATCCATAGAAAAATTCTGAGACAATGTGGAGGTGACTTAGAGCATGCTGTCAAAAGCAGGACTACTGAACAATCTTCAGCAGAGGATATTATCAATATACTAGAAGAAGTAACCACCAGAACCAAAATTGGTTCTAGTAGGGTGAATCTTAAAACAAGGTTTAATACACCTTGGAAAGATTCTGTGGACAAAAACCCCAAAGAAAATTCTAGTAATATTAAATATAAATCTGCAGATACAGTCAGAAAATGCCATATTTGCCAAAGCACCACCCATTTAGCCAATACATGTCCAAAAAGGGGGAAAATCAATGAAATTGACATTGAAAAAGAACCAGATGTTGAAAAAGAAGACATAATTGAAGACAATTCAGATGATAAGTCATCCATATTCTCTGAATCTTCAAAAGATATAGAAAATATCAATGCCACTTTTGACATCATGGAATCTTATTCCCACTTACCACAATTGAGCAATGGTCAAGTTGATTTATCAAAAGTTCAAGATGCACAACTTATGAAGACAAAACCAAACAGAGGAAAAGGTTATACAGCTGGTAACTCCTGTATAACAGAAGTGGTGATTGACAACAAACCCACCAAACTTTTGCTTGACCCAGGAGCCTTCTGCTCTTGTGTTGGAAAATCTTTTCTTAAGACTTGTGTACCAAATTTTGAAGACCAATTGTTACCAATTGATGGTATAAAATTCAACAGTGCAAGTAACCCAATGAAAGCATTAGGAATCTTTGAGACCAATGTCATATTCCCACACATAAATGGGAATTTAAGGATCACAGTTGAATTTGTTGTTATGGAAAATTGCTCTAGTACCCATTTTATATTGGGAAATGACTATTTAATCATGTATGGGATAGATTTACATAATAACAAAGACAGATACTTTACAATTGGAGACAATAAGCGCCAGAAATTTGCCTTTTTACCCTTTAAAAGACAAATTACAGTAAACAAAGTATCACCAGTCAACTTAGAGTTAGAGAAATTCAAGTCTGAACAGTTAAATGAGGCTGAAATAAGCCTTCATCTGACTGATAAGCAAGAAAATGAACTTTCTTCCCTTTTGTATGACCACGGAGGAGCATTTGCTACAGACAAAGAACCCCTGGGAGCAATTATTGGTCATGAAGTTGACATCATTCTTAACATTGAGAGACCTTATCCACCACTCTTAAGAAGACCTGCTTATCCAGCAAGTCCAAAATCAAGAGAAGCTCTAGAAATTCATATCAAAGAACTTCTAGACCTTGGTGTAATAAGAAAAGTAGGCCACAATGAGGAAGTAGAAATAACTACACCAGTCATAGTGGCGTGGCATAATGGAAAATCCAGAATGGTTGGGGACTTTAGAGCTCTGAACACTTACACTGTTCCAGACAGATACCCAATACCAAAAATCCAAATTGCCCTTACTCAAATATCTCAAGCAGTGTATATAACCACTATGGATGCCCTTAAAGGATTCCATCAAAATGTAGTAACACTAAGAGCAAGAAAATACTTGAGAATTATTGTTCATTGTGGAGTGTATGAATACTTAAGGATGCCCTTTGGTATCAAAAATGCACCTTCACACTTCCAAAGAATGATGAATGAAATCTTCCCTGAAGAACTCTCAGAAGGATGGTTAATCATTTACATTGATGACATTATTATCTGTTCAAAGACTTGGGAGGAGCACATGTACAGATTATCAAGAGTTTTGACAAAAATCCAATCAGTAAACATGAAAATCTCCTTGAAGAAATGTCATTTTGGATTTAAAGAACTTAAGGCACTAGGACATGTTGTATCTGGTTTGTCCCTTGGAATTGATAAAAACAAAGTTGCAGAAGTATTGTTAAAACCCATGCCTCAGAATAAGAAGGAAATTCAGTCATTCTTAGGTTTTGCAGGATATTACAGGCAACACATTAAAGACTTTGCATCCATAGCAAGACCACTTTATAAGTTGTGTGACAAAGACACAGTATTTGAGATGACTGTTGACAGAGTCAAAGCTTTTGAGTCTCTAAGAGAAGCATTGACCACTGCTCCACTCTTACTGATGCCAGACTTTAAATTGCCTTTCAAACTGTATATTGATGCATCAGGGGATGGACTAGGTGCTGCACTTCACCAAGTTCAGATCATAAATGACAAACCTGTAGAAGGACCAATATGTTTCATATCCAGGCAAATCAAACCAACTGAAGCCAGATATGGAGCAAGTCAAATGGAATGTCTATGCCTTGTCTGGGCCTTAGAGAAATTGAACTATTTCTTAGAGGGATGTGTTTTTGAAGTAATAACAGATTGTACAGCTGTGAAATCACTTTTGAACATGAAAACACCTAACAGACACATGCTCAGATGGCAAATAGCCATACAAGAATACAGAGGCAATATGACTATTGTTCATAAGGATGGGAATATTCATAAGAATGCAGATGGACTAAGCAGATGGCCATTACCAAATAACATTGATAATCCTGCTTATGTTCCAGAAGAAGCTTCACCACAAATTCCAATAGAAGGAATAAGTGTTACAGACTTGAACACCACCTTCTTTGAAGAAGTCAGAAATAGTTACACTCAAGATAAGAATTGTAGCATCTTATGCCAATTACTTAACAAAGACTGTAAAGACAACTCTCTAATACATGCCTTGGATGAAGTATGGAGAAAATCTTATAATGAAGGGAGATTTCACCTACTGGATGGTATAATTTACCACAGAACCAAGCACACATGTGTCATGACAGTTGTAGACAGGTCATTAATCAATCTTGTACTGAAAGAATGCCATGATAGTCCCTTTTCAGGACATCTTTCTGAGGACAGAACAAGAGAAAAAGTAAAGACCTGCATATGGTGGCCAATGTGGCAAAAAGATGTTGCAGAATATTGCAAAACCTGTGACAGATGCCAAAAGGCAAATAAATCCACTGGCAAAAGACTTGGAAATATGATGAAAATCCAAGAACCAAACAGACCTTGGGAAATTGTCCATATGGATTGGGTAACTGGCCTACCACCAGGAGGTGACAGGAGCTATAATGCTTGCCTAGTAATTGTGGACAGATTCAGTAAAACTCCAATCTTTTTACCATGTCACAAAGATGATACAGCCATGGATACAGCTCTTCTGATATGGAATAGAGTAGTGTCATGGACTGGGATATTTACAAATATCATCAGTGATAGAGATCCCAAATTCACTTCAGCTCTGTGGACAAATCTTCACCAATTATTTGGCACAAAACTGTCTTTCTCTACAGCCTACCACCCACAAACTGATGGTCTGGCTGAAAGAATGATCCAAACCTTAGAGGACATGGTGAGAAGATTTTGTGCATATGGCCTTGAATTCAAAGATTGTGATGGATTTACCCATGATTGGTGTACTCTATTACCAGCACTGGAATTAGCATATAAAACATCAATCCATTCCAGTACCAATCAGACTCCTGCTATTCTAGAAAAAGGATGGAACCCCAAGTTACCCCAAGATTCCTTGAGGAAAGACTTAATTGAAATACATCCCACAGCTGCTAGCTTCAAAGAAATGCTAGACAAAGCTAGAAAGCATGCAGTGAGATGCATGGAGGACTCTTTTGCATATGCTAAAGACAAATGGGATAAATCTCATGCAACTCCAGATTTCAAAGTGGGGGACCTAGTTCTTGTATCCACCACTAACTTCAATAACATCAAAGGATGTAAAAAGTTAAAAGACTCCTTTGCAGGACCTTTTGTGATTAAGGCCCTCCATGGAGAAAATGCTGTTGAAGTAGAGTTATCTGAAGAACTTAGCAATAAGCACCCTACATTTCCAGTAAGCTTGATAAAGCCATACAAATCTAGTGATGCTGAGAAATTTCCCTTGAGGAATAAGATTCCCCAAGTTATACCTCCTATTGAGACATCTGGTACTAAGAAAATAACCAAAGTTCTTAAAGAAAGGAAATTAAGAACCAAGAAAGTAAGGGAATACCTTGTTAGGTACAGTGACCCAACTTGTGAAGATGAATGGTTAGAAGAGAAAGATATACCAGAAGCCACCAAACTCCTGAGGAGATTCAGACACACTAGAAACACCAATATTACAAAGTAATATTCTTTTTTAGGGGGAGGGAATGTGAGCCTTAGAGGTAATTTCATATACCCAAAAGACCACAAATATAAAAAATAACATATTAATATAAATAAAATAAATTTATTTATATTATTAAAATAAAAATGAAAAATATAAATATAAAATTATATTAAAAATAAAAAATTAATTATAATTTAAAAATAAAATTACTTTAAATTTTGTAAATATAAAATTACATTTATACTAGAAAAATTTAAGTAAAAATGAAATTTTAACAAAATTGTAAAAAAATAAATAAATTTGGAAAAAAGTTAAATAAAATTTATTATAACTTTTTATCCAATAAATAAACATATAAATTTTATTTCACCATTGGATTCCTCATAAAAAATCAGGTGGGGTCACCTCTGAGTGAAATTTTTGTAACTCAACTCTAAATAAGCTTAAATTAAGTTTTTAGTATTTTCAATACAAAAGTTGAAAATCCTCAAAACCTTAATTTAATTCACACCACATGTGGTGTTAAACATCAATTTTTGTGTTAAAATTGAGGTGTTGTGTTTAGTTTAGAAGTTATGAGGAATTAAAGTATTTTCAATTGAATTCAATTGAAATGTCAAAATGTGCGCGTGTATTACATAAGTGAACTTTGATTTACATATGAGGTGTCAATTATTACTGTATTGTACTGTACAATTGAATTGAATTACATGTGTAAATTATAAGTATAATACATGATGAGGAATTAAAGGAAAAATAAATTGGAAAGATTAAATTTGGGGGGAAAAAGGAACTCCAGCTCTAAGGGGGAGCTAGACCCCCAAAATCCTTGCTGACAGGTGTGGGATGTCAAAATTCACGCAAAAGTTCATCACTTTTGGCCTGGAATTGAGTTACAGGGTCTGTGGACTCAATTGATGATGAGGTTTTGATACCAACTGGGGTAGTTTTAGCTGTTGCCAAGAAGGTAAAACTACCCTTAAGATAAAACAATCATAATAAAAACAGTTTTAACTGGTTTCTACGCCTCTGACACACATTCTGACGTGTTTTGAAGGCTCTAGGCCTGGTATTGCTATAGTAATGGCTGATTTAAGGGTCTAAAATGGCTAAAAATGGCTAAAAATGGCTTAAACCAGCCCTTTTTGGTCTAAACCAGGGTTCAATGATGCCATAATTGGTTTTTCTGTTGTCAGACTGTTTTTCACGACTGACAAGAGTAAATTTTACTTTTGGAGTAAGAGAATTGATGGCTATAAAAGAATGTCTTCTTTGCCCCACTTTTCTCTTCATGTTAGAATCTTTTCCTTTTATTAATTAGTTTAAAACTGTTAAACCAATCAATCAAAGATTCCAACCACCACTTTTAAATCATTTTAATCCTTTTAACCACGTGAAAAAATCATTATAATCATTGTTTGTAACTCTTATAATCATTTTTACCCCTGAACCACCCCAAAAGTGAATTAAAGCATCTTTCATCACTGTTAACTTTGTCACTTTGTTTCCAAATTCACTCTGGTCACTTTTGGGCGTGTTTTCTCTTTAATATTCTTTTTAAAGACTTTGTTCTTTAATTAATTGCTTGCAGTTCTTTGCTCAATTAATTCCAATTGAAATTGCTCTTGAAGAAATTTCTTTTGTAGCCTTAAAATATCTCTTGTAGAGTATTTTTTGGATAAATTTTTATTGTTGGTAAAACAATAAATTTTTATAATATTATTGTTTTATACTAATAAAGTTATAAACAATAAATTTGGCGTGTTTTCTCTTAAAAATAACATTTCATATCATTTTTAATTGAATTTTACCTTATACAAATTTTGAGGACAGGAAAAGTACTTGATTTTTTAATCAAAGTTTCATATCCACACCTTACACATAGTGTCAGACATATCTGGGTGTAAAGCAGATAATCTGTCTTTTTGTTTGAAGAACCAAGTAAGTGGTTTGTCTTTTTCTGAGTTAAAAATGGCACTTTCAAAAGCATTTTCCATTTTAAACCTCCAAGAATTATTGGCCCATTTGGTAATCACTTCAGATTTCCACCAAGACCAGTCATGTTTACCATGATCAATCCTCATTTTGTAATACCATTTCTTTGCAGTCCTGGTAAATAAACAGTGTAATTTTCCCACTATGATTTCATCAGGTATATTGAAGTCTTCTTGCAACATATCAATAGTCCTGATGAATTCAATATGGTTGTATTCTCCTTCACCAGAGAATGTTGGCCATTCTTCTATTTTTGGAATATCCCTTGTAGAGTAGGCATTTTCTCCTAAGAATGGGGTGAGACTTTCTTTAACAGAAAGTTTCTCTTCAGTTAAAGGTGTAGAATGTCTTGGCATATGTGGTTCATGATTCTTATGAATTTGTTCCACACTTGCAATTATTTCATTCTTCAACTTCTGCCTTTCACTGTCACTTTTTGCTAATTGTATGCCAAATTGATTGGTATTCTCAACTATTCTTAAGACTTGGTCTTGCAAAATCTTAAGTTGATCATTCATTTTAAAAATGGAAAGATCTTCCATCTCTTCATGCTGAACTTGGCACATGTTTTCAATTCTTATGCAAGAATTGGTAATTGAGTCAAGTTTGGCATGTGTCACTTGGTGCAATTCAGTGTATGTTTTGTCATTTTTCTTTAATTCAACTATATCTGATGCAATTTTAGTTAACTTTCTATCAAGTTTACCAATTTCCACATTAATACTAGTCTGTACACCAATTATTTGCATGGAAAGTTTCTGTTTATCCTTTCCTGCTCCTTGGCTGTGAATTCCATTAGAGTTCTGGCACTATTGAAGACACTGTCCACGGCTGAAGGCTCCAATTTGGGGATCCTGTACCCCTGTGGGTAAGGTCTGTGCCAATTGGCTTTGCCTTTGCTCTTTCCTTGATGGTTCTTGGGACCTTTCTGCTTCTTCTGAGGTCCCTTGGGCTTGTCTTTGGACACTTCTGGAGCTGGTTTGGAGCTGGTAGATGCCACTGGTGCCTCTGTCTCCAAAGCTGGAGTCATTTCCAACTCTTTCTTCTGGTCTATAGATAAAAGACTTTGGTTCTTCAACCAATTCTTTATCTTTTTGACCTTGTCTTTGCAAGACAGGGGGCTCCATCCTCCTAAGAGTTCTATGGTCTTCTCCTGACCCAGAAAGCTCTTGATGTGTAAGTAGGAGTTCATGGCCCCCTGCCAAAGGCTTGGGAAGATTTCCCACTCCTCTTCCTTGGCTGCTCTAAACCAGTTTTTGTACTGGCATTGATATATTTCTATTGCTGCCACCTGAAAGTGGTTCATCCCTGGAAATATTACCATAAATCAGTTCAGGCTCTGAATTCACGTCAAAATCTGTTGGTACAGACCTTGGGGAATGGGGGGCAACTCTGGCATCCTCCAAATGTGTCTTTCTTGTGGAAGGTTTGGCACTTCTGGATTTGGTCTTGCCTCTTCCTTGTCCACATCCATCTGGTTGGACTGAATAGTTGCTTCCATTTCTGGTATGCACCATTTTCACGTCAATTTAAAGATAAAAGTGAAAATATAAGATAAAATACACACCTTTTGGTGGTAATTTATTCTTTTCAGAATTAAATAAGGTGCCTCTTTTAGCAATCTGCACCTCAATACTGTCTTCAGATTCTGCTTCTGAAGATTCTGGGCTAGTAATATATCTTTTACTGAGTCTGTTGCCAGCTGCACAGTATTTGATTAAAGACACTAGAAAAATTATAAAAGAGAAAAAATTATTTTTTATACTATTTGAAATATTTTTAAAGATTTTTTATAAGGTTTATATCTTTTAATATTAAAAAATTATTCTTTTTTAAAGGAAAAAATTAAAATTGAAGATTTTGAATGAAAATTAATTCAGAGTAACTCAAAGAATAATTTTATAAGTTTTTGGATGTGAAAAAGCCACGTGTAAAAACAGTATAAAATTAAACCAAATTCCTCAATGAAGAAGATTTCCAAAACAATTTCAAAAATTAGAATTATTTTAACTTCAAAATGAAAGAAAAAATTATTAAATTAATATATTTTAGAGCTTAAAAATATATTAATTAAGGGTACAAGGTTCAAAAAACACGGCCAGGCCCCCAAATGTAAGATGTGGTAGGTATGGTGGCTTTTTAGAACACAAAAATGAAGTCTAGAATATGATTAAAGCCAAGTCTATGGATAAAATCACGGCCAGGCCCCCAAATGTAAGATGTGACTATGAAACTGATGATAATATTACTATTGATCAACAGTACTATGTCTGTTCTTATGAAATATAATAATAAAAAATTATTATAACCACAATTAAATAATTACAAAATTATTTCTTTCACGTGTTATACACTACTAGTGATTATAACAGTGAGCAGTAATTGTCTACAAGAATCAATTACAAGAAGAATTTAATAATAAAGACTTCTTTTATTAAAATAATAAAATTATTTTAATATATGATTATCTTTTACAAGAATAATTATAAAGATGATTCTTGAAGAAAGCTATTACTAGAGAAAAAACTTTAAGAATTAAAGATAAATGACTCACTAATACTCCAAAGAACTTATTGATAGATAAAAGTAGAGAAATCTGACGTGGAATTGTGGATTTATAAGATCAAAAGGATTTATAACAGTATTACAACAATATATAGTTGGATTCTATGATTTCACGTCTTTCTGGTTGATTCAGACAGATTAAAAACACTTAAGAATAGCTTGTAACTAATACTTACTTGTTGGTAATAATGGTTTAATAAATTGATAAGATGATGATGATGATACGGAAAAAACAGCAAGAAGAGGCTTCTTTTAAGTCAACAACAGCTCACAGAGGCGTGGCATGGAGCAAACTGAAAAGCCAGTAAGTTAGAAAACAATAAACCCTTTTGGATTAATTATTGCATCACTGTTGTCACATAAGATTATCATAATTACTTAATTGATGCTTTTACGTGACTACCAACCCCAATATGGTTAAGAATAAAAGGAGTAACATCTGTAAATCTTCTTTTATTCTAAAATAATCATTGATTTCTCAAAGTTATCAATTTTATTGCCAATTTCATCACAGGTTTTAATTACTGTGAATTTTTGAAGATTCAGTGTTTCACGTAGAATGGTCAAAAATGGACTGTAAGTAAAACTTTTGATTTTACTAGTAAAACTGTAATTCTTTCTGGTTGTACCATAGATAATACAGTTCTCCATTGGTCCTGAAACTTTCAGAAGGATTCATTAAGAATTGTATTTTTAATGAATTTTTGAAGTTTTTACCTCATTTCTACGTAGAATTGCAAATATCAGTGTTTCACTGGTTGCTATGAGGTAAATCAATGGATACAAGTCCAAAAAGGGTTTTAATTACTCTTTTGGGGCTTATCCATGGAAATTCATTAAGAATTGACGTGGTTACAGGAGTCTAAGTAGCTCTTTACCTCCTTGGCACGTCAAAATAGCAGGTTATTTGCTATTTTCTTAAGATTACAGTAGGTGTAACTTGGTAACCAAGTTCCCAAAGAGTTTTAGTTTACCAATTGGGCCAAGATGAGCCATGGATCCATGCTCTGGAGCTATCCACACCTCTGAGGCCTCAGAAGTTGGGTACCCTGGCTCTCTTTGATGTCTTTTGTCCCCCTTGCTTATTTTTCACGTAAAAATAGAAATTTAAGCTTAATGTGAGATATCCACTATGGGTGTACCAAAAGTCCATGTAAGAATACCATGATATTAAGTGCTCAAAACATGCATAACACTATTCTTAGTATATATGTAACATGGGATTTCTCACTTTCCCATTATTTTGGCTTAAAATCAAGAAAAACAATCATTTTCACGGATCTTTTATGTGGTATTAATGATGTGGTATTGAAGTATTTTCCATTTTACCACCTCAAAGAGTTAATTTGAGCTTATTCACTCTATGGGGCTACCCTAGGTGAATTTTTTGTGTAGAATCCAAATCTGGTCTTAAATCCATGGATTTACTTACTCAATAAAAAGTTATTCATCTTTTCTGAAATTGAAAATGATGAATTTTGGATATATGCATGACTTATGAGTTATGCATAATTCAAAATTTCTTTTTAAGATAATTGTGGCCTATTTGGGTATGTAAAATATACCTCAAGGCTCACAAAATAAGTTATGGAGATTTGTCCATAATGCTGAAGTGAACTTTGGGTCTCTGTCACTTATAATATTCTGGAATAAGCCTGTATTGTTAATAACTTTATTCCATATCATTATGGCTGTGTCCATAGCTGTGTCATCTTTGTGACATGGTAAGAACATTGGAGTTTTACTGCACCTGTCAACTAACACTAGGCATGCATTATAACTCCTGTCTCCTCCTGGAGGTAATGCTGTTACCCAATCCATATGAACTATTTCCCATGGGGATTTTGGTTCTTGGATTTGGATCATCATTCCAAATTTCTTTCCTGTGGCTCTGTTAGCTTTTTGGCATCTGTCACAGGTTTGGCAGTACTCTGCAACATCTTTCTTCCAATTTGGCCACCAAGAGCAGGTTTTCACCCTCTCTAGTGTCCTACCTTCTGAGAGATGTCCAGATGCAACACTATCATGACACTCATGTAAAATAGTGTTTATTAGTGTTCTATCTGTTAAGGTCATAACACATGTGTGTTTTGTTCTATGGTAGAGGATTCCATCAAGGAGGTGGAATCTTCCTTCATCATATGCTTTTTTCCATGTTTCATCTAGTTTTGATGAAAGTGATGGGTCTTTGCAGTCTTTCATTGGAAGTTGGCTTAAGATATGACAATTTTTGTTTGTCTTATAGCTTTCTTTAACTTGGTTAAAGAGTTCTGTGCCAATGTCTGTGACACATATCCCTTCTATATGGTGCTCTTCTTGTGGTACCCATGCTGGATTGTCAGGGGTATTTGCTAAAGCCCATCTGCTAAGACCATCTGCATTTTTATGAATATTTCCAGATTTATGCACAATAGTCATATTTCCTCTATATTTTTGGATAGCAATTTGCCATCTCAGCATGTGTCTTTTTAGGGTTTTCATGTTTAATAGAGATTTTACAGCATTACAGTCTGTGATCACATCAAATACTGTTCTATTCAAATAGTAATGTAATTTTTCTAAAGCCCACACTAAGCAGAGGTATTCCATTTGGCTTGCTCCATATCTTGCTTCTGTTGGCTTTATCTGCCTTGAAATGAAACAAATTGGTCCTTCACTTGTTTGTCATTGATAATTTTTGTCTGGTGTAGTGCAGCACCCAGTCCTTCTCCGCAAGCATCAATGTAAAGTTTAAAGGGTAGTTTCCAATCTGGCATTAGAAAAAATGGGGCATTTGTTAAGGAATTTTTCAATTCTTCATATGCCTTGACTCTTTCTTCTGTCATTTCATAGACTGTTTGTTGGTCACATAGCTTATACAAGGATTTAGCAATTTTTGCAAAGTCCTTTATATGCTGTCTATAGTAACCAGCAAATCCTAGAAATGATTGCATTTCTTTTTTGGTTTGAGGCATTGGCTTAAGTAGTATGGCTGCTACTTTGTTTTTGTCTATGCCTAGACTGAGTCCAGATACAACATGTCCTAGTGCTTTTAATTCACTATATGCAAAATGACACTTTTTCAAGGAAATTTTCATATTCACTTGGACTATTTTCTGTAGTACTCTTTCTAGTCTTGTAAGGTGGTTTTCCCAAGTTTCTGAGCAGACTATAATATCATCAATATAGATAATTAACCATCCTTCTGATAATTCTTCAGGGAATATGGTATTCATCATTCTTTGATAATGGGAAGGTGCATTTTTTATCCCAAATGGCATTCTTAAGTATTGTCACAACCATGGCAATTCACCTCCTTGGATCCCCATATGGCATATCAAGCCACGGTTCCTTTATGGCCAATTGGCCATATCCATCACCAGTGGCCAATATGGCCACGTCATTATCTTATGGACCATTTATGGCCATTTGTGTTTTGGGGCCTTCATGGCCCTTCACCTCTATCCAGCACCCATAGCGGCAATTTATGCCCAAATGGGTATTTCTGGTCATTTCCCTCAAAACCAGGGGAAATGGCCCAAATGGCTGTTTTTGGCCATTTGGGCTCATAATGCGCATTTGCGCATTTTTGCGCATTTTACGCATTTTTGCGCACTTTTGCGCATTTTGCGCATTTTTGCGCACTTTGACGCAGAGTGTCCAAAAGACACTTTCCCGCCTTTTGGGCCAGTTTTTGGCTCAGAACCCAAAAATGGCCAAAAACCCCAAAAGGCCCAGAAACACCATTCCAAGCTCTGAAGCCATTACATCCATCCTTTTCCCTCTGCCTTTCCACCTCAAGACCTTTGGACGTAATCTTCTTGCCAATCAACCAATATGCCATAAATGATGTTATATATCTTTGTGCATCATTTTTCAACAGCAATTCAATGGTGGCAATATCAAATGCTCATTTCAACATTCCAACATCTCATCACGTCATCAAGGCACCCAATCATTCAGAGGAATCATCAAGGCTCAAGAGCAAGTGTTTCAGCGTCAAAGACCAATGACGCCATCAAGCAGTCATTGGTTATTCTCACTCCAAGTATTCCTTCCAAGGGAATACTGTCAATTCATTCTCAAGTGTATTCAAGAGGCAGTGCCAAAAAGAAGTTGTCAAGTGTCAAAGCTCCACTCAATCCATCTTGGCAACCATATTCATTTCAATACAGTCTGGATCCATCAAGACCTGTATTTCATTTTCAATCATGGGAAATTCATTCAACCCAATTCAATTTCAACATTAGCCAGCTGTATCAATTCCCAAAAGAATCAATACAGCCTCAAGGATCAATACAGATCAGTTTTCAGCCTGAAGAACTCAAGCTCCCAACTTTTCACATATACCGGCTACCCTTTCCACCCTGGGGGGTTTTCCCCAGTTAATTAATATATTTTGATTTTATTTTATCTCTATTTTCCTTTCACTTTAGTTAAGCAAATACTGATATTATTAAGTCAGTCATTTAGCACCTTTCTCTTTCTCTTTCTTCGCCTGTCAATGGATATTTGGTGGTCATATCCTTACTAATTCCATTATTCATTTTTGGCAGGTTGAAACAGTGATTAAGGACTTACTTGGTTGGCTCTTTGGCCATTTGGCTTCCCTTTCCTCTTTTGCATCTCATCTTGTACCTGCATATCTTTTAGAGGAATTCATTCTTATTATTTTTGTTCTTTATCCTTTTGGAGTCTTCCAAGTGAGTTCCCTGATTGCTGAGTGCCAGGCCACTCTTGTATTCTGTCCAAGAGCCCCTGTGACATTATATTAATTAACTCATAATTTCTTTTTCATTCTGTTCATTCTTTCTTTATAATTTCATTCACTCATTTCATCGAAATTATGATTCTTTTACGCTTATGAACTTAATGATTCATCGTCACCTCTCAATTTTCTTTCATTCATTCTTCATTTTGAAAATTGAAAGCTGACCCATTTTTTATTTTTGTTATTCTTTTTTAAATCTTTTCAAATCATCAAATTTTCATTCTCATTCATAATTCAGGCGTCATCTTGATTTTCTTTGATTTTCAAATTTTTCATCAAGATATTCATACACGTTATTCACATCAAGATTCATAATTGATTTTTTCTTCAAGAATTTTGATTTTTAAAGAATAATTCACTTGATTTTGATTGATTGATTGATTTGACATATTACATTTTGACCTCAAGACAATTGATTGACCTGAAGATTTCATTGATTTTGCTGATTTTTCACATCAAGAATTTTGACATAAATTGATTTTTCTTCAAGATTTTCATTTGATTGATTGATTCTGCAAGATTTTTTATTTTGATTGATTTGATTGATTTGATTTTGACTTCAAGACTTCATTTGATTTTGATTTATTGACGTACTTGAAGATTTTCATTTCGATTCATTCATTTTCCTCAAGATTTGATTGTTGACTCTTTTCACTTCAAGCAAATTTTGATTCTTATTCATTTAATTCAATTTTATTCCTGATATCATGCCTGTTCAACACTCACCTCCGGCAAGACAGACAAGATCTCAGGCCAGAGCTCAAGCTGTTCTCACTCCAACTCCAAGAGCTCCTCTAGATGGCACCCCAGCAGTTCCTCAACTGAGGGCCCAATTAGATAGAGGACCCCGCATGGAAGGAGCAGCACCATCCAGGAAGGAAGGAAGAGGGCCAAGGAGATCATGTTCATTCTCAGGAGTAGTTGGCGGATTTCCAGGAACTTCAAGGACTATTTTCAAAGGTCCAGGTGAAGATGGTGAAGAGGAGGAGGAGAATTCTGTGGAAGAGGAAGAGTCTGAGGGTACTGAAGGTGCCCCTGCTCCGGTGGAGGCATCCCAAGGTACTGGAGGGCCAACTCTAGCCCAGTCTAATCAGCCTGTCTCTCATCAGTCTGAACCATCTTTATTGGCCATCATGCAGCAAATGACTCAGATTATGGCCAATCTTCAAGCAGCTTCATCTTCTGAAGCATCAAGACCACCAGCCTTCAAGACTCCATCTATGAAGGCACCGGAATGCTTTGATGGGACTCAGCCCTTCAAAGTTAGAAGTTTCATTCAGTCTTGTCAATTGATATTTCATAATGATCCGGCAAACTTCGCTCAAGACAGAAAGAAGGTCCTTTATGCCACTTCATTTCTCATTGGCAGGGCTGCAAAATGGATTGAGCCTTATCTTTCCAATATCACCAATCAAGATTCAAATTACCTTCTCAATTCTTGGCTTTTATTTGAATCTCAACTCTTCACTTTATTTGGTGACCTGAATGAAGTCAGAAAAGCAGAAGCTGAGTTGGATTCTTTAAGAATGAAAGAAGGTGGGCATGTATCCTTATACATTGCTGATTTCAGAAGCTTAGTCTCAAGAATTGGGGATTGGGGTGAAAGAGCTCTCATCCATCATTTCAGGAAGGGATTGCCATCCAGGATTTTGGATCAATTGGCCTCCCATCCTTCAAGAATTGACTCTCTTCAAGACTTAATGGACGTTACCCTGGAACTTGATACCAGGTACCATGAGAGGCAAAATGAAAAGAGTCATCATCAAGAGAAGAAGCCAGAAGCCTCAAAGTCAAGTTCTTCTCATCCTCAAAATTCTTCAAGCTCAAGTCATAAGAAGAAGAAGAATTTTCAGAAGAGGGACAAGCCCCATTCTTCTTTGTTGAATAAAGATTTCAAGCTCATGAACTCTGAAAAAGAAAGAAGAATCAAAGAGGGTCTTTGTACCTATTGTGGTGGGAAGCATAGTCTTGAGTCCTGTTTCAAAAGGCCTCAAAACAAGCTTACCCAACCGTCAGGAAAATTTCCCAGCCAGGGAAAAGCCTGAGTGAAGATCATGTTGTTTTCAATGGTCTTCACAGTTTTCCATCCAGAGCACAATTGTGCATTCTGAATACTGGTGTCAAAAATTCTCTTAAATTTTTTGTTTTTTCTTCTCTCTCTGATATGTTTTACAGTATTCTCATTGATTCTGGTGCTACCAACTCATTTATTGCAAAGCAGTTTGTTCACAAGTATTCTTTGACCATGTCAGAACTCCCGGAGAAGATTCCCCTTATTATTCTTGACTCCTCTGAGTCTCCTTCTTTATTTGTGACTCACCATACTAAATATATGGTTGAGCTCCCTTCCTTCCCAAGCTTTGAATGGGACTTTTTAGTCATTGATACTCCCAAGGGAGAAGACCTCATATTGGGCTTTGACTTTCTCAATCATTTTAATCCATTTATTGATTGGAGGCAAGGATTGATCACCTTTAATTCTGATCATAAGGACTATAATGATCCTTCAATTTCTTTCAGTAATGACTTTTCTTCTGCCAAATCATGTGCAGCTCTGGTTGGTGATTCTAGAACACCATCATTTCCGTCTTCTGTCCATATTCCTTCCCTTAATTCCCATCAGTCATTACTATCATCTAGAGATGAAGTCTTCAAAGAGATTCAAGATGTGGGAGAAGATAATTCTGTATCTTCACTTCATCTCTTCTTTGGGAATATGGACCTTCCTCCTTCATCTTATCATGACTCCCTGGAGGAGTTGTGGGATGAAGAGGAAGAGCCAGAAGAAATAGAAACCGTGATGAAGGTTGTTCCTTCTGTTTATCACCAATATTTGGATGTATTTTCCAAGGTGAAAGCAGAAAAACTTCCTCCTCACCGCGCCTGTGATCATCATATCGAGCTGGAGGGGTCTCTACCTCCAGTTGGGGTGATCTACTCTTTATCAAACCAAGAGTCAGATACACTCAGGGCCTACATTTCAGAGAATGTAGAGAAAGGTTTCATCCGGCCAAGCTCCTCTTCTACAGGAGCACCTGTTCTTTTTGTCAAAAAGAAAGACGGTGGCCTCCGTTTGTGTGTTGATTACCGCAAGCTCAATGCTGTTACTAGGAAGAACAAGTATCCTGTTCCTCCTATGAATCAGCTTCTCACTGTTTTCAATGGTTCTTCTATCTTCTCCAAGATTGATTTGCGTGGTGCATATAACCTGCTCAGAATCAAGGAAGGTGATGAACATTTGACTTGTTTTAGAACCAAATATGGTAGTTATGAGTACTTGGTTATGCCATTTGGGCTTACCAATGCTCCTGCTTCTTTTCAAAATCTCGTCAATGATATTTTTTATGATCTTCTTGATGTTTATGTTGTGGTTTATTTGGATGACATTATGGTCTTTTCCAAATCTGAGGAAGAACATGTCACTCATGTGTCCACTGTTCTTTCCAGACTCAGAGCCAATAACCTCTTTGCTAAGGCGTCCAAATGCCTATTTCATGTTTCTAGTGTGGAATATCTTGGTTATGTAGTTTCTTCTGAAGGCCTCAAGATGGACCAAGCAAAAGTCCAGCAAATTCTCAATTGGCCACCTCCAAGAAACCTCAAGGCTCTTCAATCATTCCTTGGCTTTGCCAATTTTTACCGCCGTTTCATCAAGAATTATTCAAAGAAAATTAGTTCACTCACAAGTTTCCTCAAGAAAGATTCCCGTTTTCCCCTCAATGAGGAAGCTCTTAGACAGTTTCATCAACTCAAAGAGGCATTCACCACTGCTCCAATCCTTTCTCATTTCAATCCCTCTCTACCCACCATTGTAGAGACCGATGCATCAGATTATGCCTTGGGTGCTGTACTGAGTCAGGTCTCTGACTCAGGAAAACATCCCATTGCATTTGATAGCCGCAAGCTTCTCCCAGCTGAGCTCAATTATGAGATTCATGACAAGGAACTCCTTGGCATAGTCTGGGCTCTCAAGCGCTGGAGAGCTTTCCTTCTTTCTATTTCTTCCCCTTTTGAAGTTCTCACCGATCATTCATCTCTTCAATATTTCATGTCTTCCAAGATTCTCACTCGCCGTCAAGCCCGCTGGGCTGAATTTTTATCTGAATTTCATTTCTCAATCACTTACCGCCCTGGCCGCTTGGCCACCCTTCCAGATGCCTTGTCACGTCGGGACGACGTTTACCCGGAGAGGGGGGAGGATTTCATCAGCAAGAATCCAATGAACTATCAGAAGATAATCAAGCAAGATGAAATTCAAGCCTCAAAGTTTTTTGCAGTCAAGGTGGATTCATTTTCAAATTTGATTGATTTAATTCAGAAGGCAGTATGGCAAGATTCTCAATATAGAAGTGTCCTTGAAGATTTGGGTAAAGGTAAATCTGTCCAAGATTATTCTCTTGATTCCTCTTCCAAACTTCTCCTTTTCAAAGATCGGGTGGTGGTCCCAAATGACCCCACAATTCAACTCAATATACTTCAAAAGCGGCATGACTCTCCTCTAGCTGGACACCCTGGCCAAGAGAAGACTCTCAAACTTTTCAAGCGGGATTTCCACTGGCCCGGCATGACTCAATTTATCAAGGATTATGTCTCATCCTGTCAACAGTGTTCAAGAAACAAAAATATTCATCACAAGAAGTTTGGACTCCTCAAGCCTCTTCCAATTCCAAGTGGTCCTTGGATTTGTCTTTCAATGGATTTCATCACTCAACTGCCACTGTCCAATTCCTTTGATTCAATTTTAGTCATAGTGGACAGATTCTCAAAAATGGCGGTTTTTATTCCAACAATAGCTTCGATCACTTCATTAGATTTGGCCCATTTATTCATCAAGAATATTTTCTCAAAGCATGGCCTTCCTTCAAGCATTGTTAGTGATCGAGGTTCACTTTTTGTTTCTTCCTTTTGGACCAACCTTTGTCAGCAGCTCAAGATTTCAAGAGACTTGTCAACTGCTTACCATCCAGAAACTGATGGACAGACAGAGAGGGTAAATCAGATACTAGAACAGTACCTTCGGATGTATGTCAGTTATCATCAAGATGATTGGAACACCTGGCTCCCTCTGGCTGAATTTGCCTACAATAACTCTGACCACTCTTCAACAAAACAATCACCGTTTTTCACTGTTTATGGAAGAGATCCTCATTTTGACTCAGTTCACATCACTCAAGACACTCCGGCTGGAAAGTTATCAACAAAATTCCAATCAGTACAGCAAGATGTCAAGAGAGAACTTGAAGTTGCCATAAACAGGTTTAAGAGGTATGCAGATAAAAGTAGAGCAAGTCCACCTGTTTTCAATCCCGGTGACATGGTATGGCTTTCTTCCAAGAACATCAAATCAACCAGACCCACCAAAAAGCTGTCTGAAAGATGGCTGGGTCCTTTTCCAATCTTGAAGAAAATCAGCACTCATGCCTACCACCTCAAGCTTCCATCTCAATGGAAATCCATCCACCCAGTTTTCCATATTTCCCTTTTGGAACCAGTCAAGACGTCAACAATCCCAAATAGGCATCAAGAGCCTCCTCCTCCAATCACCATTGAAGAAGAAGAGGAATGGGAAGTCTCTCAAATACTGGACTCAAAGCTCAAGAGAGGAAAATTATGGTACCTGGTGGAATGGAAAGGTTTCAGTCAAGACCCAGAAAGATCCACTTGGGAACCAACCGAAAACCTCAAGAATTGTCCTGAACTTGTCAAAGATTTTCATTCATTATATCCTGACAAGCCTGGGCCGAATTCTTCAAAAGCTTGATTCATTATGGTGCTTGGTGGGGAGAGGAATTACCAAAAGTAAGTCCCACTCCTGGTATGCACCTTTAGGGGTATTCTACTCTTTTTGTTGTAAGCATCACCTTGGCCACTCTGTGAGCACTTTGCAATTTTGGACACAGATCTTTGGCATGGCTTTCAACTTCATTTCCAATCTTATGGCCATTTTTACTTGGGACAATGGGCCATTCACTTTTCAATTCATTTCCAAGATTCCAAATTCAAGTTCATTCCTTCAACATTTTTTGTTTTATTTTTATGGGACTGGCGGGAGTGGTAATTACCAAAAGTAAGTTCCTCTCCTGGTGTGCACTTCCCTGAGGGGTCTACAATCTTGTCAAAACATCACCTTGGCCACTTTGTGAGCACCTGGCATCAAATTTGTCTTTCCAGGTCCTTGGCCAATTTCAAAACCAGTTATCAACCTCCATGATAAAGATTGGAACCTCCTCAAGATTCAATTCATTTCTCTTTTTCTTTTTCCTTTTCTTTTCTTAATTTCATTTTCATTCTTTATTATTATTTTATTTTCATTTTAACTTTTCTTTTATCACGTCAATTATCACGTCAAAAAATTTCATTCATTTTAAAATTCAATTCCAATCATGAAGCCAATGTCAAAAGAAGATCAAGCAAGTCCTGCGTCAAATGTCAATTTTTAATATCAGTCTTCAAATTTCTTATCTTAATCAGTCCTCTTGAATCACTCTCTCAAAATCTTTCCAATAGCCTCAACAGGCTTCACCTTGTATTGGTGCTCAGGAGCTCACCATTTCAAGGTGGGGGTACTGTCACAACCATGGCAATTCACCTCCTTGGATCCCCATATGGCATATCAAGCCACGGTTCCTTTATGGCCAATTGGCCATATCCATCACCAGTGGCCAATATGGCCACGTCATTATCTTATGTACCATTTATGGCCATTTGTGTTTTGGGGCCTTCATGGCCCTTCACCTCTATCCAGCACCCATAGCGGCAATTTATGCCCAAATGGGTATTTCTGGTCATTTCCCTCAAAACCAGGGGAAATGGCCCAAATGGCTGTTTTTGGCCATTTGGGCTCATAATGCGCATTTTGCGCATTTTTGCGCATTTGCGCACTTTTTGCGCATTTGCGCACTTTTTGCGCATTTTGTGCACTTTTTGCGCACTTTGACGCAAAGTGTCCAAAAGACACTTTCCCGCCTTTTGGGCCAGTTTTTGGCTCAGAACCCAAAAATGGCCAAAAACCCCAAAAGGCCCAGAAACACCATTCCAAGCTCTGAAGCCATTACATCCATCCTTTTCCCTCTGCCTTTCCACCTCAAGACCTTTGGACGTAATCTTCTTGCCAATCAACCAATATGCCATAAATGATGTTATATATCTTTGTGCATCATTTTTCAACAGCAATTCAATGGTGGCAATATCAAATGCTCATTTCAACATTCCAACATCTCATCACGTCATCAAGGCACCCAATCATTCAGAGGAATCATCAAGGCTCAAGAGCAAGTGTTTCAGCGTCAAAGACCAATGACGCCATCAAGCAGTCATTGGTTATTCTCACTCCAAGTATTCCTTCCAAGGGAATACTGTCAATTCATTCTCAAGTGTATTCAAGAGGCAGTGCCAAAAAGAAGTTGTCAAGTGTCAAAGCTCCACTCAATCCATCTTGGCAACCATATTCATTTCAATACAGTCTGGATCCATCAAGACCTGTATTTCATTTTCAATCATGGGAAATTCATTCAACCCAATTCAATTTCAACATTAGCCAGCTGTATCAATTCCCAAAAGAATCAATACAGCCTCAAGGATCAATACAGATCAGTTTTCAGCCTGAAGAACTCAAGCTCCCAACTTTTCACATATACCGGCTACCCTTTCCACCCTGGGGGGTTTTCCCCAGTTAATTAATATATTTTGATTTTATTTTATCTCTATTTTCCTTTCACTTTAGTTAAGCAAATACTGATATTATTAAGTCAGTCATTTAGCACCTTTCTCTTTCTCTTTCTTCGCCTGTCAATGGATATTTGGTGGTCATATCCTTACTAATTCCATTATTCATTTTTGGCAGGTTGAAACAGTGATTAAGGACTTACTTGGTTGGCTCTTTGGCCATTTGGCTTCCCTTTCCTCTTTTGCATCTCATCTTGTACCTGCATATCTTTTAGAGGAATTCATTCTTATTATTTTTGTTCTTTATCCTTTTGGAGTCTTCCAAGTGAGTTCCCTGATTGCTGAGTGCCAGGCCACTCTTGTATTCTGTCCAAGAGCCCCTGTGACAAGTATTCAAAAATTCCACAATGGACTATTATTCTTAGTAGTTTCTTGGCATTGTCTGTTAAGACATTTTGATGAAAACCCTTAAGAGCATCCATAGCTGTAATGAACTTAGCTTGTGACAATTGGGTCAATGTCTCATGGATTCTAGGTAATGGATATCTGTCTGGAATGGTATAGGTGTTCAGGGCTCTGAAGTTTCCTACCATCCTTGATTTTCCATTATGCCAAGTTATAATGACAGGTGTAGTGACTTCTACCTGTTCATTATGTCCTACTTTTCTCAGTCCTCAAAGGTCCATTAATTCTTTAATGTGTACCTCTAAGGCTTCTCTGGCTCTTGGACTAGCTGGGTAAGCTGGTCTCCTTAGTAAGGGTGGGTAAGGCTTTTCCACATTAAAAATTATCTCTACTTCATGCCCAATTATAGCACCTAGTGGCTCTTTGTCAGTTGCAAAGGCATTTTTGTACTTAAATAAGAGGTCAATTACTTTTTCTTTCATTCTATCTGTTAATTCTTGATTGAATTCTTCCTCTTTAAGTTGTTCAGATATAAAAAGATCCTTTTCTGGAATCTTTTCTTCATTCTTAATAACTGTAATTTGTTTTTTGCTATTTAAGAAGCCAAACTTCTGTCTCTTATTGTCTCCTATAGTAAAATATCTATCCTTCTGGTTAGAGATATCTATATCATAGATTGATAAGTAGTCATTTCCCAGGATAAAGTGATTACTGGTACAGTTGTCCATTACCACAAATTCCACTTTAATTCTGACACATTGTGAAGGGTGAGGAAAAATTAGTGTTAAATCAATTATTCCAAGGGGCTTCATGCTCTCACTTGCACTACTGAATTTGACACCTTGTATTGGCATAAGTTTTTCTTGCCAGTCTGGGACAATGGTTTTTAAATAACTTTTGCCAACACAGGTGCAATATGCTCCTGTATCTAAGTTAGCTTTTCCTTCTTGGATATCAACCATAACAATACTTATACTTGATTTTCCAGCTGTATATCCCATTCCTCTTGCAGGTTTGGTTCTATACATTTTGGCATCTTGTATATTTGTCAGGTTTGTGTCAGATGTTCCAACTTGTGGTAAGTTTGAGTTGACATCTAGTACTTCAGAAATTATATCAATATTATTAATTTCTGCATTAATTATATTGATTTCATCACTTTCAGAAGTTTCTGATTCTTCTGTCTCTTTTTCAGAGTCAGATTCTTCCTCTTTGTCATTGTGGTTTTCTGTTCCCACAATTTCATTGATTTTTGCCTTTTTTAGGCAATGATTGGCTAAGTGTCCAATACCTCCACATTTATGGCATTTCCTTTGCTCATTATTATTGGATGTACTGGGCTTGAAGGATTCTTTTGATTTATCTTTTTTGATAAATGGTTTATTTGGGCTTTTAATGTCCAATTTCTTCCAAGTCCTGCCAATTTTTGTTCTTGTCACTATGTCTTCCAGTGCATCAATGTACTCTTCTGTGGAGCATGGCTCTATACACCTGCTTCTTAGGGCATGTTCTAGCTCTCCTCCACATTTCTTGAGTATTTTCATATGCACCATTTTTTGTGACATTTCTGGGTACAATGCATTAAGTCTTTCAACTTGTTTTAAGAACCAAGTTAAAGGTTTATCTTTCTCTGGGTCAAAGAAAGAATTTTCAAATGCATTTTCTATCTTATACCTCCAGGCATCATTTGCCCACTTGGTGATTATTTCTTGTTTCCACCAAGACCAGGTATTTTTACCATTTGTTTGTCTTATGCCATAATACCATCTTTTTGCAGATTTTTCAAACAATGAATGTAATCTTGCAGTGATTAATTCATCTGGTATGGCATAGTCTTCTTGTAACATGTCAATCGTTTTAATAAATGATATGTGGTCATATTCACCTTCTCCTGTTAATGTTGGCCATTCTTTTAATTGAGGTGCTTCCTTCATTAAGACTTGGTTATTGTCTTGGTGACTCAAGTCTTTTATGAAAGTATTTGTCAATTCCTCTTTTGTTTTAACAGGGCTTCTTATATGAGAAAATGGAGTTGATAAATTTGGCATATTTAAATTAGCCTCATTCATTTTATCCATTTTTTCAGTAATAAGCCTTATTTCACTTTGAATATCATCTTTTAGATGCATTCTTGCTTCATCACTTTTTTCCACATGGTCCAAAAGTAATTTTTGGTGTGATGAAGTCTTTTCTTCAAATTTTTCTACAGAAATTCTTAATTTGTTTAATTTTTCTGTAAGATTGTCAATACTCACATCATAATTGATTGTAAAAGTTTTCTCTTTGATATCACTTATGTATTTGTACAATTCTTGTTGTCCTTGTATTAATTTCTGAGTATTGTCAATTAATACTTTTGGTTTATTATTTTCAATCATAAATTTTATGTTATCAATTTCTTTCTTATTTTGTACAACAAGTTTGGTTAAAGATGATAAGCTATTATTTATTTCTTGGAAAGATAATAACCTATTTTTAATGTCTTTAAGAGGTAAAATACTATTTTTAAGCTCTGTTAAAGTATTTACAACATCAGGATACAAGGTTATTTCTTTGGGAAATGGGGTTGTCTCATTCTTTGTTCCTCTTTGTCTTTGAATTCCATCAAAGTTCTGGCCATGTTGAAAACATTGTCCATGGCATCCTTTTGGATTTTTGGGATCCTGTAGCTTGGGGAATATGGTTTCCTCCAATTCTTTTTCTTGTTCTTCTTCCCTTCTTGGGGAAGTGGGTTGGCTTGGGGCTTGCTGGTAGAAGCTACTGGGGCTTCTTCCTTGGTTGCCTCCCTCTCTTTGGTGTGGTAATCCTTGATTTTTTTGATTTGAGGTTTGGATGACAGTGGATTCCATCCATTGGAGTATCTCACTATTTCCTCCTCTTTGAGGAGCTTTTTCAGGATGTGCCAGGAGTTCATCACTCCTTGGTGTATTTGAGGCAGCATTTCCCAATCTTTTTCCTTATACACTGTGTAATACTGCTTGTACTGGCTCATGTAGATGTCTATTTGAGCCCTCTGAATGTGATTTGTACCTGTTTGAGTCACTCATACTTAGTTCCAATTCTGGTTCAGATATCGCGGGCATTTCTGGGACTTGCCTTTGGGATAAGGCACTTCCGTGTGTGGATTCTGTTCCACTGGGGATATTGCCCTTCCTTTTCCCTTTTAAGGAATCAATTCTACCTTTGAGTCCAGCTCCATCTGATTGGATGGAGTATTGGGAGCCTCTTCTGGTAGTCATATGTTAAGAAAAATAAGAAATAAGAAGATTTAAGAACAGGCATTCTTCTTATGGCAATTTAGAAATGAGGTCCTCACCTTCAGAGTCCTGAATAGTGGGTCCTGGAAAGTCCAATTTCTTGGATTCATTTTTCTTAGTTATTATTGGTGCATATGTTAAGAAAAATAAGAAATAAGAAGATTTAAGAACAGGAATTCTTCTTATGGCAATTGAGAAATGAGGTACTCACCTTCAGAGTCTTGAATGGTGTGTCCTGGAAAGTCTAATTTCTTAGCTTTCTTTCTTTTAGTGATAACTGGTGTTGGAGAACTTTGACAAGTTTCTTCCACCAATCTCTCAACAGTAGTTTGGTTATCTTCTGTTGGGTTATCCTCAAACACTAAAAAAGACAAATAAATATAAGTCTTTTTATAAGAAGTGTTATTTTTTGGCAAGATATGGCAATTTTCCATGTAGAAATTGCTTTTATATCTTTTAAAAAATTGAAATGAATAAAGAAATGAATAAAAATGAATAAAAATATCTTTTTTATTGGTTTTTAATATTTTTTATATTTTTATTTTTATTTTTAAGGAATAAAATAAAAATTAATATGATTCTTTATAAAATTAAATTATAATAAAAATTATTTTTAATTTATAGAATATCTTTTTTAATCACTAGAGTCACTCAAAGAAAGTTCTTACAAGTCTAAGGATGTGAAAAACCACGTGTAAGACAGTACAATTGCTTTCCAAATGCCTCAATAGCTTTTGAAATCAATAAAATATAAAATTATTATATAATTTTATGATTATAAATATAATTTATTATTGGATAAACCCAATTGGAATCTTCTTAAAGGTCTTTTAAGTAAATATCACGGCCAGGCCCCCAAATGTAAGGTTTGACTATGAAACAATAAGTAAATATTACTAATATTTTACTTATTGTACTATGAATGTCCTTATAAATGAAATAAATAAGATAAAAAGTAATTATAATAATAAAGAATTATTATAATTATGGCGTAAAAATAATTATATTATTAATAAAATATAATAATATAATTTATATTATAAAATATAATATAATAAAATAAATATATTAATATAAAATAATTAATATATTTAAAAGCACTTTATTATTGTTACAAACAAATAATAAAGGCGTAAAAAATTGTCTTTTATTAATAAAAAACTATTAATAACAATAATATTACCAATATCAAAGTTATAAATTAATACAAATACTATTTATATTAATTAAAGAATTATTAAAGTAGTAATAAAGAGAAAATTATTATAATAAGAGAAAATAACCTACTTTTAACACTTAATAGAATAATGTTGAAATATTTTACGCCAAAAAAATATAAATACAACCTTTTCAAATTGTATTTACAATAAAAATAAAGAAAAATTACTAATATTCTTGATTTTTACGTGGAAATGAGTTTTTAGAGAGATTTTTAGCAAAGACAATTAAATAAATTATTTAATCACGTCAAAATAGATGATTATAACAAGGTGGTCTTTTGTCTTTAATAATATAATAGTTTTATATATAAAGAATAAAGAAATTACCTTTGATTTAATTGATTTAATGTTTTTGATGCGTCTGAGGGGAAAATAGAGTAAAAAGAGCTCTATTTATAGTAAATACCTCCCTCCTAGAGTCCAACAGGCTTCTAGTAGACGTGTACTGATCATATCCACTGGAATTGATCAATATTTTAAGGTTTGGAGATGATTACATCATGATCAAACCATATTGCATCATTATTACACCATTATTTAGAGCTATCACTATAAATCTAAAGTTGATGACATCAGAGGCTTGGCAGAACCCCAAATTTTGTGTAATTTATTAGTTTTAATCATAAACTAATAGTATTCACCAATTTTATCACTCATATGACTGTTAAACTTAATTTAAGGTTACAGTAGGTGATCATAACTGCTCAATTTAAGCTCAAACTTTGATCTTTAATAACTTTCAAGTTTTCATGCTACAGCAATTCAGAGAGTGAATTCTGATAGCCTGACCAAACCTTATTATTCTGCCAAGAGCTTTTCATTACATCATCAAAACTCTAATTTTGATGATTTTTCTTGTAACTCATCTTTTCTGTCAAAATTTAATATTTTAAACTTCAAATCATGATTTCAGGGGGTTATACCCTGAATTTAATAATAACAATTACATGATTCTTCACGAATGAGCTAGTAGAATCCAACTGTGTGCTTCATTTTAAGTTTGGACCACTTTCACAACAAAGTGGTCAACAGCTCTGTTGATTTTTATCAATATTTCATCATAGGTTTTAACCTTGTTTATAAATTGTAAAATAAAGTTAATATCTGTGTTCTTACACTAATTACGTGGTAACTTTATTTTTGGTTCATCACTCTATCTTGTATAGTTTAAGAGATACTAGCTATGATCCTTGAATATATGTGTTGACCAAAAAAGTGCATATATTCAGGTTAATTCCTTAAGCATTAACTTTGGAAATTAGCTTATTAATTGTTATATGTGTAAATGTTCATGGAGAATCCAATGGTACAATTTATTTCACATGTTGTTTCATTGGTGTTTGAAATAAATAAGGATTTATGGTTTTTATAAGGTATTATTCCTTATAACTCATTAAATATTGACTTTACAGATATGCCATAAAAATGGTATATGTGTATTTTACCATGGGGAATCCAATGGTATAATTTATTTCACATGCTGATTCATTGGTTTTTAAGTTAAAAAAATTTTTGTACCAATTTATGGTATTTTTGTATTTTTGAAGTAATTATTTTTAATGTATAATTATTCTAAGTAATTTTAGTATAATTATTTTAAAGGTATAATTATTCTGAATCTTTCTTGTGACCTTATTGGGTATGTTGTCATATCTCAAAGGCTCACAGATATCAAGCAAGAACACACAGAATTTCAATAAGTTATGAGCCAAATTATCAAAAAGGTTTAGGATCAGAAAATAAATCTCACCTTAGAACAAGTTCTTATCATGTCACCCAAAGTTATCAACCAGCTTAAAAATTTGACAACAGAAGAAAGAAACTCAATCGACTCACTTGACACAAAAGAAACATAAACCCAAACAAAGCTCAACACATGAAGAAATTTATCCAAGGGCACAGCCCTCAACACTAATCAAGGGTATTACAAAGGAAGAAACAGTCAAGAATATGAAGTACCTACCCTCATTGGACCTAGAATATCTAAATAAAAATTCAGTACAAAATAGAGAAAGCACAAAAGTCAATGAAAAGACATTTGACCCTCCTGTAGCAGATATTGAGGGAAATCTAGGATATACTGAGCTTACCAAGCTTTCAAAAGAGGAGGGACTTTAACAGAAAACTGAAAATACTAGCATCAACCAAAAAGAGGAAAAGTCAATCAACCTGAAGGAATCACCCATGTCAACTACAAAGGAACATAAAGTAACAGAAACTAAAATTCAAAATAACAATTCTGACATATTTTGTCAAGGTCAAAATAAAAAGGAAATGGACATTCATAAAGAATTCACTTACCCAATAAACACAGAAGATTGTGTGGAAAACAAATCAGAGTCAAATGAAATATATAGGTCAAATTCTATAAATCATTCAATCAATGTCAAAGAGGAAGACTCACCCACCCCACACTATCACTCTGATAGAGATAATCTAAGTTTTAATCTGGAAACAAAACACTTTTCTTTGGGCAAAGCCACGGAAAGCCAAATGAACAAAAATGAAGAAATAAATGAAGAAATCAGTAACAGACAACAGAAACAGGATCATGAAGCTTTTTTAGAACAAACAAATATTGAAGAACTTGAAGCAGAGGGAATTTTACTTACAGAAGACCAATTTCCCTGGGAAGGCTATACCAATTGGCAGCCTTTGAGGAACAAAAATTGCAACCTGGAACTTTATAAAATAACTGAACAAGATCATCATTTCTCAACCCAGCATGTAAAATGGCTAGAAGAAATAAAGAAAGCACCAGATGAAGAAACTGATATTAAAAAAGAAAAGCTCACCAAGGAAGAAAGGGAATATTTTTGGATTACCCAGAATAAAAAGATATACCCGAGCTTGCAAGCCCATTTGGCAAGGCAATATCAAAATTCAATGAAAAATGAGGACTGGAAAGAGAACAAAAATGAAAATGGAAGCACCAATCATGAGTATTTAAGGGATGAAAAAGAATTGCAGGATCAATATCTCAATAAAGAAAGAAGAAATGAGCTTACATCAAAAAAGGCCAAATTTAAGAGTAGTCTTGATAGCAAATTTTCACAACCTCAATGAAGTTTTTTTTTATAAAAATAAACTTTTCTCTTTATATCATGAATTTTGGTTTCTCAGATATCAATAAATATATATATATATATATATATATATATATAATATACTTACTTTTATTTTATTTTTTTTAATTTTATTTATTTATTTTTAGGTTATTATGGATTCATTTGAATTACCTATTATGATTTATTTTTTATTATTCTTTTTTTGATTTTTATTTTCATTTTTACTTTTTATTTTTTATTTTCATTTTTTTATTTATTTATTTTGTTATTTTTTTATTTTTTGTTTTCATTTTTATTTTTTATTTTTTATTTTCATTTTTTATTCTTTATTTTTTATTCTTTATTTTTTTATTTTCATTTTTTATTCTTTATTTTTTTTTTGTCTCACAGCTAACAGGGTCTCAGCACAAAAAAAAAATAAAAAATAAAACAATAAAATAAATAAATAAAAAAAAAGTACAGAAAAATAAAGGAAACAATGGATGAGAATCAAGAAAGAAAAAAAAAAAAAAAAAAGCAAAAACGATTGATTGCAATGGAAAGAGAAGGGTATAGCACTGTACATCACACAAACAAAAAAAAATTATTGCTTTTTTTTTGAAAAAGCAAAAATAAATAACAATAAAAAATTATAAAAAAAAATAAACAATCAATCGTGATGAAAACAGAAGAGTACTGTACTATACAGTACAGTAAAATGTAGAAGCTACAAAAACACAAAAAAAAAATCAATATGAAAAAAAAATAGTAGAAATTACATTAAACAGTCAAGAGAAGCAACACCTGGGGCTAGAAAACAAATCACAAAATACTTCAAATTTGAAGTATTCACACCCAGCTACTTCAAAAAAGAAAAAAAACTTTTAACATTCAAAATTAATTATATTTTTTTTTTATTTATTCACTATATAATTGATAAAATTATTTATATTATGAAGTATTATTTGTAATTCATTAATAATTCACAAATAATAATAATAATAATATTATAATTGAATTTGGATGTCATGTATTTTTTTATATATTAAGCATTATTATTTTCTTGAATTATTTTACCTTATCTTATATTGGTACTTGAAAGATTTTTTAGCATTATTTTTTATATAATCTATTATATTTTATTATTATTTTACACTTTAAAAAAAAAATTGTTATAAAAGGTGGAAAGTAGGTCACAATTATTAAATGGGGAGGGGGTACCCACCCATTTAATAATCATCAATGGATATGTAAGCTAGAGTTGTCATGAAGAGGATGACAGGGGTATTACTATTACTAAAGGTTACAGAAGGTGGATATTAGGCCTTGACACTAGTCCATAAAGTAAAGAAAAAGAAGGAGGGGACAAAACAAATCCAATTAAGAAAATATTTCAAAACACAACTCAAAACACAAGATGAGGTCCTAGATAAGACCTTAAGCTGTCTGAATAATTATTTTATCTT